>CH002090.1:44489-59059 GCA_000149265.1 Ciona savignyi | reverse complement strand
ATACTTCTGTAGTTTTTAGTTTAATTGCTATGAACACCCATAAATGTTAACTACGTTGATCGCAAAATAACGGTCGGTCATTTGACCGGCAATTGAGCTATAATAACCGGCGCTTTACACCTTCCATCGGTCATGTTGACCAGTAGTGCTGACAATTAACTCGCAAAACACGAGCAGTGATAGTTAAAAGACGCCGGCTCCTGCTTTGTATTATCTGTTTTAATAATATTATTTACTAGTTATTATCCTTAAAAATCAAGTTTATGGTATAATAGACGGTTTGTTACATCAGACAATCTGTGGCGGGTCGCCAAAATATGTTTGTTAATTGTGCCTGTTGATCGACACTTGATCTGGTCAGACGATTCTCTGGCTGACCGTATTCAGTTATTTTTGACTCTCGCAATCCGACAACTCACGGAAGGGGCTTTTATTCTTGTTTATTAATAAGCTGACACAGTAAAGTACAAACAGTTCAAATAGTTCAATTTCGCTTTCATTGGTTGAATATGATCGGCTGCCGTACAGTTAGACGTTGTTCTTATACTCTGATTTCTTTAGTCGAATCGTAGACTGACATATCATTAGACGTTTTTAGGCTGTCGTTTCGTTAAGCCACATGTTTAGAATAATTCGTTAACACCACGTTTCAGAACAAGCGGATACGTGTACAAAAAAAAGGCGACATAACACGTGGTTCTTGAGAGAAGAATTAGTCAGGAAACAGAAGTTTCCTAAGCCGGATTACAGGCTGTATGTTAAAACAGTAAAACAAATCTGTATAATGCGTCCCAAAAGCAAATAATATAATACATAATGGCGAAATTGCTACAAATCAGACAATCAAACAATCAACGTGTGAATGGTCTTTATTAAAATACAATTTAACCATTAAAGTGTGAATGGGGAAGTTGACTAGAACTTGTGTTCCGCACAAAATATACATTTAAAAAGAATGTATAATTACGCTTATTAGCACATTTTTTATTTGATAGGCAGTTTATCAGATTGTAACAATCGTGAGCATTTTGCTTTAATATTATTTGCTGCTATTTCTTGGAGACGTATATTAAAACAGGATATCTTGAACTGACTTATTTCAAAACTGAAGCTTAACATAAACACTACTTAAAAAGTCACAAGCAAAATTGTTAATTCGACAATTACGACGGCGTGACGTAATTATTGGAGGTGTGTTTAAAGGACGTTCCCTTATGCAGACTGCGGTACAAGAATTATCGAACCAAGCTATATTTTCCAGACAAAACCACAATTTTGTGGTCTGTTTGATGTATAGCTCCGGTAACCCGACGGTGGGCGCGAGGTGATCTGACGATTGCTCGTGTGTTAACCCTCTTGATTTTCCCACTCACGGGAATAAACATAAATATCCTATCCCATATTACGTGGTAACATAGAATTGATTATTATGGTTCATCCGAATTAACATTTGTCATACCAGGTAAAGTAGAGCTCGTCGTTCAAATCATCCCGTCCACCGACGAGTTCCGAGTCACGGAAGGCGGCAATTTACTGTCAACGGGAAGCATTCAACGTTATGAAGGAACGATTGAGAAATTTGAAAAGTTGCCACAAAATGGAGAAAATTATTTGACGCAAAAGGAGATTCACAGAAAACTTCGACTTATTGGATATCACTACAAAGGCGATTTCCAATCGCTACAACTAGCGAAACAAAACGGTATAATTTAGCATGGTAGTTACTAAGGTTTATCTCCTGCATAAATTGCATGTCCTTATCAGTTGGACAAAATGTTAATATTGGCCGTAGTAATTGTGATGTATTTTTATGATTCCGATATTCTTACTCATTTAGTGGGTTTCATTAAAGACCAAAGTCCCTTGACAAAGAAAAACACTGACAAACAAGCGTAATTTGCAATCGTGCTAACATTTTCTTGATAGTCCAACATGCTTTAAACCTGACCGGCTAAAATATAAAAATAGGCAGACCAGGCAACTTAACATCCGACCGAATACCTTGATTTGTATGTGCTCCGCCTTTAAGACTACTCATCAAATACTATAGCTTGTTGGTTGTGTCCTTGGGCAAGACACTAAGCGAACATTGCCTGAACCCAATGGAATTAAGAATATTACTAAATTAGAGGAACCTCTAAATAAAACATAACACACTACAGTAGTGCCGATAACCCAACAGCTGGTGCGAGATAATTTGACGATTGCCCCCAAATTTTTTTTACAAGGATATACATGAATATCCTATCCTTAAACACTGCTTCACAATACTACTGGTTTGCGCCCACAGTGCTACATATAGTGTGCATATAGGTCATTTACGACTACTCATCAAATACTATACCTTGGAATTTCTGTTTCTGAATGTATAAAACAAACCAATATTTGTCTGTTACTTTACCAGGACAATATGGGGAGGTTTACTTTGGTGGCAACTACCCTCCGTTCATTGACTCAATTCTCCAACTCTTTGTGATTGAATCTGGAATACAGGGAATGAAATTACCGCTTCATATAAAGCAAGTCCAGTTGATTCCAGTTCCCAAGGACTTGCATGGTAGTCGCATACCTGTCAAAATTAATCGGTTAGTACCACATTCATAAGAATCAGAAAACAGTGTTAAACATTTATTTTAATTATTTCTTATTTACTTACTTTCAAAATTTAATTGCATTTATTATTAGGACCCGCTTAGATATCCAAATGGTTTCCTTGGTGTCTCCTAGTTAAACTTCAGTATAATTTATTTATTTTTATATTGGTTATTATTTTTCTGTGCGTCTAGCAATCAAATAAAAAACTGGTTCATTTAAATGTTATAATAACATTGCTTCTACATATCAGTCGGTCAATAAAATGTTAATCCAATTCCCAAAGTCTTTAGGACAAATGTTTGACATCTGCTTAGTGCTTTGCTTAAAGACTCGACGTACCACCCATAATCAAGTGTAGATAAACACCTTTCAACCTGCCCTAATATGCAAATTTAGTTAGTAAGTTTATTGTGATCAAAAGTTTTAAGTTGTATTATTACAAAGACCAAAGTATACACATGAAAACTGCTGAAAGGTGTAAACAAATCACATGGTAAATCATAAACTTGAAAGGAATCTTACCAAAAATACCAGAAGGGACAATAAATCGCCTCTTTCGTTTTATAAATAAAATTAAAATCAACCTGTTGTAGAGACCTTGCTGCAGTAACTGCATCTGGATTTGTTCATGTTACCGGGTTTCAAACAGTGAATACTTCACGACGTGCTCGAATTGATCAACCGCTGGTGAACAAATATGTCTTTGTACCAAACGTCGAGACAAACCTGTCAAAACATGATGACGAAGCTTTGCAATACGAAAGAATTCTTCAAGACTACCTCGGCACCTATGCAACCATTTTTAGCAAATACCTCACACTATCGAATGGAGGCACATATGCTGTCAAAGATAGGTCTTACTTTGAGAACTTTGAACAGTCATTCCCAAATGCCCACTTTCTTCGATTGCTTATGACTATGACAAAGAATGAAGGTGAACAGCATAACTTTTTAATGTATATATGTATGTGCCTAGCTTTATTGGTTAAGGCACTTAAGGGACACTGCCTTCACCCAGAGATTGCTAAACATTAATTAATTCTACCAAATTAAAGTAACATGAAAATCGTACACAGCACACATGAGATATTCTTAAAGTTTTTATGTTATAAACACTGTTCTTAATTTAATAATTGTCCTTTTTTTGTCCTATCTTTTTTTGACAAAATTAAACCACTGTTCTTCAATGTATTATTTTGTTAACATAATCAACTCTAGGTAGTCTGTATTATTCAATATAATTGTATCAGTTATGCAACTTCTCATCTAAAGCTAGGGGATACTGTTGCAAAGCAAATTTTTGTGTTTTTTGAACAATAACAGTCAGGTAATAAAGTTTTTTGGTCATGTTAAAATTTCTGGAGCTATAGCAATGCACTATATACTCCATACAACTATTTTAAATTGATACTTTCAACATATTTCCTTGAGACATTAAGTGTTAATGGTCCACCCAATGACACTTTATTCAGAAAGTTGCTCGGATGAAAGATACTATGAACCACTGTTTGGTCATAACTATTGTCTTTATTCACTAGATCAAACAAATGGACCTGTTTTGGTCGATGGCGGTACTTTGGAAAAACTGATCAAAGAGCACGTGCCAACATTGATGGCTGACCCCCTTTTGAACTACTGCGTCTCCAATTCCAACATATTGAAATCGAGTTTGGATGTTTTTCTTGAAAACTGTGGCAATTTCGTCAAGTTAGCAGAGCTGCCCAATACATACTTTGGCAACCATCAAGGTATTAAAATAACTTATCATAGCATTACAACAAGATCCCGTATTGCCATGACATTGTTAAAGTGAGGCGTCAACACCTGTTATTGTTGGGTGGATTTTTTACTTAAAGACTACGTTTGTAAAAATTAAGCATTTCATATATTGAGGTTTAAACAACCCATGTATTTATTATCAATAGAAACATAATTGCAAGTCCAAATTGTAGGAATGTATAAATCATACACAACACACTGTTATAGCTCCAGTAACCCGACAGTGGACGCAAGGTTGATCTGACTATTACCTGTTAAAACCCGTTGCGTTTTCCCAATTACAGGGATAAACATGAATATTCTATCCTATTCAAGTCAAATCATAACACGATTACTTTGCATTATGTTTGCTTTGTTGAGAAATTGCAATTTTTTGTAATTATTTTCCCAATTTTGCAGTTCTCGAACTCAGAGACTTAATCAGCAATCAGTTTAACGCAAGTCCCATGGTAATGAGATACAACTACTTTGGATTGTGTGGGAATGCATCACAAGATGCTTCTATACAATGGAACCCACGTACTGATGCAAAAGCTCCACCTGAAGTACAGAATCTGAACCTGGTTGTTTGTAACAAGGTGTTTCAGCATGGTATGTCTGTCATTTTACTGCAAAATTTTTGTGTTTTTTCTTAATAATCTTTGGTTTGTAAGCTATACCAGAACTGAAAACTTAAGCTGAAAAGTAGTTTGGGTGGATGCCATGGATGCAACTTCATACACAGATTTTACTCATGACTTATCAGATAATAACCATTATCAGATAATGTATAAATTCTTTAACATGAATTTGTCTTCCCACAAATTAGAATGGAACAATTAGGATTTCATAACTTAAATATATTTAAATACTGCTGTTTTAAAATTCTTAAAAACACTGCAGATTATTAAAGTGTAGGTTTTAGTCTGTTTTATAACAGTAAAAAATGTTTATCTTTGGCTGGACATTGTGAGTTTTGGAAACTTAATGGCTAAACAATAAACCTAATATGCATAGTCAGAATACCAAAGCTTACAGTGCAGTGTGTTTTATATAATAAAGACATTGGGATTGATAGAATTTTGTTTAACCCAATACTACAGTGAGTTCAAATCAATTGTGCATGGTGCTTTGCCAATTGGCATAACTGATCAACTAGCAGATGAATTCGATTTGAAAACTTTGGCTGATGGTTCAATGCATTGCCATATGGGCTAACTACCATTAATATTGCATTTTTCAGGATATGAAAGTGCGACACAAACTTTGAGGAACATTGTTGCAAACGTTTCTCCTGGTTGCTTCATCTTACTCAATGAATGTACACAAGAAACAAATGCTCAAAAACTATGGAGAAATATTTTGAAATCAGTGGACATAAGCATGGCAATGGAAGTGGCTTCCATTTGCAAGGTAGGTTTAGGCAATTTTTGACATTATTTTAAACAACTGTAATGTGCCATGTATTGCTTTTGTCGATTACTTGATTGCCCTTAATTCGATGCACTGGCACCCTACTGCGGTGCATTGTATTTAAGTGCTGTGTTGATGTAAGGATTGGGAATAAAACTTCCACTAAACCATCCGCTACACATCTATTTATCTATTTCTACATGACAAAACATTTGCAATTAAAGCTGTGACAAATATTTTTAAATAAAACTTCACTATACCATTAGCTACACATCTATTTCTACACAACAAAAAATTTAAATTTATGTTATACATTTCGACAGATAAAAGAGATTTTGGAGTCTCTCAATCTTGAAATCATAACACATAAAGCAGATGGGAATTTTGGAAGTGACTTATTGCTGTGTCGAACTAGAATACAACAGAGCACTCCAAGATTGATACAGATTGACCATAATGTAGATGGGTTCAATTGGGTGGACACAATTAAGGTATGTGTGTGTAACGTTTTAGTACAGTTTATTTCACTCTTTGGTTTACCGCGTCGTTTACCGCTTCAACAGCCAAAAATCAACTAACTTTTAATGCAAGATACAACCAAAAAGTATATAAAATCATGCAATCAAATAATCAACGAAAAATCAACAAGCGCCCAAAATATCAAAAGAATTTCAATTAACAACATAGAAATAAAATAAAACTATACATACGTATAAAAATAGTTGATCTCCATTATCGGTCTGCATCAACACAATTGTATCAATCGTGCAACTAATAAGCTGGATGATAAAGTCACAACAAAATTGTGTTTTTTAAGGCACGCATTTGTAAAGTAACCCTTCTAGGGACAAATAGAAAAGAGTCAAGGGTAAACCAACATCAGGAAATCTGCTGGTTAAATCAAAATTTAATGTATTTTCACTTTTTAATGCTTCTAGTCATTATACTGCTGTAAAATGAGTATTCTACTTAATGTAACACTTATCAAAAATGTAACACTTAATGGTTAAAGCAAAATTTAATGCTTCTAGTCATTATACGACTGTAAAATGAGTATTCTACTTCATGATACACTTATCACAGAAAAGTATGGTGGCAAAAGAGAACATATGGCTTGCGGCAAACACTTGGAGTAATGGTCTCGCAGGGATGATAAAATGTGTCAACAAAGAGGCTGCCGGATCTTTTAAGTAAGTTTTTAACAATAATTCTACAATAAAAATCATAAATTTATGGTTTGAAGTTTCTACAATAAAAATAATATAATATTAGTCTACAATAAAAATAGAATAAGATCGGTCTACAATAAAAATAGTATAATATTAGTCTACAATAAAAATAGTATAATATCGGTCTACAATAAAAAAAGAATAATATTGGTCTTCAATAAAAAATAATATAATATTAGTCTACAATAAAAATAGTATAATATTATTCTACAATAAAAATAATATAATATTAGTCTAATATAAAAATAATATAATATTGCTCCACACTAAAAATAACTCTTGGTTTTCAAGGTGTGTTATCCAAGAGGAAAACAAAGGATCCATTGATGATATTATGGGGAAAAATCTAGCGATCAATGTATTTAAAAATGGTCAATGGGGCACTTTTCGTCACACTGAGATTGCTTTGCAAACACATGTGAGTTAAAAGAAATAAAGATTTGGTTCTTGTCCGGCCGGTTAGCCTGGCGGTTAAGTGCGTCGCCTATCAATCGAAAGGTTGCAGGTGCAAAACTGCTCGCTAGCGAGACGGTTGTGTTCTTGGGCGAAGCACTTTATGGACATTGCCTGAGCCCAGCGAATTAGTGAGTTCTACCAAATTAAAGGAACCTGTCTATCCATACACAACACACTCCAATAGCCCCGGTAACCCGACGGTGGGCGCTAGGTGATCTGACGATGGCCTGTGTGTTAACCCTTGGTTTTCCCATCCACGGGGATAAACATGAATATATCCTAGCCTATTCTCCAACATTTATAACTAGTGTAGCATTTAGAGTTTGCATATCGCCCATTGTGTTTTTTACTGGAAGTCTAATTTATTTGTGACGTCGTGCTCTTTTTAAAATTTCCCGTTTAGTTGTTGCGATGTAATTGGTTTATTTTGTTCATTACGTATTTTCCCGGTTTTTCTTATGTTGACTACAATGTTAGCAGTTGCAATATACCGGTAGAACTAAATGATTATCAAACCCACAAGTCGAATCACTACACTGGGAATCGAAATCAAACAAAATCTCCCAAAGTAGTATTAAAACACAATCCTAGTTCCTTTGTTCGTTCATGTTCCAGACTGTATAATCCATTCATTTCTTTCTTTTTTTAATTTAAATTTCCATTTCGAATTAAGGATAATCTTTGGCTTTTGTTTTGCTTCAGGCAAAATCCCCCAGAGCTTGCATCAAAAATACAGTCAAAGGTGAAACATCGAGTTTGCAGTGGGTTGTGATGAAATCAAAGCCAAGTGTGAGTCCTGAATGCAGGGTGGCATATGCAGCCTTGAATGAAAATGATATTCTGTTGGCTTCAGGAAAAATGGACGCCAGAGACAATTCAGGTTAAAAGAGCAAATTATTATGTTGATTGATAAAAACTATAGATTTAATCAAGTATTAGAGAAATAAATGTCCTGACATATGTCATTTAAGGAGTAGAATTCTTAATTTTGTTCAACCTATGTTAGGCAATGAAAATCCTTATGTAAAACTGGTAACCATTGTTATAGTAGTATATTGTAATGTATTTGAACTATGTCTAATCGATTAGCTCATTGTGTATCATTCAAGAAAATAAACATTATTTTCTTATCCTGTTTAAATAAAAGTAATTTAAAAATATATTTTAAAAACTTTCATTTTATGGAAGACATCAAAGTATTTTTTGGTGTTTTGAAGGAAACTTCAAATTATCGGAGGCAGGACTTGGAATTGAGTTTAGTGGCTACGATAAATTAAATCGCAAAGTGATGGGGATTATCCAGGAAGGTGGTCTTGCAACCCACATTTCAGTTGATACTCGGTTTCTATGGAATATTCCTGATCATTGGTAAGCATTGTTATGCTAATTAATATCCAAAAAAAATAATGTGCGTTTTTAAATAGGAAAGGATAGGATACTTATGTATATCCCCATTAAAGGGAAAACCAAGGGGGTTACACACAGGCAATCGTCAGATCACCTCGCGCCCATCGTCGGGTCACCATAGCTATTGCGGTGTGTCGTGTATGATTCACACATTCCTTTAATTCAGTAGAACCTATTAATACTTTGGGCAATGTCTGTTAAATGCCTTGCCTAAGGACACAATTGTCTACCTGCGAAACTCACTTAACTAATCTGTCATACAAATAAAAACAATTAAAAACCCGCAGGACCTTATCAGAAGCTGCTACAGTTCCTTATGCATACATCGTCGCATACTATGCATTGATCTTAAAGGGCAAAATAATAGAAGGTAAAACGCTGCTTATACACAATGGAAGTAGTCCAATTGGCGAAGCATCTATTGCAATTGCTCTTGGACATGGTTGCACTGTCTTTACTACTGTCACCTCTGTGGAATCAAAGACCTACTTACTGCAAAAGTTTTCCAAAATAACAGAAAAGAATGTTTTTCTTGCTTTGAACAACACAATGAGTGAAAATGTGAAAGCAGAAACTAATGGAAAAGGTATTGAAATTTGTGCAATGTTTAAGTGTTTAACAATATTGTTTTTATTAAATGATATTATACAATACAGGGGTAGACTTGGTTGTAAGCACATCTTCTTCATATGAAGACAGTGAGCAGATGATGAAGTGTGTGGCCAAACATGGAAGGATTGTTCAAATAGTAGGCCACGACACCCCAAGCAACATACCTCTGGGTAAATCACTTTTTTACTTTTTATTATGTATTGCTTTGATTTTGTTTTATTATGTTTTCCATAAAATAGATTTTGTTGTGTATTATTTAAATTTTATTACATATCTCAATAAATAGATTTTGGTATGTATCTATTTAGATTTTTGTTATGTATCCCAAATATAGATTTTATTATGTAACCATTTAGATTTTTTATTTTGTAAATCAATTTGTTAACTCTGGGTAAATTTTTTTGTTAACTTTTTATTATGTGTCCATATAAAGTTTATTATATGTCTGGAAAAGTATGTTTTGATATGTATCCATTTAGATTTTTGTTTTGTTTCGCAAAAAACATATTTTATTATTTAACAATTTAAACTTCAATTTATATTCCGAAAAATATATTTTATCTTATGACCATTTTTGTAGGATCTTCAAAAACCGTCTCTTACCACATTGTCCCTGTTGGTTCTCTGTTCGATAATGATGATATATTGAAATGGGAGAAAGCAGGGAAACTTCTGAAAGATGGAATCAAATCTGGTGTCGTACAGCCTTTGAAATCTGTCATGTTCCAAAGGTAAAATTGTTAAGTTAATAGCATTGGTGAGGGAATTATTGTAATGATACGAATCATGAAAAACTTATGCCTTATATTAGTTTTTAACATGGTTTGTCAGATTTTATACAATTAAAATGATAAATTTAGTAAATTTGTTAGAAACTAATGCTATTTCTGTTGTTAACAAATCTGACCATTAAACTTAGTGGGTTAGTGCGTTGCCTTTCAGGCAAAAGGTTGCTGGTTCAAACTTGTTAGTTAGCTAGTCGGTTGTGTTCTTTGACAAAGCACTTACACTGCTGAACCCAGTGAAACGATAAGTTCTACTAAATTAAGGGAGCATCTGAATTAAACACAAAACACTGCTATAGCTTTGGTAACCTGACATTGGGCGTAAGGTGATCTGACAATTACTCATGTGTTAAACCCCTTGGTTTTCCCATTCATGGGAATAAACATAAATATCCTATCTTATATTTTATCGTAACATCTTTCGTCACTTAACATCCTAACCTAAAAATAATTAAGTCAGCATTAAGTTATAGTATTAAAAAAGGCATGTACTACCAAAAAGAAATAGAATTAATGAAATTATTGTATAGGCACCAAATCAAAGAAGCCTTCCACCACACAGAGAAAACAAAATACATGGAGAAAGTTTTAATTCAAGTTGAAGATTCAAACTTAAATGTTGATGTTTACAACAGGTAACTTTTTATGTCAAAATCAGTGGCGTTTAGTAACTTTCGAATGCACAGGACAACATTCGACCCTTGCAAAACTTACATCATTACTGGTGGGCTTGGTGGGTTTGGTCTAGAGCTGTGTAACTGGATGGTAACAAGAGGGGCCAAAAATATCGTCCTTACAACACGATCAGGTATTTGATCACATGAGCGTTTACCCTATGAAACATCTTGTAAAAAATATTGTCTTTACGACGGTGCAAAAAGAAAATAGAAAAATTGGTCTTGTGGTGTCTGTCTATGTGTTCTGAAACACTGAAAGTTACACTCTATTTGACACTTAATGTAAAGACTTTACAAAACTGGTTAACATAGATAACCCCCATACTAAAACATTAGACTTATAGACGTCATTGGTAGGTGGTTGAGTTGTCATTGGAAAAAAATGTCTCATTATACCAGGATACCAAGTATGCTTAGTGTGGAGTAAAAGACCTATTCTTACTGCTATATTATTACAAGTGTTATTCGAGAGTTTTATACCAGGACAAATGTAAATATGACCAAGGGAAGAGCCTTTAAAGTTCATCCATTTTTATTCCTGGGTATTGGAAAATGCAGGGGTGCTGTCTCATGCCCATCGTTTACATATCAGAGCTAATGCAGTGTTGTAGATAATCCGTATGTTTTGTTTGTACTCTTTTAGTTCTTAAGTCGGATCTACTGTTTTATATTTAGTTTTTTCCATTTTATCCACTGGATTTAGGGAACATAGAAATAGTGCCTTACTAATTACATTATTTTAATTTTCAATTATTTTACATCACACATTTTTTTCTTAGTTATACCGAGTGTATTCACTGACATGTTTTAACTACTGTTGTTTTTCTGTTTTTTTCTGCCTCCGTATCTTAAAATAATTATGAAATTGTTCTGTAATGTTATAAAGAGGCAACAAAATTAACTAAACTTGTAAGAAAACTATTGGTTGCTAGAAATTAAAGAGTAGATTTTGGTCTGTGATGTAATGAAGAAGCGAATACTAAACTAAACTATTTATATGACATTGTTCTGTAATGTTAAAATGAGCAAATAAATAAACTGAACTATTTATTACAGGAGCAAATACAGCTTACCAGCAAATGTATATCAAGCAATGGAGATCTGAAGGTGTGACAATCACGGTTAGCACCGCACAAGTCAATACAGAAGAAGGCACCAAGCAACTTTTGAACAAAGATGTTGCCGGAATATTCCATTTAGCCATGGTGCTACGGGATGCGGTCATTATGAATCAATCGCCCAAAAATTTCGAAGAAGTCTGTCGCCCGAAGTGTGATGGAATTAAAAATTTGGATCGGTAAATAATTAAAGAATTTAGTTTTTGATTTTATCAAATGTAATTTTTTATATTTTTTATATAAAATATAAAATAAATTAATTTAATTTTTTTTTATTAAATATAAAATAAAAAAAAATGTTTAATTATGCACACAGTAATGGAACACAGTTCTTCTGGCACCAGTGTTACTAATTATTGACGTGTACATAACTAATAAACTAAAATAGGATAGGATTTTCCTTATAAGTTTATCCCAGTGAGTGGGAAAAATAAGATATTTATAATAAATTTATCCCTGTGAGTGGGAAAAATAGGATATTCCTTATAAGTTTATTACCGTGAGTAGGAAAAATAGGATTTTCCTTATAAGTTTATCACCGTGAGTAGGAAAAATAGGATTTTCCTTATAAGTTTATCACCGTGAGTAGGAAAAATAGGATTTTCCTTATAAGTTTATTCCCGTAAGTGGGAAAGACCATGGGCGTTAACACACAAGAAATCATCAGAACCACTTTGCGTCGACAATCTACATTTACCATCCATGGAAATGGACATGTACCTTCTTCTACTATGACATGGCAGCTATTCTTTATTCATGCAGGATACAGTAATACTAACAGCCAAACTTCTTTAAACAGTTATTCAAGGCAACTTTGCCCCGATCTTCAACACTTTGTGGTGTTCTCATCAGTAGGAAGTGGTATTGGGAACGCAGGACAAACCAATTACGGCTACGCGAACTCGTTCATGGAAAGAGTTTGCGAAAAGAGAAAAAGGTTAGTTTGGTGGATAATGCGTCGACTTTCAGCCGAAGGGTTGTAGGTTCAAAACTAGTTGCTAGCTAGTCGGTTGTGTCATTTGGCAATGCACTTGGCGGACATTTCCTGCAGATTAATAGGTTCTACTAAATTGAAGGAATGTTTGAATTATACAAAACATACTACAATAACTCTCGTAATCTAACATGTGTAATAACTGTTTTACAATCATTGTTTTTATTGGTGGGCTTGATCTGGAGCTGTGTAACTTCACTTACCTCTTAACCTCAATGCACCACCCCCCTGGTTTTCCTATTCACAGGAATAAACATGAATATCCTATCCATAGGGAAGGGTACCCAGCACTTGCAATTCAGTGGGGTGCAGTTGGTGATGTTGGTGTAGCTATTGAGACCATCGGTGAAAAAAGTGTTGCTGGCTCATTTCCACAGTCTATGCGATCCTGTCTTAAGGTAAATCTCAGGATAAGTATACACCTTAGATTATAAACAGAATTTTTTTGTACTTTTTATTATTTATTAAAATAACTCGAAATAAAACATGTTTGGACACTACTGGATAAAAATGAATCCAGACCCCATTACCTTTGCACCCATAGGGTTATACGACAATCAACCACATATAGCAAACATAAGGTTTATCATTCGAATATTAAAAAGTTTAAAAGCGCTGAAATTTCTTGTCTTGCCCTAGAAAATTGGGACAGACAGATATGTTCCAATAATATTTTAATTTTAAGCTTTTTGTAATGATTTTTTTTATATTTTCAGACTTTGGATATATTTCTGTCCCAGTGCAGCGATGTCACAGTACTTAGCATGGTACTCGCTCCAAAAGAAAATTCGATGACACAGTCGCTTAAGAAAGAAAACAAAACCGTAGCGCGGACAGTGGCAGACATCATGGGAATAAAGGTAACTGTAGCATTTCAGCACAATTTATTTCACACAACTCTCAACTGCACAGCTACACAACTCGTAACCAACTTAAAGCGAAAAGGTACAACCAAATATACAAAAGAGCAGGCAATCAAGTAATCAACGAAACAAGGCAATACATAACATCGGCGAGCGTCCAAAAATGGAATTTAAATTCACCACATAGAAATAAAATAAAACTTTACAGTACTGTAAAAAAACATCATGAAACTATGTATACAGCCATATTAGTATACAGGTTTTTAGCTAGTATACAGGTTCTTTCTTAGTTTTTAATTGGAATCCTTTAAAAGACATTCCATTAGCAGTTCTGGTGGTCGGATTTTAGTAGAGTATTTTGAAGGCAACCATAGCTATATATGGGTCCTTGCGAATGGGGGTGTAAAAAATTAACGGCTAACCACGGTTAACCGTCTCGTCAAATTTTAACTGTTTTTTAACAATTTTTGTTTTTAAACTGTTATCTGTTCGTTGGTTGGTAAAACGAACGCTTTTCTGACATAAAATACCTGTCGGACAACTACATCAATGCTATGCCATACAATATGGTCACAAAAACCTGGTTCCATGACAACTGAACCCCTTACAACTGAACCCATTACAACTGAACCTCTTTACAACTGAACCCCCTTTCTAATTAAA
>CH002090.1:33493-44389 GCA_000149265.1 Ciona savignyi | reverse complement strand
CAAAAACCTAACACGCGCATTATTTTTTTAAAGGAGATAATACAATTCAACGTCATGACTTATATTGTGTTTCGGTTAACGGTTAATCGATTATTGTTACATCAGTTACCTGTTTTTCAAATTAATCGTTAATAACAGAAACGAAAATTTTTAAAGTGTATGTTGAAAAATAAACATATCAATTGGTTCTGTTATTTTCCATTCATAATCAAATCAAGAAATATCAAAAATGTGACTTGCAAATCTCTATTAAAATCATTATTTTCCACAGACTGTAAGACCATCTGAAAGAAAAGTCCCATTGACCAACTTTGGTTTGGATTCACTTATGGCTGTTGAGATTTCCCAGCTTTTGGAACGAGATTTCGGTGTCCAACTGGGAACACAGGAAGTGCAGAACATCACCTTTGCAGAACTGGAGAAGATTAAAACAGACAAAGTAGAAATGGAAATTTCTATCCCAATCCAGGATAACGACCAACCTGCAGAAGAAACAAGGGAAATAGTACCTTCAGAAGTCATCATAAAACTGAACGATTCTAAAGAAACCAATGGTCTACCATGGCATTTTATTCACCCTATTGGAGGTTCAAGCATTGTACTGAAAACCATTGCAAAGAATCTAAATTCAGAAGCGTTCGGTTTGAATTTCACTTCTCAAGCTCCAGTTACCTCTATTAGAGCTCTGGCAGCGCACTATTTGCAAGTTATTGGAAAACACGAATGCTATAACATAGTGGGCTATTCCTTCGGTGCCTCTGTGGCACTTGAAATGGCAATGCAGGTATCGAAACAGGGACGCAATATCAAACTTGTCTTGATTGATGGATCCCATTCAAATGTGACTGATGTAATTAAGGTAATGGTTATAGTTGAACCGTAGTTGTGTGTTATCGCTGGAACCACTGCTGTGTGTTTAAATTACCTGAACCCAGTGGATTAATGGGTTCTACCAAATTAAAAGAACGTTTCTATCATACACAACACACTGATATAGCTCCGGTAACCCAACGGTGGGTGCGAGGTGATCTGACGATTGCCCGTGTGTTAACCCCCTTGGTTTCCCATTCACAGGAAAAACATGAATATCCTATCCTATCCTAAGACATACGGTAACCCGACGATGGGCGCGAGGTGATCTGACGATTGCCTGTGTGATAACCCCCTAGGTTTTCCCATTCACGGGGATAAACATGAATATCCTATCCTATCCTAAGACATATTACAAAACTTTAAGACGTGTGCTGTAAAGTTTTTGTGGTGATGGGTTATTTCTTTGTTCAGGCCACATACCCAAACTGGTTTAAATTAAAAACACAAATGTTTCCTACCCAAAAACGTCCGACCAGTTAGTCTGGTGGTTTAGTGCGACGTCTTTCAACCGAAAGGTTAAAGATTCGAAACTGGTCGCTAGCTAGTCGGTTGTGCCCTTGGGCAAGGCACTTAACAGACATTGCCTGAACCCAGCGGATTAATGGGTTCTACCAAATTGAAGAAACGTGGGAATCATACACAACACACTACAATAGCTCCGGTAACCCGACGGTGGGCGCGAGGTGATCTGACGATTGCCCGTGTGGTAACCCCCTTGGTTTTCCCATTAATGGGGATAAACATGAATATCCTATCCTATTCTAAGACATATTACAAAACTTTAAGACGAGTGCTGTAAAGTTTTTGTGGTGATGGGTAATTAAATTGTTCAAGCCTACATACCCAAACGGGTTTGAATTCAAAACACGAATGTTTTCTCTCCAAAAAACAGAAGTCCCAACACATATCTTGGTGGGTTAGTGCATAGCGTTTCAAATAAAGGCTTGTTGATTCAAACTGGTCCTAGAGAGTTGGTTGTGTATTTGGACAACAGACTTAACAGACATTGCCCGAACTTAGTGGAATGATGAGTTGTATTAAAATAAAGGAACGTCTCAATCATACAAAACATACTGTAATAGCTTCTGTAACCCAACGGTCTGCATGAGGTGATCTGATGATTGCCTGTGTGTTAACATCGCTTAGTTTTCCCATTCACGGGATAAACATGTACATCCTATCCTATCCTAAATTTTTCAGACACAAATACATGTAACAAACAATTTCAGATGGGGGTAAAAAAATAAGAAAAACTAAAAGGAGGGAAAGGGGGAAAGATGAAATGATGGAAACTGCACACTAAAATGAACATTAGGGCATTAGAATTAGTTTTAAACATGGGGTTGAAGTTAAGGTTAGTTTAGGGGTTGGGATTAGTGTTTAGGGCAGGGTTAAAATTAGTTTTCATAGTTTTGTCGTGCAGTTTCCCTCCATACCGCTTTCCCTCTCTTTAGCATTGCCCAAAAGAATAAATAAAAACAGAGGAAATCAATAAAATGTGGTTAGTAGGCACTAATGCGATATTCAAATTCTTTAGACCACTCTTGACAAATTGTTTGATGACACTCATCTAGAGGGTTTACAGTTGGACAAAGTAAGTCTGGAAAAACTCTTTCAACAAAAGTTGCTGAATTACGCAACACAACAGTTCAAATCAGATCCACTACTACAAGAATACCATACCCAGTAAGAGTTTTGCATTTTAATTTGGATTTTAATAAAGTTGCCACATTATTTTATTAACCTAAGTGTTTTAAGCTAACTGTAACTTAGGATAATTATGTTTATCTCCATAAATAGAAAAGGGCAGGACAGTTATCACATGGATAATTGCAACATTACTTTAAATCATTTAAAACGCACCGCAATAGCTCCGGTGGCGCAAATTGATCTGACGATTGACCATGTGTGTCAACCCCCTTGGTTTTCCCTTACAGAAGATAAACATGAATATTCCCTTCTATCTTATCATATAAAAGAGGAATTTTACGGCTCCTTTTGCTATTTCGTTTCAGGAGCTATTGTAGTGTGTTGTTTGAGATGTTGCTGCTGTTTTATTTTTCACCATTTATTTACTTGGGCAATGTCCTCGAAATGCCTAGCCCTTTGACACAACCGGCTAACTAGTGACCAGTTTCGATCCAGCAATTCTTCAGCTTAAAAACGCAACCCTTATAGGATAGGATATTTTTATTCCCGTTAATGGGAAAACCGAGGGGGTTAACACACGGGCGATCGTCAAATTACCTCACGCCCACCGTCGGGTTACCGGAGCTATTGCAGTGTGTTGTATATGATAGACACGTTCCTTTAATTTGGTAGAGCCCATTAATCCGCTAGGTTCAGAAAATATCCGTAAAGTGCCTTGCCCAAGGACACAACCGACTAGCTAGCGACCAGTTTAGCTCCTGCAAACTTTCTATTGAAAGGCGACGCACTTAACTGGTAGACCAACTGGCCGGGCTTAGAACCAACCGGCCGGACTAAAAAGTTTAATCCACAAACCCTTAAACTTAAATATGACGCACTAAGCCACCATTTGGCTGTAACTGTTTATCTTATTTTTAGAGAACCACTTGACCTGGCCATACACCGCTACAGCAAACGTTTGGAGATGGCACACAAGCACAAAGTCGAAGGTAATTATTCAGGAGCCATTACCCTGGTTCGACAGAAGCATGCCAAACATCACGATTACAACCTGAGTGAAGTCTGTGACGGACCAATTGATGTTATCGTACAAGATGCCACTCATGAGACAATTATAACTGGAGACAGCGCAAAAGCCATCGCTGACATGTTGAATAATATGTAATTTTAGTTGCTCTAATATCTTACAATACTTCATATACTCCAGAAAAACGTATTTCTATACTGAGATATTCATATCAATAGTCAAATTATATCTATGGTCAAATTGTAAATTTTATCTTTTATTGTACCATTTAACCTCAATGTGTCATTTAATACCAATTTATATTAACATTTCAAATTATAACACAAAAAGAGAATAAAAAATCATTCATACAATTTGTGTTTTAAAAATACTTCTATTCATGTTTGACAAAGCTGAGTAATTTAATCTACATTAGAAGATAAATAGAGTAGCAGTGTGTTATTAAGTGACAGTTTATTTATTTTACCTAGCCAAGTTTCGAACCCTTGATAGGCTCGTCACCAGAACCATTTTTTGTATAGGATTCCGTATATATATCGGTCGTGTTAACCATTCGGCCAAACGACCGTAAAAGTTACAGTATTTGGCTGGTTAAGTGAATTTATATCTCACGAGCTCCTATTTCGAATCCTATCCTGTGACCTGCTTATCTTATCACATGCTGTGAGTTTCTCTATAACAATGGAAGTGTAGCAAATTGACGAATTGTATACTTTTATGTCGTCATTATCGTTAGCAGATATCATTGGAATAAAAGCATTGGTTTCATCACACCGTTGTAGATTCGCTTTAAGCCCACCGCAGGTTTTGACGTTTCCTGAACTTTCTTTTTCCAAATACTAATCTTAAGATTTAGTAACATTACGTTTAGTAAGGAATTTGTAGCTGTGTTACAAATTGGAATTTATCTGCTAAGCATGTTCTGAAGAAATAAGGTTGTATTGGATGTTGCTTGAAACCAATGGACTAATTGGCTGAACTATAACAACTACAACATTACACTGCAATAGCTCATCAACCAGATTGTGAAAGAACAAAATCTTTCAATTTAATAACCAAAGTTGTCCTAACGGATGTGATATTCATGTTTACCCCCGTGAATGGGAAAACAAAGGGGGTTAAGACACGAGCAATCATCAGATCACCTCTCGCCCATCGTCGGGTTACCGGTGTTATATATGATAGACACGTTACTTCAATTTAGTAGAACCCATTAATTCTTTGGGTTCGGGCAATGTCCCTGAAGTGCCTTGCCCGAGGTCACAACCAACTAGCTAGAGACCAGTTTTGAACCCTTAGCCCTTGGACTGAAATGCAACGCACTAAACCACTAGACCAGCGGTTCCCAAACTGGGCGCCGCGGCGCCCTGGGGAGCCGCGAGACTTTGCCAGGGGCGCCGCGAAAGCATACGAAAGTTGCTGCGTTTATTATATTGTTTCCTCACAAAAAATTGCAGTGCATGTGTTAGTTGGAGATGTATGAGCCTGGTGTGCAACCCTATACAGTATTTGTTTTACTTGTTAAAAAATCCATTGTTCGGTGTTAACTGCCACTTTTTGCTGGCTAACGTTGCATTGTTTTCGAATAATGGTTTGTCAAATAACTGCTTTGCATTGATTGACTGTTCGTCACTTTGGTGAATAGTTTTAAACAATTTGAACGGTTATCAAAGTGCGTACTAGTCTGGATATACAATACTTGCAGTCTGAAAATTTTGGCTTTATAAGGGAGCCGCAAGGTTTAATAAGTTTTCAAAAGGCGCCGCCAACAAAAAAAGTTTGGGAACCGCTGCACTAGACTAATCTGTGTAACTAAAACAATTTTTCGACTAATACAAATTGAAATTAGTTAAATGGATCTCAGTCCAATTATAATTTAAATTAAGTTGATTAGATGTACTTTCTGCTGGACGGGTCCAATTATGAATGAGTTTATGCGTTTATTATGTACTTTATAATCAAATCATACACACAACACATTTTTGTCAAATAGGTCAACCGAAAGTTCTGGCTACAGAAAACAATATCATATTGCACATTGAAAATTAAAATTAAGGGACTTACTTTAAATTTAATTGTTGTCATACTGTATAACATGGTTCAATCATGTCACTACACAAAAAAGAAATAAAATTGAAAAAAATATATGTTAAGGATACAATTGAAACTGTTATACTTTGAGAAAAGAAAATAAGTTATTTAGAATGCACGGCATAGCAAAATCTAACAAGAATTAACCGAAACGAAAAGAAGAGTATGCCAGTAAGCATGGGAATATGTTACACAACGGCACCTCTGCTTTTTTTGCATAAAATTACTCAGTATTGTGTACTTCTGTCAATTGGGGAAAGCGCTTATTACAAGTTGGATGTTATACATGGATGAAAGCTGTTTCAATGTAGGGTTAGTATAAGGATTCTACGATCAGCATGGGAATATAGAAGGTGATTGGAAAATCAGGTTCAACAGTTCAGCTGTAGGTTTCACATTTGCTCAACTGTGGATATGCAGCCTTTGAGAACTTGCACCATAGCCTACGGAGTGATTTGTGTTAGGAAATATTAAATAAAGCGACCTTCAACAATCAGTAAAAACACAGCAGGTTGAGATAGTAATTATGGGTTCCTTTCGAATCCATATTTTTCCTACTAATCTGGTCATGGTAAAAAACTAGTGCATTAATATAACTGTGAGAGGGCACTACGATAGCTCCGATAACCTGTTATACCCATTACCCATCCTTACTTTTTTTTACCCACATCCAAATCGTTGTAAATTAGTTTATGTAATTTTAGTGAGCAGTTTCCCTTTACTCTTCCCACTTTCACTTTGTTTAGTTTTCATTTACTGTTCGACTGTTCGTAGTGGAGATGAAATTATGGTAATTTTTGAAAATGCCACAACCCAAACAGATGCTAAGAACAATAAAACCGGTAAAAACGCGTCATACGTTACCTTGGAATGTTTAAGCTGAAGTTCCCCGAGTTCGATTAAATTCTTCCGAAACGCAGTGACCCTACGACCTTTGAACTCCGTCAATTCCTGCTTTCCGACTTCGGACAACACTTCGAATTTCTCACGAGCTGTCTTCTGCTGGCTCTCCGCCTGATAGACCATAAATACATTAAATATAGACAATCACAGTGACTTAAATGGCCCTTCTATGGCCAAATTCCTGGTCCCGGTGGCTACCATTGACCCGCCCATATTAATGTAATGTATCAGAGTGACATATTGCTTTATAATACAGTTTCAGATAACTTTACTAATCGTACACTGTTTTTATAGCTTTATTAATAAACTATTGCCTTTGGTTTACATGAGATTAACGGTTGTGCAATTAAAAGCTATATGTTGGTATGTGTCCTTTACCAAAGCATTTAATGGGATTTGTATCTTAGGTTAAAAAAATTTGCCTTTGATTAAAATTATATTAATGAGCTGTCAGTTGCATTATTGTGCACTAAAAACCAGAAGTTGGTATGTGTCATTGACGGAGGCATTAAATGGAAATTGCTTAATTTCAACAATAGTTTAAAACAGGTGTGAGCAACTTCTCTAGTCGTCAGGTCAGATGTGAGAAAATGAAGTCCTTAATGGGCCGGATACATTGTTCAATATCTTAATTACAGGGTATGCTTAGATACAGTCCACATTACAGGGTACTGTTGATAAGATTGAAGATTTTAAAGATTAGCCGATTGCTGGATCTTTGTGTTGTGCTGGATTAAGAACTCTGGTGGCTTCAAGCAATGTCTGTTTAATGTCTCTCCCAAAGACACCCACCAACTTGTGGTTTTTGATTGCTTAACAATACAGTTGACAGTATTGCGTTACAAAACCACTACAGAAGTTCAAAACTTTTTAATTCGATTTCATCTACTAGTTTGACGTTACCATTGTTTCACCTCCACAACTTGTTAATGAGCAATGAAACACCAAAGCATTACATGGATACCTTAATAACTACTGGCTTTAGGTTATTTCCTAGTTAAACTTTTAAGGAGTTGCTCAGGAAATACTTTACTTTTAATGTCATGCATAATTCCAAGTTTTGTAACTAATGCAAAAATGAGATCAAAAATAGCCTTCTGACTTTAAAACCAAAAAAGCCAAGATTAAAACCACAACTGTAACTTCTCTCGTTTAACTCTTTGATAAGGCAGTTTGTATACCTGGCACATTCTTGAGATTAAAATCACTATAACTTCTCACATACAGCTTATTGATACGAACTTATAGCGGTTTCATTACCTGGGGCACATTCTTTCCCCTCGACCTTGCTTTGTCCAGCTCTTTGTTGGCGTTCTCATAGTTGGCCAACGTGCGTGCCCGGCGGTACAGAAGGTCCTTGCACGCCTGAGTGTCCCGGAAATAATAACGGAGCAAATCGGCGAGCTTGAGGTCCATGTCGGACGCAGCTCTCGCTTCGAGTTTCTAAAAGTCGGATTTATAGAGGTTTTATAGAATAGGATATTCATGTTTATACCCATTAATGAGAAAACTAAGAGGGTTAACACACAGGTAATAATGACGATTGTTTAAAACGGATTTCAGATGATTTTGCTCAAGTTGTATCAATTCACTACTGTTTAAAACTAAACAAGTGCTTGCTACATGTTGGAAAAGAATAACAATTTTATCCAACCCTGCACTGTTACACAGACTATGTCCTATGTTTTAATTTTCGGAAAAAGTTGAATAAAATTACTAAGATTTTTAGGAAATTCTTAAAACTAACAATTGTTTAAAATAAAATTTTGTTGATTTTGCTTTATTTGTAATTCAATGATGTTTTACACCAAATGAGTGTATTCTAGATGGTAGGGACTAGGGAGGGATAACTTTTTTATCTAATGTTTGAGGCAATATATCATAGGTATTTGTTTAAGTTATTGTAATTTAGTTAGTTTTATATTTGTTTGGTTTGTTTGGTTGGTTGAGTAATTGCAACATGGTAAGTTTTGTAACAAAATATTAGTTTTTGAACACTACTTTTGAATTCTGGATTGCAACATTCATTAAAGACACAAACATCATAATTGTCATCATTTAAGATTGAACCCACCACCTGCCTGATGACCTTTTTACATATTACTTAAGCCACAAGGCTAGACAAATTGACTAATTTCCCCTATGTTACAGCTAAGACTAATACAGCGTTACAAACTAAATATTAAAAGTGTCACTTACCCGGCCCTTTTCCAGTGATTCATGAACCTTTAGCAAACTCCTGATAAAAGGATTTATATTTAAAATTACGGTACAATTTTCCCTTTAATAATATGTGCTGTTCCATGCTTAGTTTTGTGCATATGTTTACCACTACTTGTGTAGCTAGAACTTTGAATAAACACATCAGATTTCATATGGCGCCATTTCCTATTTGGAAATTTCTCTTATGTGCTGCACATATAAAAACATGGTACTGCTTTTTTAATAATGGAAACAGAGATAGAACCCAGTAAAATAACACATTGAGCAAGTTACAGAATCTGGCAGTTGATATATCATATACAATACACTGCAATTCCTTCTGTAACTCTGCTGTGTGCATGGGGGTACTAACTTCTTATGTTTAAATGTTCTACAACTACGCATCCCTTAGTACTTAGGAAGAAATCAACATTTTGTAGCCTACATAAGAAATGTAAAAGTCATTTTAAAACATTTTTAAGTGCAAAAACTTACCATGCATGATTATACCAATTTTGCCTTAGGGTGCATGAAATAATATTTTTTAAACATTATAAATACAATGACGACTTAAAATTACAACATAAATTGTTCTTAAAGTTAACAATATACACGCATGTATGCCATTGTACATTTTTGTTGTTTTTACAAAATAAGGAAATAATACTATTTGATTAAAATGGTATTATAATATGTGCTAATGGAAATGAGTGAAAAAACTAGAAAAAAAGCAGACAGAATACCTGTCCAGGCCTTTCCTGTGACTCATGGCAATTGAATTTTCCACGGTGGCCAAGGACTGAAGAGCCATTGCAATTTGTGAGTAGTCATTTGCACACTCTGTCATGATAAAAGGTGATTGTTAACTTTTTTCAACAATCTCACTGGTTAAAGAGTAAGATGCAAGAATTTGATAATAATGCTGAATTGTTTTTTCTTGCGCAAATGCCAGGCATACAGAAATGGTTACAATGCTATCTTTAGGCTTATTGTTTTGTTACTCAGTAACACATTTCCTTAAATTATATTACTAATATTTGCTGTAAAACTTAGCTGATAGAAATTATCACGTAAATAATTAATTTTTTAAAATACAAGTGTATCGAAATTATGCATGATGTGGATGTATAAGGGGACTTACTTTTGTGGTTTTGGGTGACTTTGTCAATTTTGGTTGTTGCATCTTTGATTCGTGTGTGGTATTCACTCATGAAGGACTTTTCATGTTCAAAAAATTCGTCGCTGTCCTGGAATATAAATGAGATGGGTTTGAAAGTGTCATGAACGAGGTTGTTTGATCATAACATTTAGTCCATTGTTGGGAACGGATGTTTTATCCCCCTCACTGGAAAAATGCAGGAGCTTTATCACATGCGTCATTATCAAATAAGTATATGACTGAGATATTTATTTAGTTTTAGCCAAACCCATTAAACCCCATACAATGTTTGCAAAAAAGCTTGACATAATTTAGCTCGCAAGTTTTAACCTTTCGGCTGGAAGGTGTTACATTAACCAACCAAGCTGTTTTTCAAACACACCATACTCTAAATGCCGATACAAATATATACTTTAGACGTACAGGGTCAAAAATCCATCAAATTTCGGGCGAGAAATAATTTACTCGCGTGTAGAAGCTCATGCGAGTAGCGGGAGTAAACATGACGCGCAACTGTAGTTTGTATGATCTAACAACTGTTTAAATCTGGAATTATAACAATTTCACATGATGCTGCTGTAAGTATTATAGACTCTAGTGTTCAGACGCGCCATGTGTATAATAAAAACGTTATACTCCAGTTGAATAGAAAACGGCTGCGTTAAAAATTAATTTGAGCATTACTCGCGTTACCCGCGGAGATTTTTGGCCCTGGATATATATATAATGAGTCGTAATCAACTGGTGCAGTAGTTAATATATGTTTATATTAAAGAAGGTACTTTTTGGCCCGAAGCAGAAGTGTCTCATCGGCAGTCTTTGTAATATTGCGGAAAAACCCAGTGATTTTCTCTTTTTTGTTCTTGCCACGGACATTTAGCTGAAGGAGAGGGGAAATAAATAATTGATTTAATTAGTTTTTACAGTAAGCACCTAATTTATTCATTCATTTACATATGGAAAGTATTGATTAATCCATAAAGTTACTGGG
>CH002090.1:22251-33393 GCA_000149265.1 Ciona savignyi | reverse complement strand
GAAAAACTCGAAAATTGTGGCTGTTTTTAAGAGTTGGGTGAGAAGCAAGTCGACATAGGAATATTTCATGCATAGCTACAGTCTTTTTGAAGATGGCAAGGTATTCTCTGTTGATTAAAATTTCAGTTTTATTTCTATTTAAAACACATTCTTTATTTTTTATTACAAAAATATTTAAGAAAAGTAAAAATTAATCAGTTCCTAACTAGTCGGTGGTTAAAAAAAATGGGCAAAAATAAAAAAATAAAAAGCAAAAAACTTAAAAAGGGTTGGTAACTTTGCTTTGAAGCATAAATCAATAATCTAAACTATATTGCAAGCAAACATAATAATAACTCCAGGATTCCAGCTTATTTATTATAGTCGTTTACAATTAAATGAAATGTAAAGGAATATGTAACTAGGATGTTACAAACTATTGGTTTAGTAATCGGGTTGTTTACAAGCAGTATGTATCATATTACCACCGATCTCAGCTTTATGTATACAAGTGCACAACTAGCTTGGCAGTCCTTTCAGCCGAGAGGTTGCAGATTCGAAACTGGTCGCTAGCTAGTCGGTTGTGTCCTTGGGCAAGGCACTTAACGGATATTGCCTGAACCCAGCGGATTAATGGGTTCTACCAAATTAAAGGAATTTCTCAATTATACAACACACTGCAATAGCTAGTAACCCGACGGTGGGCGCGAGGTGATCTGACAATTGCCCGTGTATTAACCCCCATGGTTTCCCATTCACATTCATGTTTATATTCATAATTCATAAACATGAATATCTTATCCTTTCCTAGATGTGTTTATATAAAAGAGCATAATTTTGTTTTGAAAGTCTGTGTCTCAGTCTTTGCAATGCAAGTATATAAAATGTAGATGTTATAGGTGTTTATATTTATATATATATATATTATATAAAAAAAAATTTTTCTCCTAAATCCGTCATCAGTATCTACTAATCGTAGGGCAAAATATGTTGTTGTTTTTCTGGTGTATGTTTTTCCTTTGGACTTACGCTTCAAGTTCCTGCTTCATTCTCGAGAATTCCTCCTTGGTCATTGAACCCTCCCCTTCACTCAGCTTCGCAAGTTTCTCTCTGGATGCCTCGAAATCTGGCCTCATTGGGGAGGGTGGAATCTAAAGAATTAACCCTTTAGAAACGAGATTCTTTTTGCGCAGTTTGCGGGACCGTGTGTGCTTTGTAGTGCTTTAGCGCTTCGCATGTTATATCTAGGGCAAAATGTTAAACACTAGGGTTGTTCGAAATAAAATTTCCAAAATTTCTGAAATTTTTTTTTATGATGACGTCACTATCTGGGTGCATGTCATGGCGTGCATGTCATAGAGGGTGGGATCTAAAGAATTGATTACACAGTTTAAGGAGGAAAATTGAATTTAATATAGCAGGAAAATAGAACACTGGGGCAACACTAAAAGGAGGGAAACTGCTTTAAAAACTATTCAAACCAATTTTAACCCTGCCTTAAACACTAATCTCAAGCCCAGAACTAACCTTAACTCCAACCCCATGTTTAAAATTAATTCTAATGCCATATTTTGCATTTTAGTGTGCAGTTTCCCTACTTGTCGCTTTCTCTCCTTTCAGTTACCCCGAACACTGCGATAAAAATTTTTAACTACATTGCCTTACATCTCTGCTGGTATGCAATGCTGAAGAAAGATCATAGCATGAAAGCAGTTCTACTTGGAGAAAAAAAATATTGGAAAAATGTCACTTAAAGTGTTTTCAACAATGTTGACAATATACTTTTCAACAATGTTGACAATTACAGAAAATATCAAGGCAAAGTCTAGGGCAATAAGAAGAACTTAACAGAATGGCCAAAGCAGCAAAAAAAGATTTAAAGATCTAATATTTTTTACAGAAATACTAGTAGGGCTTCAGGAAGTGGAATGACCCTATCTGGTGGGGGACTTTTAAATGGTAAGTTACCTTTGTTGCCTAATTCTAGTGGTTTAATTGTTAAAAATACATAATTATAAACAAAGCTATACTGGTTTATATACAACAATGTTAGTGGGATGAAATGAAGCATAGGCCACTATTATAAAAGTATTATTATGAATGATAAAACATTACTAATCTAAAGGTAATAATTACTGGAAAACACCAATTTGCAGCACAAATTGTAGTTTTTACATTCTGAATAACAGTTTCACTTAAAACATGTATTTTTATTCAAACAGAAAGTGAATAATAATGGATGAATGTAAAAAAACATAAAGTCAATACTGGCTTTTGCTAAGTACGCATTGAGTTGTGTTAAGCCGTTTTGGATTGATACTCCCTTACCTAAGTACTGGTATTTAACTATATTGTATCATGTATAGTATGATTTGATTTTAAGTTTTTTTTATGATATTACCTTACAATTCCATAAAGGATTAGGTTATGATGGATAACAATATTAAATGCATTGATCATTGCCATTTACGAAACTGATAATAAAAATGGAAAAAACTGGAAAAAAAAAGTTGACGAATTTGCCTTTTTCATTTGACGTAGGCCTATCATTACAACATAATGAACATATGTGTAGTATAACCAATTTAACCAATATGTGTAGTTTAATTACACTAACCGAAAAATATATATAGTTACACCTTACACTTTAAAAAAACAATTTTTGATATCGCTTTTAAAATAAAATAACTGGTACGAATGGACCACTAGATAAGCAACAATTTATGGGCCGTGTAATTTTACAAGAAATAAATTTCCTGAAATCGACTAATTCTTTGTTTAGGTTTGCTTTACACTAACACAAAAATATATATTACATGATGTAATTTTTAGCCTAATTTTTATGATAATTCTTAGTGCCTGTAATTATTGACTTAGATACCTGTTCGATATTTCAGTAAAACATTAATGAATGTAGATATGTAGAATAACATTTATGCAATAAATATTTCATTTATGATGACTTGAGCTGTAGTGCATATAATCAATATAAAACAGGAAGTAATTTAAAGGTATGATGTTCAATGTTCATAAAGAGGCTACCATTAAAGCAGTATCATATTACTAACAATCTAACATCATAACTTAAAACCTTAACTGGTTTAAGTTGTTAATTAATTTAATTCAATGCATCAGTATGGTTTGTTTACAAATGTGTCAAACTACTGATGTTAAACAAAGACACTAAACATAATTGGCGTCAAAAAATGGAATATCTTCTAAGCAAAATCAGTAATAATGATTTTACAATGCAATGCACTGAGCAAAAAAAAACGATGGTAGTTAATTTGGTTTTGAATTGATCATAGTGTAACAGCTAAGCCAAATTTATATAAAGAAGAAAGAACACCTTGTTTTTGCAGTTTTTATCAGCGTTTTACTTATTAATAGCAATATAGTTATGAATAATGTACCATACTTCAAAAATTAAACAACATATTGGCTACTGACTGCAACTATGATGGAGAATACTTGGGTGTTTAACAACCATTACTGCCATTTGTAATGCATATGAGATATGACACTGCTTGCAATACTGTGCTACTATGGACTGCTCAATGCATATGGTATTAATTTGCTGTGACAAACACTATAGGTTTGCTAGAGTATATAAATATATTTTACATACATTACTTTTGTTTGAAAAATTATAAATATATATATTACTGTTGTTTGTATAATTTTTCTCTGGGACATGGCAGAAAAAATACAGCATTGTTATTTTAAAAAGATACCAAAAATACAGCATAATTGGCAAACTAACCAGGGATGTAAATGCTTGGGGGTAGCTAAGCAGGGTAGGTAAATGTTAGGGTTAACTGTGTAAAGTGTAATTATTTTAAGGGATAAACATCCAGACACCCTGAAGGCAATTTTAAATACATCTAGCATATCTCTGATAATACCAATACCACACATCTCTGATGATGCCCATAACATGTATGTGTATCTCTCCCCACGCAGGAGAAAACCATACTAGCCACATGGATCTACAAAGCACTAGCAAAATCAATGATTTACCAGCAATCCAGCGTATCGTTCATCATCAACATAAGAGTCGTGCAGCCAAACAAACTCTTCATGCTGCCGAACCACCGAGAATTCATTCCCTTTGAACTCCTTCATTGTCGTCTGTGAAGATTTGCGACGACAAAATTACGACTACAACTTATAATGAAACATAGTAGTAGTTAATAATCAATTTGTTATTAATCTGTAGTTATTAACCAATTTGTTGTCAATCTTTAGTTATTAACCAATTTGTTATTAATCTGTATTAACCCATTTGTTATCGATCTATATCAGGGCTGGCCAACCCGCGGCTGGCAAGCCGCATGCGGCTCTTTGCTCAGTTTCATGCGGCTCTTTTCCGCAGGCCCTATTTCTTCTACATGAAGGCTATGTCCCGAAAATGTACCAAGTAGGCTATGTAAGAAATGCAATCCCCTTCCTATCTTTTAATCTATTTCTTGATGTTGTTTGCTGTATGCCATGAAAGATGCCGTGAACTAAGTAACATTCATAACAATAAAAGAATTTCTGTCATTGTGTGTATGATATGGCTCTTTGTGGTAATACAGTAAGAAATTTGGCTCTTAGTCTCGGACTGGTTGGCCACCCCTGATCTATATTAACCATATTGTTATCAATCTATATTAACCAATTTGTTATTAATCTATATTAACCAATTTGTTAATAATCTGTATTAACCAATTTGTTATCAATCTGTATTAACCAATTTGTTATCAATCTTTAGTTATTGACCAATTTGTTATTAATCTGTAGTTAGTAACCAATTTGTTATCAATCTGTAGTTATTAACCAATTTGTTATTTATCTGTAGGTATTAACCAACTTGTACCATTATCAAATCATTTGATTTTAATTAATCAGAAAAAATGCTAATATTTATAATCTAAAATCTATGTGTAGAGCAGGGCTATCCAAAAAACCTTAAACAGGTTAAAATATATAGATATATTGGTAGTTTGTGTAAACTTAATGTACTCTTTGCCACTTAAGTTCATCGACCGCCAGTTTTGAAAACCCTGGTTAAGTGAACACTATGGTACTGAACTAGGCCAGGTTAAGAAATAAAGAAACTACCTTAAAGGATTATACACTCTTGTGTTGTTTACACTTCAGATTATTGCTTTAATTCTATTTTTGTTTGCTTACAATTCCACAGAAAAAAATGCACATTCCAAGAAAAACATGCATTTTTACCTTAGTGTGCACCGTGAACTTCACTTTGTCCTTTTCGCTTAATGCATCGGATATATCAACAAGGAGTGAATTATCGGTTAGGTCAACACTGACAGAGCGTTGTCCTTTTCTGTCGGCATCATCTGCCAACAGGTCAGGGCTGTCGTCCATACCATCCTAGAATGTACATTGTTAACTTGGTTGGATTCTACTGAACACAGGATTGAAAAATTATTGTTGATATAATATTAAATGATAGGGTTTAGTACTTATTATTATTGGTTAATACTGGGATTATCTCTTTTGCAATCTGGTTACTAGAACTATTGCAGTGTATGTACATTGTGGAGATGACTATAATTTTGTAAGTGGGTAACAATTTCTGTAAAGTGCCTCACCCAAGGACATAACCAACCAGCTACCGTTTTTTTTTCGATCCTAACTTTTATAAATGATGGTCTGACATGTTATGATAAGCTAACAAGCTGCGCAAATGTAACAGTACTAGTCAATACAATGCAAGTCATTAAAGAAATTGTTTGTTATTTTACTTTAAATCCACTAGATTAAGATCTAAACAACTCACTTACAGTTTTCCCGCTTTGCCCATTTTATAATTTAAATCTATATTAAAAAAATATATACCTAGCTCATGTTCCTTGTAAAAGATCTAATTATCAGTAAATCATTAAAAGCATGACCAAAATACAGTCTTACCATCATATTGATCAGTTAAAGATGTTTCTTGAATACCAGTTTCTACAACATAAACTCCTAATGTCAATCTAAAAGTGGTTGTTTTGGCAGATGTTAAACTATACAATTCCAAGAATACAATTCCAAAGAGAACATCCACAGTAATGGCAGCAGTAGAATCAATAAGCGTTGCAGTAAAAAATTCAATTTAAACCGTGCAATGTTACAAACTGGTTTTGAAGATATACAATTCCACAAAGTATACCAATCAGAGAAATGGCAGTAGTAGCATCAATTACCGTGACGGGCAAAAATAAAAAATCAATTTTACCTGTTATTTTACACAATGTTGTAATTTACACAAAAATTGTAATTTAAAAACAATAGGATTTGCAGTAATCAATTTAAACTGTCATTTTACGCAATGTTGCAATTACACAAAAATTGTAATTTAAAACAGTAAGATTTGCAATAAGTTGACCAATTCACTGCACTAGTCTGTAAGTAACATACCGCCCAGCAGTTTCACTAGGACGAACAATTTTAACCACTTGTCCACGTTTGAGTCCAAAATACCGTGCCACCGGGTCACCTGCCTGGATCCTCGGCAGCTGATGGTCCTTTAGCTTGTATCTCGTTAAAAGTTCGGACTTTTCTTCCGGGGTGAGTACCACATGCTCTGGGACAAGCTCGTGTTCTGTTATATTTATTAAGAGTTCTTGCTCCAAAAATTGTTCCAATATATATTTCGGGGCCATGTCAAAGAGGGATTGCTTCGCAGAAGGTGTCATGCTTTGTTGCACAACAATAACAGCACGTTGGATATTTTCCTCTTGCATTCTCTGGCAGTACGTTTTAATGGTCTTCACACCAACTTTTGGCTCTTCTGGAAAAAATACAAACATTTGGTCCGTAGGATCATCGTTGTGAGCGACCAAAACTGTTAAATCTTGTCTTCCTGGCCTTCGTTCGCTTGGCTTATCACCGAACTCTTCTTTAAATTCTTCCAAAGATTGATCAAGTTCGTGCTGTGTGACAAGATAGCCGCGATCGTGGCACAGCTGCATAACAGTTTTCCGGATTCTCCACAACCTGTAGGTTTCAGCCTCGTCATCCATTTTGTGAAATTGGGACGCTAAAAGTAAAGGACAGTTGAGGAGCTTTTACCTGTAAGATAATAAAATATAATTTTTTTAAACGGGACTGCTTAAGAAACTAAAATTTCCATTTTTGCCGTTAATAATTATAACCAGGTACCGGTAAGTTAATCCATGTACTGACTGGCACCGGAACGCCACCTTGCGTAATTTTTTCGTCACACACCGTTTACTTGTTACTGGTAATGTCGTTATACGGATAGGTAAACGTCTTTTTCGAAGATTAAAATAATAAAATTACGAATTGTGGTAAAGTACTGTATTGTGTTTTCTAAACAGTGATGTTGTAAAGTTAATAGACTTAAGTTTTCGAAGTTTATAAAAACAGCCAAGTTTGTTTTATAAAATGACGTATTTCTGCGTAAGCGCTTCCGTTGAATGCGCTATTTGCATATCCACTTTATGTAAATTCTTGTAATATTGCAAGCTACCGTGCTGTGAGTACTTTAACTTTAATTCATAGTAAAAGTAATCGATACCTTGCCCGTCCTTGCACAAGAAAAAAATAAACTGAACGTTATATACAAAACTACACTTGCTTTTCAAAATTGCCCCGTTGGAATTTTACCGTGGTTAATCATTCATAATTTGCCTATTGGTCAGAATGTTGTGCGACATTATGCGAGTTCATCGTGAGATTTGATTGTGCACAAATCGATACATTTCCAAGGTTTTGAGTTTCCTATGTTATTGAAACATACATACATAATATATATATTTAATTTATTTGACTATAAAATACGAGTTCTGAAGCTACCAACCTAATTACTTTGATCTGCAGATATCCGTATGTCATAATGAGGTAATTAGGGTTAAAAATTTATGTATATACCGGTAATAGACTTCTTACTTTTACTTAAAGTTTTGTACGATTTTTGTTGGATTTTAAAAACAAGACTGTATACATGAAATTATAGATTATCAGCACTACAACAATGCCAAGAGGTAATTTAAACTTTTTTAAATATATTTATTTTTAAATTTTTACAAAATAATTTAAGGAAAAATGCATGATATTTTATTTTAGATGATAATCATATTTTTTAAATATGGTATAGCCTTAATTTATGTGCCTTAATGCATTATTACCACAGTAACGGTCCTAATAATAGATTTTTTTTCAGAAATTTCCACAGCATATCACAATGCAGATGCAGCTATTAACCTGTCAAAATCTGCGAACAGTTTGACAGATAACATTCCAAATGATGTACCAGAAGATTTGGTAAGTAACTTTTTTCGACGCTAAAAATCAGGTTAGAGTCGTAACAGTTTCCCAACTATGTTAAACAGATTGTCCTGGTATTGTAGTATTGGCATGATACTTATAAATACTCGGCCGACTGTATGAATTCTTTCTTTGGTCATCAATCAATCAATGTACCAGATGGTAAAAATTAACTTAATCAACTCATAGTACTGGTACTGATTACCGATACAACAATGTTTAAACATTTTAACCTCTTGCTGAACAGTACATTTATGTGTATGTTTTAATAAGTATAGGAAAAATGCGTAAGGGGCTAATGTGCACAGTTGTGTTACCGCGATTGAGCTATGATACTGATTTAGTTTGATCCAATTAAAATAACTTAATCGAAACAGTGTACATAAAGTGGGCATAGTAGTGGTTAAAGTGCAGTGAAACCTTAGTATGACTATCCGCTTTACACCACAGGACCAATATATATATATGAGTCAATTGAGATAAAAATGACTTTATTTGAACTCTAATAAAATAAATGGTAGGCCTATGCTCTATTTCAAATTAACATTACAGGAAACAAAGTTGTCGGGAATTCCCTAATACCATACCGGTACCGCTTTAAAAATTCTATGCCTTAACAATATTATTTAATAACATAAACAGCATGTTTATATTCTGGTTGGAAAAAACTTCAAAGTTTCTATATAATTAATCTGTTATTTAACAAAATTTGCCGGTAGGCATAAATTTTCAATTTAAATCCCACATAAAATACTCGGTATGTGATATTTGTTGACACTTTTTACAATTTTAATAGTAGTTATGTTGCCTTGTTTTATTTGCGTGTAAGCAAGTCTCCCAACAATTTATATTCAAATTTTACCGCTCTTTTCCACGTACGTACAAGCAATTCATTTACTAGACTAATTCCGTGGTAGATCTCTGGTTGATAAGTGTCGTTATTTAATAGGTTAGATAGGCTGTAGAGCGGTAGCCGCTAGCTCGGAATGAGTTAAGTTTTATTTTATTGTACAAACTTTATCCCGTGCTTTAAGTGAAAAGGTTGAACTGGTTATTAATAACTTTTCCATTTAGGATATTTGAGCAATGCAACCAGTTTTTGTTATAAAATATAGTTTCAGCTCTCGTCTGGTGAACTATGGTTTAGAATTTTTAGGTTTTTCAATTAGTTTTTTTGGTACGGACTATGGGTATGTACTATTCTCATTCAGGTACAGTCATAATATGCGACATTTTGAGGTAAAGTAGGTGCAAGGTTCATTTGCATATATAAAATTGGTGGCTAATTTGCATACAAGCATGTGAGAAAGTCTAATGAGCATTTAAGTTTCCTGATTACAGAGTACTAGTAAAGTTTATATTGGTTAGTAGTGGATACAGTAAGAAGATATGCCTTTGCAACTGCAGCAATCAGTAACTTTATGCTCTTTCTATAGGTTTCGATAGTGTGGCGGTAACGAATCGAAACTCCATTTAAAATTTGCGCCAAAATCAAAAACGGTCTTTGGGATTTAATTTTGTGTGTTTTGTTCAACAGACGTCAAAGAAACCGGACAAGGCAAACGGGTTGGATGGAAAGAAACAAGCTATTTCGATCTTCATTCCACAGAGCATAGTAGAACAGCATAGCTCAGGTAAGTTTTGTTTCTTTCTACGCTTAACGGTTTGATGTATACTTTATTTCTGAGGTAATTATGTACGTTCTGGTAACTAAAAAATTTGCTTTTGGTTGAAGCATGAAAATAGGTATATGTTTAAGCAATATACAGCTATATATACAGCTATCATTAATAGACAATATTCCATTTGTGTCTTATCTTGATTTAAAATAAGGATACCAAATCAGTACATTAGGCTATGTTTTTATTTATTTTTGCTCATACACTATTTTTAATAGAATGATAATTTCTCCATGCGGTATTTATAAAATTTTCAATCGGTGACTAAAATACTTTGGGTGGCGGGCCTACAAGCCGAGGCGTTAAAATACCAAATACCTTTTCTCATGAACTGTTGACTCTAAGATGAGATTAGGAATTTATTTGCATACACGTTATGGCGTGGACCATTATAACGCATTGTGTGGAGTAATTTAAGCCAACATCCCCTGAAGGCTTTTACTGATTATTGTTATTATCGAGCGTCTATTTCTATTTCCAACCTAAGCTGATTATGGCTATCTGTGGTTCATAATAGCCAGCTTATCCAATTGATCTTTATTCTAGTGCTTATTCTCGCTAGTTATTTGCATATTGCTCTACGCATGCCCGGAGCGCCTTTGTTGCTCCTATCATGCCAGACAGTTCATGCACCGAGATTATGCTTATAAGTGGCTGTTATGCGTGTTTGCTATTTAATATACGTTTCACTGTACTGTATTACAGTAGGTTGTTTGTATACGTTAGTTTGATAAGTTTTTCTTTGTATATGCGAGTAATCCATTCGTAGCTTGATATTAAGTTTACAATTAAGCAAAATGTCTGGACCTTGCATTTTTGACTATTATGGTTATCCTAATACCGGTAAGTGAGAGAATTATTTAATATATTTCATTTAATATATTTTTTATATTTAAATATATTTTTAATATATTTTATAGTTAAAATATGCAACTAAAAATGTTTTTTATTGTTAGTTAGCTATGTCTGTTTTCAGTCTTAAAATGAGCATAATCTTAAAAGCTAATTTACTGTACATTTTTGTACTAGAAATTAAAACAATTAAATGGCCATATAAAACACAAGCTTCTGGAACGGCAAAGTATGGCTTTATGTGCTGCTCTGGTATTCTAATTAGTGTATCCTATTGAATTTAAAAAGCTCTTGTTTTTGTACTAGAAATAAAACTAATAAATTGACGTATAGTATAAACTGCAAC
>CH002090.1:5953-21975 GCA_000149265.1 Ciona savignyi | reverse complement strand
AGGGTATTTAGTGTTTTTTTCATATATATTATATACAAGATTGTTAAATCACATAAAGTGAATGGTTAAACTTTGAAATTGAATCCTATGCTTTTTTTCTAGTCTATTTTTGTGGGGTGTTTTTCAAACTTTATACATACAGCCTATTTAGCAATATATGGGTAAACTAACTACGGTTACAGAAAAATTCTTGTTTTCCATATATATAATTATATGTTAAGATTGTTAAATCTTACAGCATGAATGTTAAAACCTTGAAATCAAATACTTTGCTTTTCCACCAGTTTATTGTTATAGGGAGTTTTTCGAAGTGTATACAGCCTATTCAGCCTGACCAATTTCTATTGTCATCCTATTGTATGAGTAACTTAATGCCCAATGTAAATTGGTCACCTGAAATTTGTACAATAAAACATCTTACTTCAGCAGCATTCACCTGAAGATATTAACGACTTAGATATGATGCACAGAACCCATGGTTATGATAAGGTCGGTGAGATTATATAGCAGCATTCTTCCATAGGAGTATTCTTCCTTATTATATAGAAGCATTCTTCTTTAATACATTTAAATAATTACACTTAACAGTTGTCCTACCACCACTTTTCAGCATTCTGTTATGTGAAAATACTTATTGCACATGGGCCCTCCTATTTACCAAGTTAAGCTTGTAAAAAACACACAAATTGTGGTCCTTGCTCTTTTTACCATATCGAACTTAGTGTACATAAATTTATGCATGTAAAAATTAGGAAGCAATGTGTGTTTTAGGTTATTGGTATTGCTTAGTAGCTATTAAAGCAACCTGTGTTTTTGCCTACTCAGTGAGTAAACATTTGGACCTGATAAAATGATACCACCATTTTTGTGTGTTGTATGCCTGCCTTCAGTCATTATAATAAAGTACTTATGTTACAAGGATACAAAGAAATACAATGTGTATTTCTAAGAACCATAAGGTGAATGATGTGGTATAGGCTATTCTAAGCACAAACTTACTGTCGGATTGGCAGTGTTATTTTTGTTGAAATTTTCTGAATGGCTTCCTGTGTAATGTATGTACTTTAATAAAACTAAATTGAACGGTTAATCATTGCTAGATTAAGACTAAGCTTTACACACGTGAAAGTAATATAGAAGCATTGACTGATTACGGATTTCTTTCTGTAAAATAGTAGTTGAACAACACACTATAACAAGTAACATAAACACCAAAACAAGAACAGATCTAATCTTTACACTTGTAAAGTAAAAGAAGAATTAATTGTGATGCAATTTACTGATTTCTTTCTGTAAAATGGTATTAGGAACAACACACTATTACAAGTAACACTACAGAATCACCCACACATTAATACATTTAATCTTAACACACATAAAAGTGAAAAAGAAACATTAATTGTCATGTAATTTACTAAATTCTTTCTGTTGGCAAGATAAGGTCTCAGAAAACCGCACTGTAAAATAAAAAGGATCGTAAAATGTTTAATAGCCTATCTTGTTTGCAGGATGAGGCCAAACAGTTGGAGCAACTTGAAATCTTCGCCAAGGAGTTTAAACAACGCCGAATCAAGATGGGTTTCACACAGGGGGATGTGGGCCAAGCGATGGGATGCCTTTATGGGAATGATTTCAGCCAGACAACCATATCTAGATTCGAGGCATTAAATTTGAGGTTTGTGCTTTTTTTTGTTGCAATAGGATAGGAAGGTGTATGAGGAAAATGCAAAAAACATTTACTGCTGGTGCTGGTATCACTGAGGTGTGATTATGATCAAAGCAGTCATCTCTGTTGTCAAGGTTCATTTTAAAATGTCATGATCATATCTATTGGTTTTCAGCATATTGGCTATTTTATCTTTAATGTTAAGAAGCACCACCACATCTTTTACAGCGTGTATGTGTTTTTCTATTCCTTAAAAATATAAAACCGTTGGTATGTAATTAGAATGTTAACTACTTCTAAGCTCATAGCTGAGCTCATTGGGAATCATCACCACATCTTTATAGTCTATGTGTGTTTTATTTCCCTCCCGCCCTGAACTTATTAAATCGACAGTTGTCTTGGCTCTTCCGTTTGAATACACATGTAATCATTAATTATTTATCATTTCAGCTTCAAGAACATGATCAAATTAAAACCACTGTTGGAGAGATGGCTTATGGACGCTAATAATGTGTTGCGCGAATCGAAAGATGGTGAATATGTGCTCTAAACTTAAACTTGTTTTGTATGGGATATGTTTATCTCTGTGGCTGGGACAATACTACACGCTATAACGCTCTGGTAACCCAGCATTGGGTTACCCACATTAGTTTTGTGTTGGTGACTTTGCTTTAGTTTTTGTTCAAAACATCGATCCACCCGGTCTGCCAACTGCCTTGTCTAAGGCCACAAACGACTTTTGATCGCACAGCGTATTTACCCAACGCTATACCGCACAGGCAAACCTCCCACATTACTGCCATTATTAAAACTCCCAACTATTTGCTGACAGACATAAAATAAATTTAAAATCACACAGCCCTGCCGTTAATTTAACCGTTCTTAAATCTCACATTTAAAACTAAACAAACCGGCAAGCAATGAACATTAAATTTTGATTTATGAAAGGAATATTTCATTCTATTGGTTCAAACTATAATTTAAACTTCAAATGTAAATGTAAGAAAGTATTCCAAATTCGGCTTACACATTTCATTATTGTATAGTAATTGCTCCGTTTTGGGCATACATAACCTTAAATAATATGGTATTCTCACCTAACTCGGTATAAAAAGCAATTAAGTGTTCTGCATATTTTTATATTTATAATACCCATTTGTATCATTAGCATATTCTTTATTACAATAATTTTCCAAACAAACACCTAACAAGCAAAATAGTGGCCACGCCAGATTAATGCTGCTTGGTGTGAATAATTTACGCAGTTGAAGTAAAACGTAGTCAAATATTTGCATACACCGAGCCTTGTAGCGTGATTGGTGCTTCCTGTGGCTCTGTTAACCCATGATGCATGTTTCCTTTAATTAGAACAATAATGGCCGCCTTCAATATAACGACTATGGCTGCTTTACTTTAGTTGAGGTTTTTTTAAAAATTTTCGTTGCCTAATTTTCGTTGAGGCTTTTTTGAAGGTGTTCATGTTCTCAATTTTTCTCTCAATGTTTGGGGCTGTAAATGGTGTATTAAGTTTCTGATGAAATTATTGCGAAAAAATGAGCTAATGTAGCATTATAGTTCATAGATATGCATATGAATATTTCGACCCTATGGCACTGTCAGTTGATGTAAAAATACCTGTAAAATAGTAGTAGGAATAATGCACAATAACACAAACATTGTTGCCCTATCATATTAACCGACCAAAATTAAACAGACTAAATGATGGTTGATGAAAGTATTTAAAACTGATGGTATAGTGTAATGTGGTATGGTGGTCCCATAGCGATACAACCCACATTAGTTTTACCAAAGAGACACCACAAATATATCAACTCATACAAACTTTAACCTGGGTGAGTTTAAACCGTTAACACTCATGTGTGTGGGCTGAATTATATGACCATAAGATAGTATGAGTAAACAGGATTATAGCAAAATAAGGCTTCTCAGGTTATCTCACCCTTGCATTGCAGCGAACTTATGTGTGTAGCATATTTGAACTTTGATATGTGCATAATGATAGGGGCATATTGTACATATTTACATCATTGATAGCCTCGGCATTCTTTGCATTATGCATAACAGCATTATCAGTGCAAATTTAGTTACTTTATGGCTAAATATAGTGTCAATTAAAGTTAGTATAGCCGTTTAGGGTGTGTCACAACATGTTATAATCGTGTGATACCGTTGTAAGACTTGTAAATGGGAAACTAATGTCACTTTGCCACTTGTATAAATAACTTCCTTGCAACTTCTCTAGTAAGCGGGCCATATGTGGGAAAATGAAGTCCTTGGTGGCCCGGATTATTACATGAATAGAATTCAATATCTCAATTACAGGGTATGGTTAGGTATAGTCTGCGGGCCTTTCAAAATCTGTTCATGGACCGGACCTGGCTCACAGGCCAGACCCGGACCACGGCCGTATGTTGTCCATGCCTGTTAGAAACCATTCTGTTATTTGGCAACCATTTGATGTTTGGGGAATTTATATCTGACTATACATCTAATGTCTCCACGATCGCATGGCCTGGTGGCTAAGAATGGTGGACAGGTCTAAACAGGTATTGGGTTTAATGTCCACGCCAACCACAAAAAGTGTAGATTTACTGACATTCTCATACGTAATATACAACTTTTTTTAGACAAAAACAATAATGTATTTTACCTTTCATGTCTGTTCCATTAATTTAGATTTTAATTTAAAAAAGGAATTCACAATTAGCCGGATTAAAGGTTTTGAACCTATGTAAAATAAAATACCTAGAAACTGAAATTCTAATTCTTCAATTACGAAGTAAACACAACAATTAATCCATAAACCTAATGTACTAGATAATATGACGATTACCCAAAATCCATGTTATAATTATAAAGATATCTATTGTTACCTCCATGGTGAAATATTGAGTTTCCCATTCTAAACCAGAAAATGCTTAATTACTTGTACATTTCTACTAGTACCGGTAAAAAGATTTAGCGTCGTAAACTGTCCACAGGTCAACTCAGTAGTAATACCCCCCAAAAGTCCCTGCTCAGAGTGACTTAGTTGACTTTTAGTATTTTTATCATGAGTTCCCATTCTAAACCAGAAAATGCTTTATGACTTGTATCCTTTTACTAATACCTTTAAAAGAATTACCATGAGTTTCTCATTCTAAACTAGAAAATGCTTAATTACTTTTAGATTTTCACGAGTACTGGTAAAAAGATTTCATAACATGTTTTTAAATGTCCACAGGGCACTCAGTGGTAATACCCCCCCAAACCAACCTCGACCCCCATACAATGAGCAGAAAGCGAAAGAAAAGGACAAGCATCGACGCAAAGAAGCGCACGACGTTGGATCGACGATTTATAATGGTTTGGACGCAATAAATATACTTCATAACCTAATTCTTAAAAATAACAACGCTGTTGTAGCGACCTCCCGTCATCCAATTTACATAATATGTGATGTCATTACGCATTGCCTTTTTATCTTGTTTTTGTGCCTGGTCGCTTTGGTTTTTGCAACGAGTTTATTATTAGTGTGTGTTACTGCAAATAAAGAAGCTGCCGCTTTACTGTAATGATTTTTCAGGTTATCTTGGCAAAGATTTAATTTACCAGTCTTGATTTTTTGGTTTAAACATTTTAATATTTAACCATTTTTATCAAAATTGAAAAATAATTCTAAATTATTTTCTATAAAAATATTGAAGTCTAATTTTCTCCTTTTTATTGATTTTTAAACAATTCTATTGTGGCCACCTGGCTTTTTAACAGAACCACAATATATGACTTTCATTTTGCACCATAGGTTTAGATTATAAAATTTATTTGTCATGTTATACAAGACGATTCCAAAAAAATGTGAAAAATGCATGGGGGTTAACACACGGGTAATCAGATTACCTCGAGCCTACTGTCGGGTTATCGGAGCTATTGCGGTGTGTTGTATATGATTCACATATTCCTTCAATTTAGTAGAACCCATTAATCCGCTGGGCGCAGGCAATGTCCGTAAAGTGCCTTGCCCAAGGACACAACCAACAAGCTAGCGACCAGTATCGTACCTGAAACCTTTTGGTTGGAAGGTGTTGAACTAAACCACTAGAATAACTGGTCGGAATAAATCTTTCAGAACCCAAAGCCGTCTTCGGAAGAGCTACAATCGATAGCTGAAGAATGCGATATGGAAAAGGAGGTGGTACGGGTGTGGTTCTGCAACCGGCGGCAGAAGGAAAAGAGAATATCGATGCATGAACAACAAGTGCATGATGTGGTGAGTCAAGTAGAATAATTTCTGTTGGAAAATGAACTGCAATGGCAACGTAAACTAGAATTAGCATTCTGCCTTGTGGTGAAAAAAAATTCTTTCTATAACAATCACAGGATTTTTCAGTTCACTTCTAAAAATAAAAGCAATCCAGAGTAGGATAGGGTATTTTCATGTTTACTCCCGTGAATGGAAAACCAAGGGGGTCACGGGAAATCATCAGATCACTCGTGCTCACCGTCGGGTTGCCGAAGCTATTGCAGTATGTTGTAAATCATACACATGTTTCTTCAATTTAATAGAACCCATTAATCTGCTGCCTTGCCCAAGGACACAACCGACTAGCTAGCGTCAAGTTTTGAATCTGCAACCTTTCAGTTGAAAGGCGTCGCACTAAACCACCAGACTAACCGGTCGGACTGGGTAAATCTTCATTTGGCCCACACTTTGGGAATCACTAAGCATTCCAAAATGAATCCAATCAATCAACTGTAATACTAACTTATTCTCACACTGCAAGAGTTTCGGCCTAACTTTACTTTTGATATTATTCAATTCCAGAGTTAAAAATGTGAATCTATTCTCTTATATTTACACGATGGACAGTTCTATAACCATAGCTATGTTAAATGGACCAGGCATCACCACATTTGGAAAAGTTATACCCTGTAAAAGTGTAAAATTATATTTTTGAAATGCTTCTTTTTGTCAGTGTGGTGGACTAGAGTATGTTAATGCCACACCAGATTTTTGAGTAATAAAGACAATTAACCTTACCAAGTATAGCATCCTCATTATTCAACCGTTTTTATTATACATGCTTGCACATAAAAAAGGGCCAAAAATCCGCACGAGTAATGCGAGTTACACTCACCGTGAAATTACTCTTGCAAATAAAGAACCAGTTAATGTTTTCGGCGACTGTTTTCTATTCAACTGGCAAATAGGAAATAAAAAACAAATCGTAATTATTGGGACCGTATTTATTATGCACATGGGGCGTTTATTCCCGTACTCACAATTTACTCGCGTTACTTATGTGAGCTTCCACACGCGAGTGAATTCTTACTGAAGTTTGATGGATTTTTGGCCCTGGTATAGTTTGGATGGGCTTCTATTCTGAGCATTAAATACATTGAAATCAAATAACTTTTCCTTGTCTGTATTCATTTTTAAATACCAGGCTTAAACAAGTATATCCGATTCTGAACGTTTCTCAATTTGAGTTTATTTATTAACCTTCAAATAACAGCAGGAGTTGTCATCACCCGACTCACCTGAGCATATATCGGCGCCGACGACGAGCTACTCGGTGCCGTGGAAGTTCACAGAAGCCGAGTGCGAGCCTTCTACCTCCACCGTGCTACGACGACCGACCCCCCAAAACTCCAACATCGAGTTAAACCCGTCCGCTACTGTGAAGTCGTTCCCGCATAACAGAATCAAGCAGGAGAGTCAGAAGATGGCCTCTCTACCGGCGGTTTTCGGACACGGTGTTCTGTCTAATCCGAACCAGACGCCTATTCTTCTCTCAGCGGCTGCAGCAAAATCAAAAGGGATCCAGCAAGCAGTGTCTCTGCATGACCACAAGCTCGGTCCAAGTCCCTCTGGCCCAAACCACCTGTTTCAACTCAATAAGATGGATAGTATGGCGTTCAATAACAGGGTTCAGCCAAACCATGGTCAATCTCAATCAAAGACGAACAATACCTCCTTACCCCTACCTACTACTACAGTCCTTAACTCACTGTTAAACATTGGCAGCACAAGTTTTGCGATGAACAACTCCCACCACACAATGCCCAGTATGGTAAACAGCTGCACAAACTCAAATTTCACATTAGATTCGAAACCAGGCGCCGCAAGTTAATACTTAAATATTTTTAACCTCTGAAAATTTTATCCAATGCCCAAACATGTTGATAATCAATCACTTCTTGCAAATATATTGTAACATTGGATACTTCAACTGGTTTTACAGTTACCGACAAATTATTTTTTTATGTTTATTTTAATGACATAAGCAATTAAATGTAATATCTGTAATGTAATATCTTGCAAGTTTTGGACGTACATCATTCAACAAACCTTGCGATTTACCTTTTTCTAACAATTCTATATTTTAAATTACATGTCCCAGAAGTTATACTGACCTTTTGAATTGTTGTCTCCAGGTTTAGAAACCTTCCTAGATCAACCAAGAATACTTCTGCTTACACTGTGTAGCAGTGTTGTATTTAAACTTGGTGGTAAAAGACGACGTTTTACTTTTCTTACGCATCTAAAGGCTACCAAATAAATTAGAATAGGTCCTCTGTATAAAAGGCCAAATGGTTTATAGAAAAATAAACCATCGTGAAAAGAGAACAGACAAATTATCAGAACAAAGAAATTGGACTTGATGACTAATCAGAATAATAATTAGATTATTGATAAAATTCTAGTAATTATATGATTGGCTGCTACGTTTTTACTGTGGATCAGTACTTATCCATCATATATACATTTCTGATCATATATACATTTACCTGTCATTACTTAAGTCCTGAATCTTTTCATGGTAGTTTTTAGCCCAGGGATCTGTCATTAGACAACATTGTTTTACCATGCAGAGGGCCGACTGTGTGATTTTTTTACAAGAGTTCCTAACGGCAATGTTCTACTCGATAATTTTCACTTGAAGCATTCCTTAATGTATATTTTGCACATTAATACTATCAAAATTGTTCAAATACCGTCAATTTACCCATTGAAGTCCAATTCCTATTATTAATGTGTGCCTTAATTTGTTGAAAACATGTGCCAAGTTTTCAAATAAACATTAAAAAGTAAAGTATAGCTTTGTGAATGTGTTTAATACAATGTATTGGAAGGATGTGCAAGAATGAATAGAATATTCATGTTTTAATTATACGAGTGAGTAAATTCAAGATGCATATTTCAAATGGGTAAAGGACTCGTCATCCAGTTATTTGAACTATATTGGGTAAAATCGATGAAGGAACTTCTGGTTAAATCCATTAAATCACTGGGTACAGGCAATGTGTCACTAAATTTAATTTATTTATGGACACAGGATGTTTTGTAAAGGGTAAAATTATTTAAAAAGCCATGGCTAAGTAAAATAAGTACTATGATAGGGTGTTGATAAAGGTGCAAAGACACTTGTACATCAAAGCATTGTGATCAGTTATATAGTGGAATATAAAACAAAGCTTAAGGATGTTTATTTCTGTGAATAGGAAAGGGTCATTATTATCACAGGGGCAACTCAGATTACTTCTAGACCACTTACTACAAATGCAAATGCATTCTGTTGGGTAAATTGTATTTTTTAAGTGCACATTTGTTTGAAGTACTCATCAATTGTATTCTATAATGAATACCCTAAATCAGGGGTGGGCAACTTCTCTAGTCGGCGGGCCAGATGTGGGAAAATGAAGTTCTTGGTGGGCCGGATTATTGCATGAATAGTATTCAATATCTTAATTACAGGGTATGGCTAGATACAGTCTTCGGGCCGGTCAAAAACCTTTCATGGGCTGGACACTGTCTCTCTGCCCCACACACCTACCAATTGCTGTGCAATTTAACCACAGAAACAACAATGAATTAATTGAACACAAGTTAAAAACATTTTATGCAATTAAATTAATATGGTCGTCACGACACACCATGTTTTTCACAGTGTGTGCAACTTTAAATACCGTATCTTTAAAAAACAAAAATGATAAAAATAAATATTTTTATGGATTATCAGTTTATGCTTGCTGGAATAGACTCGTTTTTTTTCAAATAACGTTAAACAAATAGTGACAAAAATAAATTACACATTTTAAATACTGCATATAGTGGCAAAACTAGGAAAACAATTTAAGTGCCTCAATTTTTTTGATCAAAATTGATAATATTTTCTCATAACCAACTTGAGAGGGGTGTAAGAAATCATATAAATCTGAACCAGAAATTTTTCCGTTTTTATTCAAAAACTGGCTTGCCACATCCAAATAATCCACTTTTTCTTGGTTGTTTATTTTTTGCTGAATCAGCAAATTTGCTTTTTCCATTTTGCTTCTGTACGGGTTTGGCTGTTCTCCTCTTGGAGCAATCGCCAGCAATAAAACAAAGCAATCTAGTTTTTCTCTCACATACGTTATCACTGCATGCATACCTTCAGCTATCTAAAACACAAGGTTTATAAAGGAAATAAATATATATGTCTGTTGGCATGTGGTATGTAATTTCAGGACTATTTATAGTCTGACCGAAAAGCGTATTCGGTTAGTACATCACTTATAGTCTTATTACTCAGTTTAAAAACTGTGTGTTAGAAGCTTGATAGATAGGATGGGATATTCATGTTTACCCCGTGAATGGGAAGACCAAGGAGGTTAATACACGGGCAATCGTCAGATCACCTCGCGTCCACCGTCGGGTTACCGGATCTATTGCAGTGTGTTGTGTATGATTTACACGTTCCTTCAATTTGGTAGAACGAAGAACCCATTATTTTGCTTGGTTCAGGCAATGTTCATCAAGTGCCTTACAAAGGACACAACCGGTTAGTTAGGGACCAGTTTCGTACCTGCAACCTTTTGGTTGAAAGGCTTCGCACTAAACCACCAGACTAACGGTCGGACAGTTTTTTTGTTGAAACCTTTACACCACATGATTCAGGCAAGATTTTACAAAATTCACAACAGATTGACCATAACAACACACCTCTACAGCAGTATTCCCACTGTTATTTGTTCCACACCACACCACAGCACATTTAGCTTTCACACTGTCCAACTCTCCGTTTTGTAATCTCCATAACACATGTTGCGTCTGGTCGCCGCCAATTGCGAAGTTAAGACAACGGTAAGGCTGAAGGTATTTGCTCCAAGCATTGCTGTTGTACATCATGCGTAACATGGAGTCTCCTGGGCATGAAAAAAGAGGTTGTATCTTCATATACTTCGGTCACTCTGGAAAAACAAAAGGTCCACTTCACACTCACGCTTAATCCACTTCCAGGAATTGTATATAAAAAAGAATAGGAAGGATAGTATAGGATTTCATGTTTATCCCCATGAAAGGAAAAAAACAATGGGGTTACACACGGGCAATCGTCAGATCACCTCGCGTCCACCATCGGGTTACCAGAGCTATTGCAGTGTGTTATGTATATGCGTTCCTTCGATTTAGTAGAACCCATTAAGCCGCTGGGTTCAGGCAATGTCCGTTAAGTGCCTTCCCAAAGACACATCTGACTAGCTAGTGACCAGTTTCGAACTTGCAACCCTTCAGCTGAAATGCGTTTAGCGGCCACGTCTAATTTTACTGGATTTTAATAATTTATGGCTTGTTTTTTAGACGTGTTCTTACGACTGTCGTTTTCCAATTTTTTTCAAAAATCCTGATTTATGTTTTCATCGTGGAAACAAAAAATAAACTAAACCAAACTATGCAACACACTTTACAGACTAATCTGTCGGACATAATGCAGATCAAGTTATAGGCGCTCACTTTTTTATTCCAGGATTAACAAAACTTTCATATTCGTTTTCTATTAAATTATTATTGATGTTCAGCTTAGATAGGAAGAAGATTAGACAAAATCCTAAACCAGTGTGGAAAGCATGGGTCTTTCAGATGCAAGATATTGTAAAGGTCAGCCAAACTTTCCATACCAGCTCCAGTCATTCTCTAATCGCATTTTTATTTTAAGTCCTACCTAAGAACAAAATGTCAACATCTTGATTTCTGGCTTGCTCACAAAATATTCGGTGCTGTGAATTCCATCTTCCATCACCCTGGACATCAATTACCGCAGCTGGTATTACTGCACTGTTTTTTTGAACTGGTACATTTAATTCAGCCATTATCTTGTATTGTGGTATCGGTCACCTAAATATATACAAAAATTATTGCTTTGTTTTTATTTTGTAGATGTAATTGTTTAATCTATCTATAGCATGGTTGATAAAAAAAATCCATTTCAAGAAATAAGTTTATTTAGGACTTCAGTAATATTAATCACCAAGTAATTATTTTTCGACGCTTTACTTCCATTTGAATAACTGTTGTTTAAAAAAAGATAATTTGTGGGTGAAAACATGCTTAGGTTGAATCAAAACATCACATTAAAATGACAGAAAGCTAAAACAATGTATTTTTAGCACAACAAATTTTCAAAATGCAAAGGCAAAACAAGAAAACATGATGCACATTTATGGTATGATTGTATTTTAACCAAGTTCCTTCCATGAATTATTAACGGTAATAACTGCTATATCATGGATGAAATAGTAAATAATAAATCGGGGACAAGAAATTGTTTGTCCAGATCGACTGGTTGTTTTTCATCGTTTGTAGCTGAAAATCGTTTGCAAATAAAAAGATTTTGATAAAATATTGTTTTTTTACTATATCCGATCTACCGCTTCCATCATCAAAACAGAATTGCCACGAACGACGACCATCCCAATGTTTTCCACAGATCCATCTTTACGCTTTCCAATACCTTCGTCGATAACTAAATTCATAAACGGGTCAAATCCGCGTAATATTCCTTGAATACTTCGGCCGCCGTTTAATTTTAAATCCAACTTCTTGTCCATGAATTTCTTTAACTCTGGTGGGTGGGCTTTACTCATTGCGATGTGCTTAGATATACAAAATCACTTGAAAATTCAACCTCTGATACAAGCTAAATGACAGAAGCAACTTCGTATTGCCAACGCCGATTTGCTTCAATGACTCTGGCGCGTTTTATTTTAGATATCTATATCCCTGTTTCACGATCACCCAATTTAATGAAACGTGAAATGTAATTTTGTACTAATAAAAAATGAGACAAAATAAAATGTATAATTTAGTTTATATAAAAATTCACCATATTTTTTACGGTACTAATTAATAATAACCATTTAAAACGTAAAATTTTGAAAAGGTAATTTTATTGGGACTTTCCCGAAATCAATATGAAAACAAATAAATTCACGATAGAGATTAAAGACCGATCGTTTTGCAGAGGTTTTGGTACCAGCAAAAAACAATATGGAGATAAAGCGTTTACAATCCAGCTGTAACATGTACGCCTATTTTAAATCTATGCAAACTTTGGCGGATGAACGACTAGCTCGTACTTTTAGAATAAATCGGTTTCAAAAGTGTCAAAATCTTTACAAACGGGAACTTGTTTCACATTTTGGATGTGTTAATGCCCTTGAATTTTCTAAGAAAAACATGGAATATCTTGCTTCTGGTAAGCTAAGGTTGTTTTTCATTTTGTATACGATTTCTACCTAATGACAAAGAATAATGACAATTGTACGGGCAATATTAAAAGGAAGAAAAGCAGGAAGTGCACAGTAAAATTACGGAAACTAATTTAAACCCTCCCTTGAACACTAATCTCAAGTACACAACCGACTAACTAGCGACCCGTTTCGCACCTGCAACCTTTCAGTTGAAAGAGACTAACCGGTCGGACGATAAATAACATTATCATCATGTCGGTATGTTTTATGTATGCTGATCTGATGCACCAACATAGTTCTTCTCACATGACAGGGGGAGAGCTGGGAATTTTAATTGAAGGGGCAATGGACATACTTTAGTTATGGGATTATATGTTAATGCAATTGACAAAAACATATGTCCACAATTTTGGATAAACATTGTCCATATTAACAACATGACACAATTATATAAAATAGTTTACCGCATTATAATTTAAAAATTGCACATGATAAAATCTAGGGATAGCATGTGCACAAACTTGTCAAAGAGCAACCCCATAGATGGGTATGTGTTGTATGCATGACTTTCCTGTTTATTTTATGGTTTTTATTAATGAGTTGATACTTGGGTTAAAGATACTACTATCTGACCGGTTAATCTGGCGGTTTAATGCGACGCCTTTCAACCGAAGGGTTGCGGGTTCAAAACTTGTCACTAGCTAGTCGGTTGTGTCCTTTGGACAAGGCACTTAACTTAGCGGACATTGCCTGTACCCAGCCGATTAATGAGTTGTACCAAATTGAAGGAACGTATGAATCATGCACGACACATTGCAATAGCTCCGGCAACTCGACGGTGGGCGCGAGGTGATCCGATAATTGCCCATGTTTTACCATTAACCGGGTTAAACATAAATTTTCTTTTCTATCCTATCCTACTATAAATGTAAACGTATTATGTTTTAGGTGGTGATGATAAAAGGATATTGCTTTGGAATATTGGAGAGACGTTATTAAACCCGAGTTACAAACCAACTCAAATGAGCAGTTGCCATGTTTCGAATATATTTTGTGTGGATTTCAATGCAAACAACCAATACATACTTTCAGCAGGTTGGTTAAAAATTGATACATCTCAGTGATTATTCAACATGTTTTGTTCAAACAAGTCATTGTTTTTGGGATCCATGTAATTTAGGCAATCGTGAGATACCCTACTGCCAACAGAATGCTGGAGCTACAGCAGTATGTTTAATATAACTTTAGCTTTTAATTAAATTGATTAGCATTTACTGGATTGGGTTTTTCGTTAAGTGCATTGGATATGATAGGATATTCATGTTTATCTCCGTAAATGGGAAAGCGCAAGGGGGTTAACACACAGGCAATTGTCAGATCAACTCGCACCCACCATCGGTTTACCAGAGCTATTGCAGTGTGTTTGTATGTTCCACGTGATCCTTTAATTCAATAGAACCCATTAGTCCACTGGGTTCGGCAATGTTTGTTAAGTGCCATGCCCTAGGACACAACTGAATGGCTAGCGACCAGTTTTTGTACCTTTAACCCTAAAGACGATGCACTAAACCACCAGACTAACCAGTCGGATCAAATTGTAAGGACACAGCGACACAAAGTGGTCAGGGTAAAGATCGAACTGTACGCTCAACTGGTCTTGACTTCCATTGTAAACCATTAAACCACATTGAACAACAAGCATAACTTACCACAAATGAACAATCACAATAAGCCCCATTGCTTAGTATTTATACAGCTTAGTTAAGTTTTTTTTGTATCCATAATGAAAACATGTAACATGACCTTGTAAATTGGTGAAAAAACAACAGTCAATAAAACTTGTTCATTATTAAATTACTTATTTAGTGTAAGTATAGCAAGATGTGGTGGCTGCCAAATTTTACATATAATTAAAAAAATTAATAAAAAATAATTAAATTACATTTAATATACATAAGATTTTAAGAAGAGTATGCAGTAAAGGGGACCACGCGTTGGGAAAGCCTAAGCTTTAAACTTATTTTGAAGGCAATGATGAAAGGGTTATCGTTCATGACATAGAGACAGGGTCGGAATATTGTCAATTATCCAAAGAGGGGTCGATATTCACAATATCCACCCAACCCCAGCACCCAGATCTATTTTTAACCGCATCGGAAGATGGGAAAATAACTTTACTGGATATAAGGTGAGCTTTTGTAAATTGTACAAAAAAAAATTGGTTGTAAAATTACCAAAAAAATAGGTTTTTATTGTAAATAATTAATTAGCTTAATGTCTCTTGACCTGATAAGTACAGAACTAAACTATATGTCTTATCTTAGCAAGATTTACATTTTTTATAACATATGATTATAAACCTAGTTGATATAAAAAGCCCTACTCTACTTTACCAACTACACATTTTAATTATAAGTTTGCTCCTAGACTTTGGTAACAAAAATTAAGTTGGACCTAACCATGACAGTAAAGTATTCTATGAATGTGGCGCTTATCACATCAGTTTGATTATTTTTGTTTAAACAACAATTTAAAAGAGCAAATACTGCATGAATAGCGTTTAAAGATTAGTTTGAAAATTTATTGTAACAATAGAGAGAAAAATTTTATACATAAATGCACCTCATTATTGAAGGTATATATTATATTTATGATAAAATGCATCATAAATACCACTGTTTGATATCTATCTTGGTAAATACAAGTTATCCCTTCAAGTGATATCCATATTGGTAAAGAAGTTATTCCATTTAGTGATATCCATATTGGTAAAGAAGTTATCCCATTTAGTGATATCCATATTGGTAAAGAAGTTATTCCATTTAGTGATATCCATATTGGTAAA
>CH002091.1:249779-275782 GCA_000149265.1 Ciona savignyi | reverse complement strand
CTGCTAACTTCGTGAGTATTTGCTAACTTCAGGAGTATATGCTAACTTCATGAGTATTTCTTAACTTCGTGAGTATTTGCTAATTCGTGAGTATTTGCTAACATCGTGAGTATGTGCTAACATCGTGAGTATTTGCTAACTTCGTGAGTATTTGCTAACTTCGTGAGTCATTGCTAACTTCGTGAGTATTTGCTAACCTCGTGAATATTTGCTAACTTCGTGAGTATTTGCTAACTTTATAAGTATTTACTAACTTCGTGAGTATATTCTAACTTCGTTAGTATTTGTTAACTTCGTGAGTATTTGGTAACATAGTGAGTGTCGTATCAACCTGGATATAAGATCCACTTTGCAAAGTCACGATAACATCTGTACACCAAACAGCCTGTGTATAAGCTCCACTCTGCAAAATAAAAAAAAATCCAAATTTTATTTGTCGACAAAGCAACCTGGATAAAAGCTCCAATATTCCGGCAGGAATAAAGTGTGCACGGAGAAAAGTCGCAAATGCACGACCATCACCGAACTTTGAAAGATATGACTTCGGATCAACTGTTCGATACACTTGCGTCAGTGGTTATCGACTGGTCGGTCAACGTGATGTACGATGTGTTGGAGAGAATACTTGGTCTGCAGATCCACCAGTTTGTGAAAGTAAGTTAACATTTTCCAGACAAAACTGTATATTTTGATATTAGTTGGATTTACAATATTCTGTGAAATATACTATAGGATTTATTGTTGTGGGAATCAACTAAACATTTAACAGAATTTTGTTTCAGCTTTAATATAATCTAATAATGTATTTGGTTCAGGCATTAAACGCTAAGTATTTTTTATGGACACAAGCAAGCAGGCCTGCCACCCTTTGGCTAAAAGCAGCTAACGGCGCCTTTATAAAAACAACCGTTCAGCCAGCGAGTGGTTTGGATTGTACAACCTTTTGGTTGCATGCAGATATATACTAATTAATGGTTCTGACTAGTTATAATATCCTTTAAATATTTCCCTTGGGGTTGTGTAAATTAATTGTCAACTTCCCACAGGGATCCAGTGTCAAATACGAGCTGTCGCAAATGCTAGAACCCTTCCTGAAGGGCAAGCCGTATGGTACAGTGGAGACAGTGTGACTTATGAGTGTTTTGTCGGGTACTTAATGGTGGGGAGTGCTTTATCTACATGCCGTGATGATACTACATGGTCAACCCCCAAACCAGTATGCTTGAGTAAGTGGAAAGGTTAAAGGTTTAATTCTAAACTAAACCATCATTCAAATAATGCCTTTATATTGTCACATAAAAGATTGCTTCAGTGTTTGAGCAACATTTAATTTTTTTAACACAAATGGAAAATAAATCTTAGGCTGTTTCCTTTCACAGGTTGCTAAAAGAACATCTACCGAATGTGCTAAATTAATAGGCCTTGCTCAAATTTAAGGAACGTCTAAAGACAATACACCGCAATCACTTTCAGAATTTCATTTATCGACAGGAACCCCTTGCAACAAAACAGATGTGCCCAACTCCATTATATTTCCAAACAAGGATGTATTTCAGCCAGGAGAATATGTGGCTTATTCGTGTCTGCCAGGATATACATTGAATGGGCGGAATTCCACACGGTGTCTGCCAAATGGCCAATGGACTGGCTCCAGGCCAGAGTGCCAAAGTAAGTATTAAGCATGTACGGTCGTGTGGCCAAATGGTTAACGCGACCAATACATATACCGACTCTTATACACAAAAAAACAGTCCTAGTGACGACCCCATCATGGGTTCGAAACATGGCTCAAATAAAAAAAAGGAGTGCCGAAGTAAGATGTTTTTGATTTACCGAATATAAATCAATAAAAATCACAGAGCAATATGTATTTGTTTACGAATTGCCCCTGATTTCATAAGAGTTGTCCGACCAAAATGGCGTGGTGGGTTATTCTTTTGCCTTTTAGCTGATAGGTTGCAAGTTTAAAACTGGTAACCAGTTAGTGAATTGTTCTTTATTATTTTATACTAAAATTAAAGTTACATCTTCATCATAAACAACATCAGATTGTTAAGTTTTTTTCTCAATTTACTACTATAATCTGATCCTATATTTTTCACGAACGGAAATCTAATTTTAGCCAAAATTAGTGAAATTCACATTTTTCAAAGTATCACTGCTAATATCAAATATTTCTTTTTTATTCAGTATACACAATATATTTGGATTGGAAATTCATGTTTATCCCCGTGAATGGGAAAACCAAGGTGTTAACACACGGGCAATCGTCAGATCACCTCGCGCCCATCGTCGGGTTACTGGAGCTATTGCAGTGTGTCGTGTATGATTCACACGTTCCTTCAATTTAGTATAACTCATTAATCCGCTGGGTTCAGGCAATGTTCATTAAATGCCTTTCCCATTGACACAACCGACTAGCTCGCGACTAGTTTTGAACCTACAACTTTCGGTTGAAAGGTGTCGCACTAAACCGTCAAACTAACCGGTTCGCCGAATCTATCAAAAATTAATTACAATGTGAATATTAAATAGTTTAGGCTTTAAAACTACATATGACATAAGCATGTTTGGACTCATGGTGTCGATTAATGGCACATATTTTATAATCACATGGATAAAACGTTAATCCTATAGATCACATAATATTTGATTTATATTGAAATTTGGTAAAGGGATTTTTTTAATTTTTGCTTATTGAACCTTTTCCTTGCAGAAGTGCGCTGTCCGAATCTTGTTGTAAATAATGGGGGGGTGAGCCCTGTCACTCATGTTTGGGAATTTGGAGACGCAGCAACGATTACTTGCGATGACGGACACCGACTAGCTGGTTCTGGGCAGGTTATAAATTGCCTAGCAAACGGGGAGTGGGATGGTGCACCTACCTGTGAAGGTAGGATAGAATAAGATCTCTATGTCTATTCTCATGATTGTAAAAACCCAAGGGTAGTTATTAAACGGGCAATCGTCACAGTCCGCTCAAAGATTGAGAGATCGAAACCAGCTGCTGGCAAAATGTTTTAATCCTACAGCAGGATGCTTATCAGGCATCTACTCTACCCAGTGGATGTGTTGTACTAAAACTATGGGATGTTTTAATAATACACAACACACTGCAAGAGCTTTGGTAACCAGTTAGTAGGTGCACGGTACTGTGTTATAACTATTCCTTATTTTCCCATTTATGAAGATAAACCAGAAGTTTCTTTTCCTAATATTCTTTATCATCTCCACAGCTATCACGTGTTCAGATCGTAATGTTGCCAATGCTGTAAAATCGCTTAACCAGGTAATATGGCATGTGAACGATGCAGTATCATTCGTGTGTGAGAAGGGTTATCGCCTTGAAGGCCAAGCTGCATCAACGTGCTTGGAGAACGGACAATGGTCTGCTTCACTTCCACAATGCGTTGGTTCGTTTTTTTGATTTAAATTAATAATTTCCATTTGTTAAAGCCCTTTCATGTTAAAAAAAAACACAAGTAAAACAAAACTAAAAAACACAAGTGAGTATTGTAAAATGGGGAGAATTTGGATAACCTTGTATTGACCAGAGGATTAGGGAAACTGCTCACTAAAATTACGAAAATTAATTTAAACACTGTCCCAAACAGTAATCTTAACACCAGAACTAACCTTTACTTTAACCCCATGTTTAAAACTAACTCTAATGTCATAATCTTCATTTTAGTGTGCAGTCTTTTCCTCCTTCCCTCCTTCCCACTCTCCCTCCTTTTAGTTTTTCCCTTTGAAACATATGATTTCTATTTAGAGCATGACGGTTGGAGGGATTGGTCGACATGGAGCAGATGTAATACCTCATGCGTGAAGACAGTGGAAATTCGACAGCGAGTATGTTTACAAGCAGGAAGATGTCCTGGACGGAATATTGAACAAAGACCGTGCCGTTCTTCATCTTCCAGTGAGAGTTTTAAAACAATTAGCTATATTTTGCATTTCTTGAGATTATTGATTAACCGATCTTTGGTTCAAAACTTAGCCTGTTAAAATAAGTGATAAAATATATATTATTTTCCAGATTTCGGAGGAAAAACTTACACGGTGGTAGAAATGCGTCGTAATTTTAACGGAGCTCGGCAGTTTTGTCAAAGCCAAGGTGGTGATCTCGCTACAATGAAGAACGCTGATGTCAGAAACCATCTCTACGATGTCGTTCGTGGTTACAGCAATGTATATTGGAATCAGTTTTTTTTCGGGTTACAACGGACACGGCATACAAATTGGCAATGGGTGGACAACACAGCAGCAGGAGACAGACATAATGGACTTTACCATTCCTGGAAGGGAGTTGAACCAAACAACGCTTTTGGAAATGAATTTTGTGGATCTTTTTTCACTTGGAATGGAGGATGGAACGATATTTCATGCAACGTTTGTTTGTTTTTTATTTGCGAAAAAGGCAAGTATATTTAACACTACAACATCGACGATAACCATACTAGGATATGTAATCTGAGAATAATTTAAATGTATTAGAAATTCCCTAAGTTTTTACATTCCTGGTTACATATGTACCATATTTATTCAATTTACTACGGAAGAATTCATTATTTATGTTTTTTCTTGTGAATGGAAAATGTAGAATGTTTTTACCACCGGGTTATTAAAGCTATTTCAGTGTGTTTTATACAATTAAAATGTTTCTTCAGTTTCAAGATAACGAATAATTAACTGGTTTCATGCGATGTTTACTAAGTGTCTTGTCCAAAGACATAACTGTCTAGCCACCAGTTTCGATCCTAAAAAACAAACCAATCCTAGTAAACATACTTGCTGTCGAATTTCAATTTGACTTGCAATCTTGTAATTTTTGATTAATTTAGTAATAATCTAAACGATTTCAATTCTTTTTTTGTCAATTCTGTGTTCCACAAAGTAGCTTAAAAATGGCAGTGCAAGTTCACAAAATCGTATAACAACTGAAGGAAGATTATAAGTCCACAAATGTTATTTGATAACCGATGCTAAAATGACCCGACTGAAACCAATTCTCAATGGAGTCGTCTATTAGTCAATTCCTGTAGTCAAAGAGCACCACCTTTTCAGTCTTTATTTTGCTCACATTTATCATTTATGGTTGTTTAGTAAAACGTACTATTTTTGCAGCCCAAAAGCGGTTTGAGTATTTGAACAATCACGCTTAGCTTTATGCTCTGTTTACAAACTAAATTTAGGTGATGAATTTATTCCTCTGATCATGTTTAGATGTCGAATGCACTCGACCTAACACACCAGACGGGTTGTCGGTGAACGCCTCCTTAAGCGTAGCTTCGTTTCGTGTTGGTTCCAGACTTGAATTCCGATGCATATCAGATAATGAAAGACTTGTGGGGGAGCGGTCGGTTACTTGTTTAGCAGACGGAAGTTGGAATCATCCCACTCCTGAATGTGGTGAGTTTAGTTAGGATAGCATATTCATGTTTATCCCTGTTAATAGGAAAACCAAGGGGGTTAACACACAGGCAATCGTCAGATTACCTAGCGCTTACTGTCAGGTTACCGAAGCTATTGCAGTGTGTTGTGTATAAGGATAGGATATTCATGTTTATCCCCAGGAATACGAAAATCAAGGGGGTTAAGGTTAACACACAGGCAATCGTCAGATTACCTCGCGCACACTGTCGGGAGTCTTGCTATTGCAGTTTGTTATATGTAATTAATATGTTCCTGCAATTTAGTAGAACTCATTAATCTGCTAGGTTTTGGCAATGTCCATTAAGTGCCTTGCCCAACGAAACAACCGGTTAGCTAGCGTCCAGTTTTGTATCCGGAACCCCGCGACTGAATAACAACGCATTTAACCACCAGACTAATATGACGGTCTATAAGATTGATTCTCACAAATCATCTAAGCAGGTTAAGTTAGGATAGATGTTTCAGTATCATTAATAGAAAAACAGTGGCATTATCGCATGGATCATCAGATTATCCTGCGCCTACTGGCGGTTTATGCTGTGTATTTTGCATGGTAGCGATTGTATTCTGGAAATGTCCACTTCATGCCTTGACAAAGAAAACAACCAAAGAACAGTTTTGTAGAATTAACTAGCTAGCAAACATCTTTCTTGAAATACATATTGCATATGATTCGGTTACCCCAACTATTATTCCACACACTGGTCGGAGTATAACTGGTAAAACATTTCTACTTTGCAGTAAAACGGTGTCGACGCCCTCAAGCTCCATCATCACTCCAACACGTCGATGCTTTACAAGATTTCCATGAAATTGGTGATGTGTTATCGTACGTGTGTTCCAATGCCAACGATCGGATGGAAGGAAGTGGCAACATCGTGTGTCAGGATAGCGGAGCCTGGACTGGCTTCCCAAATTGCGGTAATTGCTTATGACTGTTCGTGTAACTAGTGATATAAAAGATGAAGATAATTTAAGCATTTTGTGCAGTGCTTATAAAATTGGGATTTAAAACATCGAATGTCAATAAAGTTTTGATTATTATCCAGTATATGAAAGTAGAGACTTTGGTCTTTTTTATCCAAACAAAACCTTTTTGTCTCTTTTCGAACATTCAGAGCCTTTCAGTGTGTTTGATTCAAGTATATCAACTTGAATTTTCATTTTCTCTCGATTTTGGCTGATGTACACAAAAACTATAAATAAGTAAAGACACCATAATTTTCTAATTATTATTGGTGATCCTTATGTTTTTTAAGCAGCCTTATTTTCCACGCCAAGGAAAAATAAGTATAGGATATTCATGTTTATCCCATTGAATGGTAAAACCAAAGGGGTTAATACACGGACAATCGCCAGATCACCTTGCGCCCATCGTCGGGTTACCGGAGCTATTGTATTGTGTTGTATATGATAGACACGTTCCTTCAATTTGATAGAACCCATTAATCCGCTGGGTTCAGGCAATGTCCGTAAAATGCCTTTCCCACGGACACAACCGACTAGCTAGCGACCAGTTCCGCACCTGCAACCTTTCGATTGAAAGGCGACGCACTTAACTGCTAGGCTAACCGGCCAGACGATATCCTATCCTGCTTTCTCTTTTCTCAGTGGTGGGAAAAATCGTATAATTTCTTTAGAACAGCCTGTCCAAATTCATACCAAAGCTGCTCCAGTGATAATATAAAAATTACGATCTCCGTGTATTGTTTCAGTGCAGATATCTTCTCCTATAATGTCTATTTTCACGATCGTCAAATAGCAACTCTAAAGCAAAATATAACCAAAAATTACAGAAACATTTAAACAAATATTCAACGCAATGGAAAATTGACGAGCGTCTAAAGAATCTAATGAATTTAAATTAAAGACATTGAAACAAAAAATGTTTTATTTTAGTTAAATCCACTTAGAATAAGTTAGAAACTGGGCATAATAGCAATTAGATAACATTTTAAACCTGGAACCAGTTTGGCATGACATTATTGACAAATTAAAGGCTAAGAAGCCGGTAATAAATTTTATAATGTGATTTTTCTATTTCATGGTATTACTTGCCTTCCGTTTCTTGGTATATTGTATTTCATAACTTTGTTTGTTTCTTGGTATTTTGTTCGACGGGTTAGTCTGGTGGTTTAGGGCATCGCCTTTCAGCCGAATGGTTGCAGGTACGAAACTGGTCACTAGCTAGTCAGTTGTGTCCTCGGGCAAGGCACTTATGGGCATTGTCTGAACCCAGTAGAATATCGGTCTACTTAATTAAAGGAACAATATTGAATCATACATAACACACTGCAACAGCTCCGGTAACCCTACGGTGGGCGCGAGGTAATCTAACGATTACCTGTGTGTTAACCCCCTTGGTTTTCCCATTCACGGAGATAAACAAGAATATTATATCCTTTTGTATCCTTTTGTCAATTTTTAATTTATTTTTTAGATTTGACTTTATTTATACCTTGTTGTACTTTTTCACCAGTTAAACGATGTAGCCCGCCTCCTCCAAATGACGGAATAGAAATCATCAACCTTTTTGCTATATACGAAGTAGGATTTCCTGTAAATTTCCGTTGCGTTTCCGCCAACGAAGACGTAGTGGGTACCAACCCCATTCGTTGCCGTGCCGACGGTAGCTGGAGCCACAACACCCCAAGTTGCGGTAATTATTATTTTATTTTTCTCAGGTTTAAAAAAAAAATGCCAAAAAAAAGTTAAAAAAGTTGTTAGGTACTGTAAGGAAACTAATACTGAACAAAATATGTTAAGCAAACTATTCATGTTTACCCTGTGAATGGGAAACGCAAGATTATTTTACATGGTTAATATTTATATTACAATACGCCTATCTGACAGAATAATCGAGCTATCAAATTTCACAAATAATGATTAAGATGATTCTACTGTTTTAATTCAATGTAATGACATACTGGGTTGGAGAGATATCCGCTAAAAGCCTTAACCAAAGTCCTGACCAACTAGCTAATGACCAGTTTTGAATTTACAACCATTGAGTATAAAAGTAACACATTAACCCACAAAGCTATCTGATCTGTGAAGATACCCCTTCTATTCTCATAATTGTAACAACAAAGGTTAAAACATTACCTCTAGCCAACAGTATGGTTCCCAATACTTATTGCATCATCTTGTATACTGTTTACGCTTAATCCAGTCCCTTTCATATTAATTGACGACGACGGAACTTTTGCAGTTTTTGGCACTTTTGAGTAAGGTTGCTTTGACCTTGTTTGCTGCGAATACTGTTGGACTTAGGGAAAAATAATCTATTACAAAGTTGTCCAGTAGATAATTTTCTACAAATTGGTATTTTTATTTTTTTGATGACGTTGTAGTATTTGTAATGACGTCATAATTAGTAATTTATACTCTAATTACTCGTTACTGGTAGCTTGTAGAAGATAGTAATGTATTACAAAGTTGTTCAAAATGAAATTTCCTACAAAGTTACGTCTTTTATTTTTTGATGACGTCAACTAAGCGTGATGACGTCACATAAAACTGACAAATATGGCATTTCATCACCACAATCACTGTCGGCCTCGATCATGTTGGCAGCCTAATCGGTTGTAATCTATTGCGAAGTTGCCATATTTCTTCCAAATATCATATAATACTTGAAAAACAAAGTAAACAAAGGCGAAAAAATGAATAAATATCAATAGTATTTAGAAAAAAACATGTAAACATATGTTTACATATATCGTTGAAAAATCGAAAATGACTGGAAAACTCGAAAACAAAGACGGCTACTGCTAGTTTTATTCTCACAGCAACTGGTGTAACAATTTTAACTCCCCAGAACCCCAAAAAGCGATATTTTACCTAAAAGTTAAACTAAATACAAAAATTTTGAAGAAAAATGTTTGAAGCAATATTACTCAAAATTTTTAAATGGAAGGATTATGTTTTTATGCGTTATTTCGAAAGATCTATTCAAATGCTTTCCAAAAATATCAAAACAATGAAAATCCCCCAAGAAACGACTGAATTGTGCATTTTTTTTCGGGGACACATCTAGGTTACAAATATGTAACCGTCGTCGTCTAAGGGTTAAAAGGACACAATCAATAACCCTGCCACTGGTTTTGATCCCGAAACCTTTTGTGTGATGCGATTTACCACAAAATCAAACGTCTACACCATTTATATGTCCTTGAATAAGGCAATTCACAGACACTACACCTTGGATAATGGGTTTTATTAAATTAAAGAAACATCCCAAAATCATACAGAGCACACTAAAAACGGTTACTGGAGCTATTGCAGTGTGTTGTGTATAATTCGTTCTTTCAATTTGGTACAACCTATTAATCCTTTAAACCTATTAAAAGGTTAGGCAATGTACGTTAGTGCCTTGCCCAATGACACAACCGACTATTTAACAGCCATATTTGTACCTGCAACCCTTTGGCTGAAAGGCAACGCACTAAACCACTAGACTAATCTGTAGGATAAAACCTTTAAGGTGATTTTTCAATCTAACAGAATGCAATCGTAACACCAATTTTTTTTTTTATTTCATTTTGTTTCCTCAGTACGCCGGTGTATTGGACCTGTCCTTCCCTCTGGTGTAGCTCTGTCTAATGGCGGTAATGTAGCCGCTGAATACCGTTCCGGACACATTTTAAGATTTGGGTGTTCCGATAGAAACGATGTGTTGCAGGGGCAATCAACACTAACATGTCAGGAAGATGAAACGTGGAACCACCAAGTTCCAATTTGTGGTGAGTTGGAGTCGTAGGTCGGTTATCGGTTTTAAACTTATGCGGATTTTTGGAAAATTGGAATATTAATTTCGAATTTATACTGATTTTTGGGAAAATGGATTTTTATTTTCGAATTTATACGATGTATGGGAAAATGTTTTTTTCCTAATTTTAGCTTCATGTTTTATTCTCGAATACTCATAAAATACTGCAATAAAACAGTGCAATAGCTCTGGTAACCCGACGATGGGCCCAAGGTGATATGACGATTGCCCGTGTGTTAACCCCCTTGGTTTTCCCATTCAAGGGGATAAAGATGAATATCCTATCCTATCCTATCCTAATAAGATTAACCCAAAATTTGTCACTGCTTATATAATACATTAACACCTCTACAAACTTCATCTCATCAGTCCTTTTTATTTTTTGTAATCATGGGCTGTTAAAGACTGATCACTGGTTTGAGTGCGGTTGAATTTTAGTGGATTTGGGATTTTTCTTTGTGCAATTTATTTAGAATTTTCCACTGCATGTTGAAACATATTAGCTAACACCTTTAAAGATTTAACTTGACTGTACATTTCCTTTCTATTCCATTGCAGCTTGAATAACACTTACGCCAGTTTTAGGATAGAATATAGGATTTTTATGTTTATCCCCGTGAATGGGGAAAACCAAGAGGGTTAACACACAGGGGAACAATCGTCAGATTACCCCGCGCCCAACATCGGGTTACCGGAGCTATAGGCAGTGCATTGTATATGACAGACATGCTCCTTCAATTTAGTAAAACCCATTAATCTGCTGGGTTCAGGCAATGTCTGAAAAGTGTCTTGCCCAAGGACACAGCCGACTAGCTAGCGACCAGTTTCGCAACTGCAACTGTTCGATTGAAAGGCGACGCACTTAACCGTTGTAGACCATCCGGCCGGACAAATCACAACTAAATATCAATCACAACTAAATATTAATTGCAACTAAAAAGCAATAACTTAAAATCAATCAATACTAAAATTAAATTAAATAAATAACTCTTTTTGTTTTTTTTTCCTAAAAAATACCACTTTATCTAATTAAATAATTTATATTCCAGTGAAACAATGTACTCAACCAAGAGTGCCCCACAGTTCTGGGCTAACAACGCAGGAGCAGGGTATTGTGAGGGGAATCTATTTTGTGGGTTCATCGGTGACTTTTGGGTGCAGGCACGCGAACGATTTGTTTGGTTGGGGATCAAATTATTCGGTGTTTAGCTGAAGGGGTGTAAGGAATGGTCTTGTTCCCAGTTGCGGTAAGATGGGATAAATCGTAGTCTTATGGAGTAGAATGTTTATGCTTATTCTTGTGTATAGAAGACGCAAGGGCCCGTCACCAGGGGCTATCATTGATAACATAAAATGAGCGTTATCACACAGACAATCGCCATATAACCTCATGCACACTGACAGATAGTTGGGCTATTACATTATGTATTTAATTTGTTCTTTCAGTTTTTAACCCATTTATCAACTGGGTTTATGCAATGTTAGCTACCAACCAGATACGATCCTACAACCTTTGGGTGAAAAGCTAGCCACCTAACCCAGTAAGCTTGTCGGTTGTCTGTCCGGCTTCTCATTTAAAAAACATTGTCACTCTTCTTCCTAAAGGTTGTGGATTGGAAACCACTTGTTGATTTTACCAGTTGTTTCCTTGGGTAAGTGTAATCTGATACAATGCAATAACCCCGCGTAACCCAACGGTGAGCATTAGGTAATCTGACAATTGCATTTGTAATAACACCTTCTTACTCTTAAGGTAATCTAATTATCGCCCGTAATTCTTCCATGTTTTCCCATTCACAGGGTTATATCATAAATACTTAAATTCTAAAACCGAAATAGTGTCCTGATAAACTGTACTCGACCTTGGCAAGGAGAACATGAGGTTTGAATCTATGCTTGGGTATAAGAACTTTTTGGGTACATTTTGATTAATTTTCTAACAATTCCAGAAAAGAGGTGCGAGTCACTTGTATTGCCCTCCAGTGTTCATATCAGTGCAGGGGAATCGCACACCGGGTTTTACAATGTTGATCAACAAATCAATTTCGCTTGTATTGACCAAAGAGACCGATTAGACGGGTCAACCGCTTCACTTTGTAGACGGGACCGCACCTGGTCCCACTTTGCCCCCAACTGTGGTAAGTGTATTGTATACTTTAGAATGTGGTGCGAAGAAAAACCTTTTGAAAATTTAGGTTCATTGAGTTTTATGAAGTGGATACAGGTTTTACTTTTGTTCAATTGCAATGCATTTGATAAACCTGCACATCCTTGGCAAAGTCCTGTAGTGGGTTGTATCAATATAATAGTCCGGCCGTATAACTTGGTGGGTTAGTGCGTCGCCTTTCAGTCGAAGAATTGCAGATTGGAAACTGGCTGCCTAGTTTGTTGTGTACTTGGGCAAAGCACTTAACTGACATTGTCGGAACTCAGTTGATTAATGGGTTCTATCAAATTAAAGGAACGTAAATCATACACAACACACTGAAATATCTCCGGTAACCCGAAGGTGGGCACGAGGTGTTTTTGCGATTGCCCATGTGTTAACCCCATTGGTGTTCCCATTCTTGGGGTTAAATGAATATCCTATTCAATAAAAAGTGTCTTTGTAATAACTCATCTAAAAGAATGAGGCACTAGTACAAGAAGTATAACAGTGGCACATGCAACTATCTTGTGGCATGCCTTGTTTTCATAAAAATAAACAAATATTTATTTACCACACCCATTTTTTTAGGTTTTTATAAAAATATCCTGTTTTGCTATAGCAGAAAAATGTGGTATTAACATCAAATTTACTATTTTTTTTATTTTTGTTTAATTTCTGGTAAAAAAAAAGCTATAATTCTTATACCGGATTAATAAGTTATCAAACATTGGATACGATATTCTTGATTTTTGTTTTATCTATGCGATCAGGAAAATACTGCAGATTACATCAGCAATTGTCATAATAACTTGATTACCATCATCCTGTTACTAGTGCTGTTGCAGTGTTGTGTATAACTAAGACAGAATAGGGATAGCATATTCATCTTTATCCCCGTGAATGGGAAAACCAAGGGGATTATCACACAGGCAATCGTCAGATCCTCTAGCGCCCATCGTCGGGTTATCGGAACTATTGCAGTGTGTTGTACATGATAGACACGTTCCTTCAATTTGGTAGAACAAATTAATCCGCTGGGTTCAGGCAATGTCTGTAAAGTGCCTTGCCCAAGGACACAACCGACTAGCTAGCGACCAGTTTCGCACCTGCAACCTTCCGAATAAAAGACGACACACTTAACCGTTAGACCAACGGGCCAGAGGCATGGGCAACATTCGTTCCACCGACCGGGTCCAGCCTGTGAAGGGATATTAAATGGCACACAGACTGTACCTAACCATACCCTGTAATTTAGACTATTCATGTAATAATCCAGCCCACCAAGAACATTTTCCCAGATCTGGCCCTTAACTAGAGAAGTTGCCCACCTCTGGACTAAGATGTTCTTTTAGTATTGGTTGAACCCATTGAAGTACTTTCCCAGTGTACCCCTGTGCATAATAACCTTGTTTAAACTAATCAATAGGAGTACGCTGACCACTATGTATTAATTACCCATCAATTCAGATTGGTACAAAGTATTCGCGTAAAATTGTTCACATTTTTACTACTTTTTATATATTTAGTGACGCGCTGCAGCGCACCTGACGTGCCAGCGCATGCACGGGTTGCACGAGGTGGCCAACTAAGTGCACATTACAATGTCGGCCAGCAAGTGCAGTTTGAGTGCATTGAAATAACAGCGGAAATGGTTGGGAGCGCGAGTGTCTCCTGCACTGATTCAAGATCGTGGTCCCAGTCACCACAATGCAGTGAGTATACTTTGGTTGGCAGACTTATATTTCTTTCTCTAGTAAAGTATATTTTTTATTTTTATAGTACAAAAACAACATGCACCATCTTTGTAAAAGGAAAACAAGTATTTTACGATTGCCAATGTGATAATATACCTTGCGTTTTTTCCATTCACAGGGATGATCATAATTCTCCTTTATTTTAAAACACGGAAAAATACCTATCGTTTAAACACCTTAATCATTATACTAATAAGTAATATATCAGTAAAGCCGTACAAGATTACCAAAGGTAATAAGTAATTAATTAATCTTTGTAGTTAGAAAACAATTGAATCAAAATTACTACACTTCGCAAGAGTCACTTTACCACATACTTTTTATCAGGTTTTATTGTGAAAATTAAAAATTTCCGGTGAATTTCAAATAGAGTTTTCAAGATTGTACTTTCCTATAATTAAGATTGTTCAAATAATCTTATCACAGACCAGAAGTGTATACCGATACTGGAAATTTCACATGGAAGTCTGGAATATGGAAGGACAAATAGGATAGTAACACACACCATATTCACGTGCGATGGTGGGTATGAGATTGTCGGGAATTCCATTCTCCGTTGCCTACCTTCCAACCAATGGTCCCATGAAATACCAGTTTGTCAAGGTAAAATGCGGTTTATAAGGTCGTATTTCGGTGGGTGGGGAAAATTTATGTTTTATACTCATGGTCACGGCCGGGTTACCGGAGCTATTGCAGTGTGTTGTGTATGGTGTTTTTTTAATTTTAGTTGAAGTTTAGATGATGTCCGATATATGCCTTGTCCACCGACTGGCCAGTGACCAGTTTCGATCCCACAACCTATCAGGGATAAAAGAAAACATACAAGCCCACCAAGCTATTTGGCTGGGTTTAGGTTTTTTTATCACCAAAGTTATAAAACCTTACAAACCTGTACTGTAATACTGATATACATCTTTATAAGATTTCTGATGCTGTTCCATTATCAAGAATTTGCTTGCAACTTTTTGATAACCCACAAAGATTTGTAAAATCCAAGGCTTGGAAGGTCAGTTATCTGACCGATTAGTCTGGTGGGTTAGTGCAACGCCTTTAAGCCGAAAGGTTGCAGGTTTAAAACTGGTCACTAGCTATTCAGTTGTGTCTTTGAGCAAGGTATTACCTGAACCCAGCATATTAATCAAGTTCTACTAAATTAAAGGAATGCGCCAATCATGCAGAATACACTAGCCTTCAATAGCTCCTGTAACCCGACGGTGGTCGTGAGGTAATCTGCCCATTGCCTGTTTGTTCCCCTTGATTTTCCCACTTCACGGGTATAAACATGAATTACCTATCCTTTCCTAGAGTTGGACCCCTGTGTTAGCACTCCGTGTCAACACAATGGGGAGTGTAGGAAGGTTGATGGAATATCGTACACTTGTACATGCCAACAGAATTACAGAGGAGACAATTGTGAAACAAGTAACTATTGCATTCTTTAACAACTTAAGTATGAGGCTTGTTTGTCTGATCCAGTCTGTTGGTTAAGTGCGACGACTTTCAGCCGAAAGGTTACAGGTTCGAAACTGGTCGCTAGCTAGTCGGTTGTGCTAGGGCAAGGACTTAGCGGACATTGCCTGAACAGGTTTCTACTTAATTGAAGGAACGTCCTAATCATACACAACATGCTGCAATAGCTCCTGGTATACCCGTACGATGGGCGAGAGGTGATTAACGATTGCCTGTTTGTTAACCCCCTGGTTTTATCATTTACGGGGAAAAACATCAAAATATCATATCATCATCATCCAAGTCATCATCAGTGTTAGGCCATGTCCTTGTAAGAGTTGCTGGAGCTATTACAGTGTTTTAAACTTGACTTTCAATTTTCACGACTCATTAGATATCACTGTGGGCATGGAGTGTATTATTGTGCATACATTACCTCAACAATGTAAAGTGGCTTGCTCAGGTGCATAATAATACACTTTATGCCCACAGTCGAGTTGTTGAAGCTATTACAGTGTGTGGATATTTAAATACTTTCAATGTAAAAGACTTATAAGATATCACTGGGTTGAAGCAATGTAAAGTGGCTTGCTCAGATGCATAGTAATACACTTTATGGCTACAGTCGAGTTGTTGGAGCTATTACAGTGTGTGGATAATTAGACATGACTTTCAATTTGGACAACTCATTAGATACCATTGGGTTGGAGCAATGTAAAGTGGCTTTCTCAGGTGAACAGTAAAACACCTCATACCCACAGTCCAGTTGCTGGAGTTATTATAATTTGTGTAAAACTAAATTAGAGTAGAACTTATTAATTTACTGAGTTCAGTCAATGTCCGCTAGGTCCCCTTTCCAAAAAAACAACCGACTAGCTAGGGACAAGTTTCAAACCTGCAAACCTTCGTCTAGTAGGCAACAAACTAACACACCAAGCTAATGTTAACTTATTTCCAGTTATAAACCCCTGCTTTAACAACCCATGTCAAAATGGGGGTACGTGCACCCAGAACGGACAGGATTATCAATGCACATGTCAGGGGAGATTTGAAGGCCCTAACTGCGAAAATGGTAGGAGATGTTTTCGTGCTTTTTTTCTGCCTGAAAATCTGTATTCTATGAATATTGAAATAAAAAAGTTTTCTTTGTTGATTTGCACTGAATATTTAACTAACCTGTGATGTAACAGTAAGTAAAGTTTATAAACAATGACAGACACTTCCAACCAGATAACTATCAGATGTTCTCCCCCGTGAATGGAAAAAACAAGGGGATTAAAACGCGGACAAACGTCAGATTCCCTCGCGCCCATCGTCAGGTTACTGGAGCTATTGCCTTGTGTTCTGTATGATTTACACGTCCCTTCAATTTAGTAGAACCAATTAATTCGCTACGTTCAGACAATATCCGTTAAGTGCTTTGCCCAAGGCCACAATCGACTAGCTAGCGACCAAATTCGTACCTGCAGCCTTTCAGTTGAAAGGCGGCGCACTTAACCACCAAACTAACCTTTCAATCGAAAGGTTGCAGTTGCGAAACTGGTCGCTAGCTAGTCGGTTGTGTCCTTGGGCAAGGCACTTTACGACCATTGCCTGAACCCAGCGGATTAATGGGTTCTACCAAATTGAAGGAACGTGTCTATCATATACAACACACTGCAATAGCTCCGGTAACCCGACGATGGGCGCGAGGTGAAAGATAAATATCCTATCCTAACCCGTCGGACTGTAAATAACATAAATATACTCATTTCTAACCCTGCGTGAATTTTAGATACTTATTCTTACTTATAATTGACATTGGATAAGGTTATAAAGAGTGAGAAATGAGTATGTAATATTAAATACTTATTTCGAACCCTTTATTGACATTATATTTTTCCCATTTCCCAAGATATTTATTAACCTATCCCAGTTAGTTGTTAATAGTAATATATTAGTCATAAAGCCCTATTTTGACTGCACAGCTACGATCTTACATATCCGACCATAATTAATTAACACAGTATTACTTGCAACGATTGTCTTAAACTTTACTGTACATTTGTCCAACAGATTAGTCTGATGGTTAAATTAATTTTACAATTAAAGTCACTTAAACGTTGGAATTATAGTTTATATAACTTAGGCTACATTACTTTCGACAGTAAAACGATGTCCGGATATGAATTTAAGTCCCGGCGTTCGTACAACGCCTGGCAGTAGTTTTACAGTTGGTGGATCAGCCAGGTTTCAGTGCATTGATACTAACAAGGTGCTCAGTGGTAACCAGGAGTTAAACTGTTTGTCTGATCAAACGTGGGATAGAAGCCCCCCTACTTGTGGTAAGTACGTCGTATACGCTTTGTATCTACTGTAGTGTAGGTGCTGGTATGACGTCCATAATAATTTGTTATACATAATGTCATGTACATCTTTCACTTGGACTAATTAGCTTGGTGTGTTAGTGCGTCACCTTTCAGCCGAAGGGATGTAGGTTCAAAACTGGGCGCTAGCTAATTGGTTGTGTCCTTATGAAAGGCACTTAACCAACGGATTAACGGGTTTTACGTTTGTCCAACAGATTAGTCTGGTGGTTAAGTGCGTCGCCTTTCAGCCGAAGGGTTGCAGATTCGAAAATGGTTTGCTAGTCAGTTCTGTTCTTGGGCAATGCACTTTAAGGACATTGCCTGAATCCAGCAAATATTGGGTGCTACTTAATTGAACTGCAATAGCTGCGGTAACCCGACGGTGGGCTTGAGGTGATCTGACGATTGCCCGTGTGTTAACCCATTCGGTTATTCCAAACATGAATATTTCATCCTATCCCACATTCACTTTGACATAGCATTGGATAACCACAACCTGTTTATATAGTGGTTCCCGCTGGAATGTGTCCGGAGCTGCTTGCGCCTTTGAATGGGAATTTAATCCTACGCGGCGGGACATCGCGTAACGTTGGAGCAACGTACCGGTACAGATGTAACGAAGGGTACAACTTAAAGGGTGCCTCGTCATATATTGTATGTTTGGAGGATCATACTTGGTCACTTGCTGAAAGTGAACGTCCGCGCTGCATAGGTTTGTCTTATATTATACATGTTTAATTCTGATCATTGTGGGCATAGATTATTCTGCTATCAAATAAATATTAGTGGTTTCTAAACACTAGAATCCACGAGTTAAAAAATGTGTGCGACTAAATAGCTTCGTGAGTCGCATTTCAGCAGAAAGGTTGCTGATTCGAAACTGTTCAGTAGCTAATTGGCTGTGTCATTAGCGGACATTGCCAGATGGTTTAACGGATTTTACCAAAATTGAAAAAAAACTTCTTAACCATGGAGTATTCTGCAAAAGTTTTGCTAATCCGACAGTGGGCGCGAGTGATATGACGATTGCCCGTGTGTTAACGCCACCTGTGCTTTTTTATTCATGGAAATAAACATGATTAATATTATTTCCAGTCCCGGGCTGCACTATTTTCTTGTTACCTTCTGGAGTATCCCTAACGCAAGGTGAACACCCCGTGGGCAGGCAACTTACTGTAGCCTGTAGCGGCAACCAGGTCTTGAGGGGCGGCCCTTCTGGCATTGTGTGCAGAGGTCGAAATGATTGGAGCACTCCTATCAGCAGCTATTCATGTAGCCCGCAATAATTGGTTATGTGACACCATAATGTAACACAATAAAGTATGTTGTGATGATGACATGTTGTATTAACGATATCTAGTGTTAATAATATCTTCTTTAAAACAATTACGAGATATGGTCATTACTAATACAAGTAAATCACCTACATAAACGTAGTCTTGTAGCGGTTATAGAGTGAAAGGTCGCCAAATCTATCCTTTACATGACCGTTTCTTTATCTATCAACCTCCCACCTACTGTTAGGATAGGATAGGATAGCATATCTGTTTATCCCCCCCCGGATGGGAAAACCAAGGGGGTAAACACACGGGCTTTCGTCAGATCACCTCCGCCCATCGTCGGGTTACCGAGCTATTGCAGTGTGTTGTATATGATAGACTCGTTCCTTCAATTTGGTAGAACCCATTTAATCCGCTGGGTTCGGGCAATGTCCGTAAAGTGTCTTGTCCAAGGACACAACCCGACTAGCTAGCGACCAGTTTCGCATCTGCAACCTTTTGGATTGAAAGGCGACGCCCTTTTTTATTTTGTGCCAACGGGCCGGACCAAATTCTTATCTCTCACTGATTTGTAATATACTCCACAAGTCCTTTGCAGCCTGTTAACGTGGTGGTTGCATGAAGAAATCAAAAGAAATGTTATAAACCTGTTCGATAAAATAAAACTAGTTTCTTTTTTAATCTACGGACTGCGTAATTAAATGATCCTGGCATGATTGCTTTTTTGGCGTTAATGTTGAAAACTTTGCATTGGAAAATTCTTTACGGGGACTGATTTTATATTTTATATAATAATAATGTTGACACATAAAAATGTTGGGGCTACAAAAAGGTAACAGTTTCGATTATTTTACATCGGATTCCATTTCGATTTATGAAAATTAATTTTGTTTTTATGCAATGCGATAGAATACTCAGTTATGGAAATTACCTTGACAAATTCGATAGTCATATTAAAATTCGGAGCAGGAGATTCTGAAACTTTTGCACGGTAATAACATAGCGAGCACACAATCAAATAAAGCCTTTATTTTAGGCAATGAATACCAAGATTTTTGTCGGTGGTATTTAATTTAAGTTTCATGTGGGTCTTATATTCGCGTATCATATCCAGCTTTCAATTCCGTGCCAGTATTTGTCCAAGTGTTTACATTGCGAAAATAAATGTATATATGTTTCTGGAGATTTGACAGAAGTTGCCTGAAGAACAAAATACAAAACGCTGGCGGCCGATTCTTTTATTCCGACTGTATTTAGCCGAATATATCACTCAGAGATCGCCAAAGGGTATTTTGCGTTAAATTTCCCGTTTCGCAGGAATAGTTGTACGTACATTGATTTTATTAATTATCATTAGCGAAAAATCGTCAGCTTCTTAACTAACAGTTCTGCTAGCTTATATGCTTGCAAAATGCTTGTTTGCAAAAAGCGTACTAGCCGATAGGATAGAATAATCATGTTTATCCACGTGAGAAGGAAAACCAATGAGGTTATTACACGGGGCAATCGTCAGATTACCTCTCGGCCCACCGTCAGGGTTACCGGAGCTATTTCAGTGTGTTGTGTATGATTCATAGCCTACGTTAGCTAGACTGTCAGTTTATAGTCAAAATACCAGTTGTCTTTACACTTAAATAGTAAGCTAATAATGTGATTATTAAAATATTATTAATACACAGATAAAAAAGTAGGTCACGAATTTTGAAATGATCAAGGCTGCAGTACTCTTAGCAGTATTTGCGTTATTAAATACGGGTTTGTTATGTATTTGCTATATGTTTTATTTGTATGTTTATCATTGTTGATATTAAAATTAAATAATTTTTAATGCACATAAATACAACTTCGACAACTTGCATCAAAACGAGAAATAAAACGGTCTTAGTAACGAGGCAAACATTGCTTCAAAACTTATCCCAATTAAAAATTCCTAAATGTGGTGGATTGCTTTGTTTAAACGCCCCATATTATGAATTATACACAATTATGGATCAAAACTTAGCTTGTCGGTATAAAATACTTTTCTACATTTAGTATCACACCAGTAAAACAGGGTTAGCATTTCGTTTTTTGTTATTCACCTTTAAACTCTAAGCATCAGCTAAAATAAACATTGGCTTAAAAGAGACTTTATGTTTCGATTGCTTACACAGGTTCTTGCATTCTTACAGCTCAATAACCTCTTGATTATCTGGTGGGTTAGTCTTTACCAAAGGTTGCAAATTCAAAACTGATTACCAGATAGTCACGTTGTCTCCTTGAGCAAGCCACTTAACGTACATTGCCTGAACCCAGCGGATTAAGGGTTTTACTCAACTGAAGGAAGGTGTTAATCATACACAACACACTGCAGGAGGTCTGGTGGGCGCGAGGTGATCTGACGATCACTCCTGTATTACGGAGACATACATAAATATTCTATCCTCTTATCCTGCAGGGATATTGAGTCAGAGATGTCCACCACGGTTAGCGAATCCAGGACGGACGTGTAAGAAGCCCTGCACCAGGGACTCACAGTGTAGAGGGGGTTTATAGAGATGCAGATGCGACAATGTCTGCGGGATGTCATGTTTTAACCCGAGTAAGTTAAAACTTAGGAAATAAACTGACTGAAGATACAAGGTAAGGACAATTGCCGGTAACGATTTAAAATGACTTTTGTTGACCGAATAGCTAGGTAAGTTAGCTCGGCGCCGAAGCGTTGTATGTTCCAGAAGAAACGTCTATATCATACGCAACACGTTTCAGTAGTCACCTGACAATGAGTGCGAGGTGATCTAATAGCCCAACTGAACTTACTTACAAAAATTGAAACAATGTGTGAATCACACAACACACTGCAATAGCTCCGGTAACCCGACGATTGGCGCGAAGTAATCTGACGATTGCCTAACGTCCTTGGTTTTTCCATTCACGGGAACAAGGAATAACCTATCCTATCCTAATACATAACACAACGCAATTCCCCCAAGTTCACAACGGCTGTGACGAGATATATTTACGATCATCTGTGTGTTAACTCTAACATTAAACTAGAGAGTGTCAACCACGTGTTTAACCAACACTATTTGTAAAACACATTTTTGTATGCCATATATTCATACTACAGGATCCCTAACCTCAAATTGTATTTTATACACCGAGTATGTATCGGTAGTTTGTTTCTGCAAGCATAAACGCATGGGTCCCAGAGTTATCAACCAAACTTATTTTCCATATTTAAATTAAAAAAGAATAATCGTGTTATTTTAACAAAAATTTTACCACAAAAGTTTTACCACAAAAACTAGAACTTCTTTTCAAGCGCTGTAGTGAAATTTGTCCGGTCCGTTGGTCTAACGGTTAAGTGCGTCGCCATTCAATCGAAAGGTTGCAGGTGCGAAACTGGTCGCTAGCTAGTCGGTTGTGTCCTTGGGAAAGGCACTTTACGGACATCGCCTGAACCCAGCGGATTAATGGGTTCTACTAAATTAAAGGAACGTGTCTATCATATACAACACATTGCAATAGCTCCGGTAACCCGACGATGGGCGCGAGGTGATCTGACGATTGCCCGTGTTTTAACCCCCTTGGTTTCCCATTCACGGGGATAAAAATGAATAACCTATCCTAAACTAGAGAGTGTCAACCACGTGTTTAACCACCACTATTTGTAAACCACATGTTGTAGGCCATATACTCATGCTACAGGGTTCCTAACCACAATTTGTATTTTATACACTGAGTATATGTGCTTTGTTTCTGCAAGCATAAACGCATGGGTCCCAGAGTTATCAAGCCAAACTTCTTTTCCATGTGTAGTTAAAAAAAAATAAACGTCTTAAATTTACGAACATTTTCACCACAAATATTTTAAATTAAACCTTCTTTTCAAGCGCCGAAGTGAAATGAAGCTAAATTGCCAAAACAGCCCGATTTCATGTGTCAGGGAATTCCCCTAAGTTTAGTAGATAAGTTTCTGTTTTTACATATGTGGGTCATGTTATGTAACAATTCTTAAGATACCAAACGGTGGATGCGTAATTATCTGACGATTGCTCATGTGATATTTCTCAATACACTTTCCTATTTAGAGATAGAACATGGTTATCCTATTCTTTCCTAATAAAACTTTTAGGATAGTATATTCGATAGAATAAGAAATGATATGTTTACCCCCGTAAATGGGAACGGTAGCGCCTATCCTTTTGCATGCATTTACAAAATTTCGTTTCTGATTTCGTTTCTAAAAGCCGATTTTCGTTTCTAATTTGCGATTTTTGTTTCTGGAAACAAAATTTTTTTTTTAGAAACATAAATTTTGTTTCTTTATTTCGTTTCTACCACTAGATGATGACGGTGAGCACAAAATGCGATACCTCGGAAAATTTATTTCTGAAAACAAAATAATCGTTTCTAAAAAAACTCTTGGTTAAAATAAATATACCGGTCAATGAAAAGAAGTTAAATACAGCTTAAGCACATGCACAATACTGTATTTGTTATATTCATTTAAAAATAAATAATGTATAAGCCTACCATATTGAAAATAACACACTGATTAGTTTTTTCCAAGGCGGTAAAAGAAACAAATGGCATTATAGAGTGATTTAAATGTATACAATCGATAAATAGGAATACAATTACCCATAAATATTAAAAATAATTTAGATTAAGTTTAGAGATAAGTGACAGGTAAATAAAAATGAACAAACTGTCGTAAAATAACATAAAAACGAATTTTTTTTGTTATCGCTCCTAGAAACAAAATTTTCGTTTCTAGAAACGAAATTTTCGTTTCTCGGCTAAAATTTTCGTTTCTAGAAACAAAAATTTTGTTTCCTAAAGGAATTTATGGTTAGCATTTCCCAAACTTCTATGATTATATGATTAGTTTAGCTGACGCAATACCACACTAATTTCGAGTAAAAGAATTGCGTGTACAGTTAATAAATGTAGTTGGAACTTTCAAACTAAGATAATGTATTTGTTCTGTTTATTTAAATGAAACATAAACGCATAAACATACAACATTGAAAATACTACACTGGTTAGTACTTTTTACGGGGCGGTAATAGAAAAGAACGGGATTTAGGAGTGATTTAAATGTGTTCAACCGATAAACATTAAAACAACTAGCTATAAATAATGATTTTATTTAGATTAACATAAGAGAGAAGTGTCAGGTATATATTAATAAACAAAATATCGCAAAAATAACATAAAAACGAAAATTTTCATTATCGCTTCTAGAAACAAAATTTTCGTTTCTGGAAACGAAATTTTCGTTTCTCGAATAACATTTTCGTTTCTGTAAACAAAAATTGTGTTTCGTAAATGAATTTAGGGTTTTTATTTTCCTAAGTTCTATGATTATATGATTCGTTTAGCTGACGCAATACCACACTAATTTCGAGTAAAAGAATTGCGTGTCCAGTTAATAAATGTAATTGGACCTTTTATGCTAAGATATTGTTTTTTTAACAATTTATTAAAAATTAAGGTATAAACCCACAGCACTGAAAATAGCACACTGGTTAGTACTTTTCACGGGCGGCAATAGAAACAAACGGGACTAAAGAGTGATTTAAATGTGTGCAACCGATAAAAATTAAAACAACTAGCCATAATCAAAGATTTTATTTAGATTAACATAAGAGAAAAGTGTCAGGTATACATTAATAAACAAAATATCGCAAAAATAAAATAAAAACGAAAATTTTCATTATCGCTTCTAGAAACAAAATTTTCGTTTCTGGAAACGAAATTTTCGTTTCTCGGGTAACACTTTCGTTTCTGGCAACAAAAATTGTGTTTCCTAAATGAATTTAGGGTTTTTATTTTCCTAAGTTCTATGATGATATGATTCGTTTAGCTGACGCAATACCACACCAATTTCGAGTAAAAGAATTGCGTGTCCAGTTAATAAATGTAGTTGGACCTTTTATGCTAAGATATTGTTTTTTTTTTAAATTTATTAAAAATTAAGGTATAAACCCACAGCACTGAAAATAGCACACTGGTTAGTACTTTTCACGGGCGGTAATAGAAACAAACGGGATTGAAGAGTGATTTAAATGTGTGCAACCGATAAAAATTAAAACAACTAGCCATAAATAAAGATTTTATTTAGATTAACATCAGAGAAAAGTGTCAGGTATACATTAATAAACAAAATTCCGCAAAACTAACATAAAAACGAAAATTTTCGTTATCGCTCATAGAAACAAAATTTTCGTTTCTGGAAACGAAATTTTCGTTTCTCGGCTAAAATTTTCGTTTCTAGAAACAAAAATTTTGTTTCCTTAAGGAATTTATGGTTAGCATTTCCCAAACTTCTATGATTATATGATTAGTTAAGCTGACGCAATACCACACTAATTTCGAGTAAAAGAATTGCGTGTACAGTTAATAAATGTAGTTGGAACTTTCAAACTAAGATAATGTATTTGTTCTGTTTATTTAAATGAAACATAAACGCATAAACATACAACATTGAAAATACTACACTGGTTAGTAATTTTTACGGGCGGTAATAGAAACAAATGGTATTAAAGAGTGATTTAAATGTGTGCAACCGTTAAACATTTAAACAACTACCCATAAATGATGATTTTAATTTAGAATAACATTAGAGAGAAGTGTCCGGTAAATATACATGAACAAACTGTCGTAAAATAACATAAAAACGAAACTTTTTATTATCGCTTCTAGAAACAAAATTTTCGTTTCTCGGCTAAAATTTTCGTTTCTAGAAACAAAAATTGTGTTTCACAATGAATTTAGGGTTTTCATTTTCCAAAGTTCTATGATTATATGATTCGTTAAGCTGACGCA
>CH002091.1:215068-240142 GCA_000149265.1 Ciona savignyi | reverse complement strand
AATAACGAAAAGTTGTTATGTTAGTTTTATGACAGTAAAATGTGATATCGCATGCTTCGTGGTTTAAGAGTTTTAAATCTTTCTAAGAGGTGAATCGGTCAAAACATGGGCAAGTACAATTTGTCTTCAAAACTTTGAGGACAAATTAAGTAACCGCTTTCTGCTATAGAACATTTAGCTTATGTGCTACTCGATGACGCACGTGATTAATAAACATATGATCACAAACTGAGCACCATATTTGTAATTTTGTGTAGCAAACAAAAAAAATCTTTCTGTTGTGGGGATTACACAAGTAATAATGTAACTCCATTATGAGTCATTATTCACACCACTATTGGCAGGTGATTGTACTGATAACTCGAGTTTAATTATGACATCATAATAACGCGCGACAAAGCTGATTTCTCACGCCGCCAATGTTCTGCTTGACGTCACTGTGACGTTTTACTAATTTTAACTAGGCTGGTTCATGTGAATAAAACAAATATTCACCGGGTTAAGTATCGAAACCAACATGGGCCGGTCCATAACTACGAATCTGTCGCGCTAACCATTCGGCCAGACACCGTTATTGCATTAAAAGAAGTTATATGGTTATTTTACTGTTTGACCTCTAGTGCCACCTAACTTCTAAAAAAATTATCTAATACATTTTTTTTCAGAAACGAAACTTTCGTTTCTGCCTTTTCGCTTTGGAAAAAATTCGTTTCTCACCGTTACATAGGAAAAAAACACAAGGGGTGTTAACACACATCGGGTTACTGGATCTATTGCAGTGTGTTGTGTATGGTTTAGACGTTCCTTTATTTTAGTAGAACCCATCATTCCGCTAGATTTAATGTCCATTAAGTGCCTTGCCTAAGGACACAACCGATTAGCTAGTGACCAGATGTTTTAAACCTGCAACCCTTAAGGTAAACGGCGACGCACTAATCCACCAAGCTAATCGGTCAGGCTTAAGAGTTCATATTTAACAATAATATTTACCAGGACACCATTATGGGCAGCAAATGTATTGGATGGTAAGAAAAGATGGCAAAACACAGATATACTCCTTCAGCCAGATGTTGGAAGTATTCAAATTGAGTTCAGAGTCTCGCAATCTAGAACGTCCGCCGTCTCAGTGGATTTGGACGAAATAACTATCGATACAAATGTTGCTTGTGGTGGGTTGTGTCGTTGTTTAGGATAGTACAGGATATTCATGTTTATCCTTGTGAATGGGAAAACCAAGGGGGTAAACACACGGGCAATTGTCAGATCACCTCGTGCCCACCGTCGGGTTACCGGAGATATTGCATTGTGTTGTATATAACAGACACGTTTCTACCCGCAATCTTTCGATTAAAGGCAACGCACTTAACCGCTAGACTAACCGGCCGGTTTATTATTGAGTAGGTAGTGGTAATAGCCCAAGTGGTGATATCTAACTCAGTGCTCTGCAACCTTTTTCACTCGAGGCACATTTAGAAACATTTAACGGAACATTGCAGTCAAAATTGTACAATGGGAGGTCTTCTGACAAGCTATATACATTTGATATTATAAAAGTGTCTGCTGGCCATAGTATTTAAATTTGCATCCAGTAAAAACTGTGTTGCAAAATGTTTAGTAAAAACTGTGTTGAAAAAAATATTATTATTTTCCCGCGGCACCCCTAACATTATCTTGGATAAATCTGTCAAAGCAGTTTATCCACCCGCAAGGATACAAACGACCTATTCATCCTGAAAAAATATCGGTTTTTAACCAATTTTTTTTCTAGTTGATGAGTGTGCGATACAGCCGTGCCAAAATGGGGCTGTTTCAATCGGATCAACTCTTTCAGCTGTGTATGTACTCGAGGCTTTCGTGGAGCTGATTGTTCTGAAGGTAATTGTTTCTTAGTTAGGATAGGATAGGATATTCATGTTTATCCCCGTGAATGGGAAAACCAAGGGGGTTAATACATGAGCAGTCGTTAGATCACCTCGCGCCCATTGTCTGGTTACCGGACCTATTGCTCTGTGTTGTATATGATAGACACGTTCCTTTAATTTGGTAGAACCCAATAATCTGTTGTGTTTGGGCAATGTCCGTAAAGTGCCTTGCCCGACACAACCGACTAGCTTGCGACCAGTTTCGCACTTGCAACCTTCCGATTGAAAGGCGACGCACTGAACCGCCTTTGTGATGTCACACGACACTTCGAGTTACGGCACCTATTTTTTTACTTCAGAAACAAAATGTAAATTGCACCTTTTCATCCTACTTGCTTAAGCTTAGCTGCTGCAATTATTTCATTTATACGTTTGTATATAAAAGTTTTTTTTCATAAAAAAGTTTGTTATAAAACTGTTTGCCTATTTTGTTTGTGTGTTGTTGTATAATCTCTTATTTTTATGTATAGTTAATAAGATAAATAGATATGAATTATGTTTATCCCTGTGAAACGAAAAACCCAAGAGATGTTAACACACAGGCAATCGTCAGATCACCTTGCGCCCATTTTTGGGTTACCTGAGACATTGCAGTTTGTTGTGTATGATTGATATTTTTCTTTAATTTAGAACCCATCACTCCGCTATAGCGGTAATATAGGTATTAGGTATAGCGGTAATATAGGTATTAGGTATAGCAGTAAAGTATATTATTCGGGACGTAAAGTAAAAAGGGCTTAAACTAAAACCAATTTTCAAATTCCATAGAGATCACATGCGACACCCTAGCGGCACCAAGCCACGGCACCAGGTCACACGCCACGGCACGAGTGAGACTTGACACCGTAGTGACATTTGGTTGCGACCAAGGGTATTATATGCGTGGGGAAAGAAGAACAATTTGTTCAGATGGGAACAGGTGGACCAGCCAAACTCCAACCTGCCACAGTGAGTTGGGGTGTGATTTAATGTGTAGGACATCCGTGGGTATTTTTTTTATTTCGACAATAAATTTTTGAGTCTTTTATTTCGACAATAAAGTATTTCGACAATTAATTTTTGTAGGTTGGGGTGTGATTTATTGTGTAGGACACCGTGGGTATTTCCCAGGAAAAGTATTTCGACAATCAATTTTGAGTTTTAATTTTTGTAAGTTGCGGTGTGATTTATTTTATAGGACATCCGTAGGTATTTTTCAGGGCTTTATGAAAAGTATTTCCACAATAAACCATGTTTGCCTTAGTCATGCTTGCCAATTTTTGGCGTGTGATTTATTGTGTAGTACACCAATGGGTATTTCCCGGGCTTTTTATGTTTATTCATTACATGATAGAAGAATGGCACAGTTGTTTTTAAGTTAAAGAGACAGAAATAAGCTACAGTAGTTAAATACGTCAGTGAATCACACGGTAAAACGGAAAAAATGTGTCAGATAACTTTAGATTAATCAAAATCTAACAAAATATGTCAGAAAACTTTAAAATAATCTTAAATTTTTTTTCAGTTATGACTTGTGTTGATCGAAGAGTTACTGAATCCACTAAAGTTCCCAACAAAAATTCATGGGTGTATGGTGATTCGGTCACTTTTACTTGCAATCGTGGCTATAGAATGACAGGGGTTGCGACTTCTACCTGTCAATCAAATGGCGGGCCGACTGGAGTTTGGTCACAGGCAAAACCAAACTGTGTTAGTGAGTAAATTTGCTTTTATTTCAGTTTCATTGGGTGATTGTATAGGATAGGATTTTGAGGCGCGAGTTGATCTGACGATTGCCCGTGTGTTAACTCCCTTTGTTTTCCCATTCACGGGAATAAACATGAATATCCTATCCTATCCTATTGTGAATGGAAAAATGCGAGGGGACTTATTACAAGGGCATGACGCTATTATCATTTCATACTATCCACTAATTTGTTGAGTAGAGACAACGTCAGCAAAATGCTTTTACAACTAGTTAGTGACATTTTTAATCCTGCAAACTATAAACTAAAAGGTATCATTCCAACCAACCTAACTATTCGGCTGGATTAGAAATAAAGTCAGTTTCTATTGCCAGTCAGAACACAACTATCGGTCCTAAGTGACAAATACATGTGAAATTTCTGATTTTTCTTTTTCCTTTGGTGAATATTCCATCCAAAATTCCTTTTTGTTCAATTACCTTGGTGGTTCAGTACGTTGTCCTCTAGCCAAAACCTAACCTGCCGATAGACATTAGATGATTACTGTGTGATAACATTCGCGTTTTACAATTCAGAGGAATAAAATATGAAATTTTTTTCCAACGAATTGTGCTATTGGGTTCAACTAACTAAATGCCCTGTACGTTGAAAGTTATTCTGGCTTTTGCTTCCAGAGCTAATACCGGAAATGATTCATTTGGGATATTCATGTTTTATCCAAGAGATTGGAAAAACGCATTTGTGCGTTACCAGACAACATAATGTCCACCAGGATACCGAAGATATTGCAGTTGTGTATTTTCAGGTTTACTTAACACATTCATTAGTTGTAACTGATGTTCGCTAAGTGCCTTGCCCAAGGACATAACCTTGTCTTCCGACTAAATATCGAAATCTTTTTGCTGAAAGGTGATGCACCATCTTATCTGTTTCACATAACATCCACTAAGTGCTGTCCCAACAGGCTAGTCGCGTCTGGTTTTAATCCAACAACCTTTTTGTTGACAACGATAATTCTTATCATCGACACTGTTACTGATTAAGCTAACCGGTTAGACTGCATTGATACAAAAACACGCTTTTACCCAGGAATGAAGTGTGTCCGTAGAAATGTCGCAAATGCACGAGCATCACCAAACTTTGGAAGATATGACTTCGGATCAACTGTTCGATACACTTGCGGCCGTGGTTATCGACTGGTCGGTCAACGTGATGTACGATGTGTTGGAGAGAATACTTGGTCTGCAGATCCACCAGTTTGTGAAAGTAAGTTAACCTTTTGAATAGAAAACTGTATTTATATTTTTGCAGAAAAAAGTTTTTTTTTCTCTTGAAAATCTACTTCACATTGCACTTAGCTCATATTTTGCCACATTATACTAGATAAGTTGATGGATATAGGCTTCACTTTAGAAACAGCTAATCATAATTTTACAGAAAGAAACCTGTATATAGGCTCCACTATGCAAACTCCCAATCATATTTATACACAATAGGATATAGGATATTCATCTTTATCCCCGTGAATGGGAAAATCAAGGGGGTTAACACACGGGCAATCGTCAGATCACCTCGTATTCACCGTGGGGTTACCGGAGCTATTGCAGTGTGTTGTATATGATAGACACGTTCCTTCAATTTGGTAGAACCCATTAATCCGCTGGGTTCAGGCAATGTCCGTACAGTGCCTTCCCCAAGGACACAACCGTCAGGCTAGCGACCAGTTTCGCATCTTCAACCTTTCGATTGAAAGGCGACACACTTAACCGTTAGACCAACGGGTCAGAGGCATGGGCAACATTCGTTCCACCGACCGGGTCCAGCCTGTGAAGAGATATTAAAGGGCACACAGACTGTATCTAACCATACCCTGGAATTTAAAATATTCATGTAATATCCAGCCCACCAAGAACTTCGTTTTCCCACATCTGGCTCCTAACTAGAAAAGTTGCCCCCCCCCCCCCTGGACTAAGATGTTCTTTTAGTATTGGTTGAACCCATTAAAGTACCTTCCCAGTGTACCCCTGTGCCTAATAACCTTGTTTAAATGAATCAATAGGAGTACGCTGACCACTATGTATTAATTACCCATCAATCCAAATTGGTACAAAGTACTCTCGTAAAATTGTTCACATTTTTGTGATAACGCCCTTGTTTTTTTTTCATTCACGGGGATAAACATGTATATCCCATCCTATACCACATTCACTTTGACAAAGCAAAGGATAAACGCAACCTGTTTATACAGTGGTTCCCGCTGGAATGTGCCCGGAGCTGCTTGCGCCTTTGAATGGGAATTTAATCCTACGTGGCGGGACATCGCGTAACGTTGGAGCAACGTACCGGTACAGATGTTACGAAGGGTACAACTTAAATGGTGCCTCGTCATATATTGTATGTTTGGAGGATCATACTTGGTCACTGGCTGAAAGTGAACGCCCACAGTGCATAGGTTTGTCTTATAATACTCGGGTTTAACTATAATAAAGTGGTCACACGCACCGAGCTTTATTACACAGACATAGATCACTTTTGCTATCAAATAAAGATTGATGGTTTTCAAACACTAGAATCCACGGGTTAAAAAATGTGTGCGACCGAATAGCTTAGTCAGTCGCATTTCAGCAGAAAGGTTGCTGATTCGAAACTGTTCACTAGCTAATTGGCTGACATTAGCGGACATTGACAGATGGTTTAACGGATTTAACCAAAATTGAAAAAAAAACGTCTCAACCATGTAATATTCTGCAAAAGTTTTGCTAATCCGACAGTGCACGCGAGGTTATAGGACGATTGCCCGTGTGTTAACGCCCCCTGTGCTTTTTTATTCATGGAAATAAACATGATTAATATTATTTCCAGTCCCGGGCTGCACGATTTTCTTTTTACCTCCTGGAGTATCCCTACCGCAAGGTGAACACCCCGTGGGCAGGCAACTTACTGTAGCTTGGATCGGCAACCAGGTCTTAAGCGGCGGCCCTCCTGGCATTGTGTGCAGAGGTCGAAATGAGTGGAGCACTCCTATCAACAGCTATTCATGCAGCCCGCAATAATTGGTTATGTGACACCATAATGTAACACAATAAAGTATGTTGTGATGATGATATGTTGTGTTGATGTCATATTGTGTTAATGATATCTTCTTTAAAATAATTACGAGATATGGTCATTACTAATACAAGTAAATCACTTACATAAACGTAGTCTTGTAGCGGTTATAGAGTGAAAGGTCGCCAAATCTATTCTTTGCATGACCGTTTCTTTATCTATCAAACTCCCACCTACTGTTCATTCTTATCTCTAATTGATCAGAACAAAAGGACCCTTTACTGCCGCAGAAGCCTTCATATTTACACAATATGATTTAATATACTCCAGAAGTCCTTTGCAGCCTGTTAACGTGGTGGTTGCATGAAGAAATCAAAAGAAATGTTATAAACCTTTTCGATAAAAATTTGTGACGAATTAAATAAAGGGGACTAAATAATAAAATAGGATCACCACACATAAACATACCCTAATATCATATTTACGCTCGGCTTGGCTGTACGGTTTACTGCGTTTTGTCTGCCTGAAGAACAAAATACAAAACGCTGGCGGCCGATTCTTTTATTCCGACTGTATTTAGCCGAATATATCATTCAGAAATCGCCAAAGGGTATTTCGCGTTAAATTTCCCGTTTCGCAGGATTAGTTGTACGTACATTGATTTTATTAATTATCATTAGTGAAAAATCGTCAGCTTTTTAACTAGCAGTTCTGCTAGCGTTTATGCTTGCAAAATGCTTGTTTGCAAAAAGCGTACTAACCGATAGGATAGAATATTCATGTTTATCCCCGTGAGAAGGAAAACAAATGAGGTTATCACACGGGCAATCGTCAGATTACCTCTCGCCCACCGTCAGGTTACCGGAGCTATTTCAGTGTGTTGTGTATGATTCATACGTTAGCTTGTACTAAAATGATAGATTCGTTTGGACCGAATAGAGGCTGTCAGTTTATAGTCAAAATACCAGTTGTCTTTACACTTAAATAGTAAGCTAATAATGTGATTATTAAAATTTATTAAAACACAGATAGAAAAGTAGGTCACGACGAATTTTGAAATGATCAAGGCTACAGTACTTTTAGCAGTATTTGCGTTATTAAATACGGGTTTGTTATGTATTTGCTGTATGTTTTATTTGTATGTTTATCATTGTTGATATTAAAATTAAACAATGTTTAATGCACATTAATATAACTTGTCAACTTGCATCAAAACGAGAAATAAAACGGTCTTAGTAACGAGGTAAACATTGCTTCACAACTTATCCCAATTAAAATTCTTAAATGTGGTGGATTGCTTTGTTTAAACGCCCCATATTATGAATTATACACAATTATGGATCAAAACTTAGGTCGGTATAAAATATGTTTCTGTATTTAATATCCCACCAGTAAAACAAGGTTAACATTCCGTTTTTTATTATTTAAGCTCTAAGCATCAGCTAAAATAAACATTTGCTTAAAAGAGACTTAATATTTCGATTGCTTACACAGGTCTTGCATTCTTACAGCTCAATAACCTCCGTCTAATTAATCTGGTGGATTAGTCTTTCAACCAAAGGGTTGTAAATTCGAAACTGATTACCAGATAGTCGGTTTTCTCCTTAAGTAAACCACTTAACGTACATTGCCTGAACCCAGCGGATTAAGGGTTTTACTAAACTGAAGAAAGGTGTTAATCATACACAACACACTGCAGGAGGTCCGGTGGGCGCGAGGTGATCTGACGATTACTCCTGTATTACAGAGATATACATAAATCTTCTATCCTCTTATCATGCAGGGATATTGAGTCAGAGATGTCCACCACGGTTAGCGAATCCAGGACGGCAGTGTAAGAAACCCTGCACCATAGACTCACAGTGTAGAGGGGGTTTAAAGAGATGCAGATGCGACAATGTCTGCGGGATGTCATGTTTTAACCCGAGTAAGTTAAAACTTAGGAAATAAACTTACTGAAGATACAAGGTAAGGACAATTGCCGGTAACGCTTTAAAATGACTGTTGTTGACCGAATAGCTTGGTAAGTTAGCTCGGCGACCGAAGCGTTGTATGTTCCAGAAGAAATGTCTATATCATACGCAACACGTTTCACTAGTCACCTGACAATGAGTGCGGGGTGATCTAATAGCCCAACTGAACTTACTTACCAAAATTGAAACAATGTGTGAATCACACAACACACTGCAATAGCTCCGGTCACCCGACGATTGGCGCGAAGTAATCTGACGATTGCCTAACGTCCTTGGTTTTTCCATTCACGGGAACAACGAATATCCTATCCTATCCTAATACATAACACAACGCAATACCCCCAAGTTCACAACGGCTGCAACGAGATAATTTTACGATCATCTGTGTGTTAACTCTATTATTGATAACATTTTTTCCAGCATTTACGGGTATAAAACATGAAACTCCTTATCAGGTATCCCAGCGGAATACTGAAATTGTTTTAATGTCTTTTAAATATTAAGATCTTGTTTGCCGAGGCCCAGAGCCATTTTCCAATGGTCAAATAACTGGAGAGCGCACATACGGACAGGCCATCACCTATTCCTGTGACGTCGGTTATAAATTGAAAATAAAACGAACATGTCAATCAGACAAGAACTGGAGCGATTTCCAAATAAAATGCGATCGTAAGTATTTGCTAACTTGGTGAGTATTTGCTATCATCGTGATCATCCGCGAACATCGTGATTATTTTACAGCATCGTGAGTATTTTCGTGAGTGCGCCGGGAATGCGTGTATCAACCTTGATATAAGCTCTACTCTACAAACTCCCAATTACATTTGTAGACAAAGCAACCTGGATAAATGCTCCACAATTTCCCACAGGAATGAAGTGTGCACCGAGAAATATCCCAAATGCCCGAACATCGCCGAACTTTGGAAGATATGACTTCGGATCAACTGTTCGATACACTTGCACCGATGGTTATCGACTGGTCGGTGAACGTGATGTACGATGTGTTGGAGAGAATACTTGGTCTGCAGATCCACCAGTTTGTGAAAGTAAGTCAACATTTTGCAGACAAATATGCATATTTTTAGAGTATTAGTGGCATTACAAGTTTGTAGTTTCAATAACAACTTCTTTCAATTGCTATTGGATTTATTGTCATGGAAATCAACTAAACAATTAACAGAGCTCCTAATTTTTTGACATCTTTATATATAAGTTTTACTTTGCAAATTAAAAAAATCATTTTTTACACAAAACAACCTGGATATAAGCTCCATCTTACACTGTCCTAATCACATATGTACACCAAACAACCTGTGTATAAGCGCTACTTTGCAAACACCTTATTACATTTGTACACAAAGTAGCCTAGATAAAAGCCCTCCGATTTTTTTAGGAATGAACTGTACTGGGAGAGATATCCCAAATGCACGAGCATCACCGAACTTTGGAAGACATGACTTCGGATCAACTGTTCGATACACTTGCGCCGATGGTTATCGACTGGTCGGTGAACGTGATATACGATGTGTTGGAGAGAATACTTGGTCTTCAGATCCACCAATTTGTGAAAGTAAGTCAACATTTTTTCAGACAAAACTGTATATTTTTACAGTATTAGCTGGATTACAAGTTTGTATTTTCAAATATTCTGTGTAGAATTTATTGTTGTGGAAATCAACTAAACATTTAACAGAATTCTGTTTCAGCTTTAATAGAATCTACTAGAGAGTGTCAACCACGTGTTTAACCACCACCATTTGTAAAACACATGTTGTATGCATATATATTTATTTTACAGGGTCCCTAACCAGATTTCGTATTTTATACACTGAGTATGTAGTTTTTGTTTCTGCAAGCATAAACGCATGGGTCCCATAGTTATCAAGCCAAACTTCTTTTTTTTAGGGTATTTCCCTAGGAAATTTTTTTATTTCTTCTAAGTGTTAAATCAGTTACTAATACACTTACATTTTACCAAATCTGAATTTAATTGGAGCTGCCGTTCAAGAGCTATGCCCAAAAAAGCTAGTTTTTTAGAAAAAAAATGCGTTTTGTTTTTAACGTTCCAGGGGAACTCCCCTGGTTTTATCTCCCAAAATTTTGGTTGCTGCTCATCTAGACCAATTTATCTAACAAATAGCTCATTGCGATTTTTTATTTTTTCTTCTGGTAGATGTCGGGCGACTTGGCATGCCTGTCAAGCGTTTAACGAAAAAAAGAAAAAGAAAAAAACAAAAAACGGACAAAAACAATATGGGTCCCAATTTTTCAAATGTGACCCATAATTAATCTATTTGGTTCAGGCATTGGACGCTAAGTATTTTTTTATGGACACAAACAAGTAGGCCCGCCACCCTTCGGCTAAAAGCAGCTAACGGCGCCTTTATAAAAACAACCGTTCAGCCAGCGAGTGGTTTGGATTGTACAACCTTTCGGTTGTATGCAGATATATACTAATTAATGGGTCTGACTAGTTATCATATCCTTTAAATATTTCCCTTCCCATAGGGATCCAGTGTCAAATACGAGCTGTCGCAAATGCTAGAACCCTTCCTGAAGGGCAAGCCGTATGGTACAGTGGAGACAGTGTGAATTATGAGTGTTTTGTCGGGTACTTAATGGTGGGGAGTGCTTTATCAACATGCCGTGAAGATACTACATGGTCAACCCCCAAACCAGTATGCTTGAGTAAGTGGAAAGGTTAAGGTTTAATTCTAAACTAAACCATCATTCAAATAATGTCTTTATATTGTCACATAAAAGATTGCTTCAGTGTTTGAGCAAAATTTAATTTTTTTAACACAAATGGAAAATAAATCTTAGGCTGTTTCCTTTCACAGGTTGCTAAGAGAACATCTACCGAATATGCTAAATTAATAGGCCTTGCTTAAATCCAAGGAACGTTTAAAGACAATACACCGCAATAACTTTCAGAATTTCATTTATCGACAGGAACCCCTTGCAACAAAACAGATGTGCCAAACTCCATTATATTTCCAAACAAGGATGTATTTCAGCCAGGAGAATATGTGGCGTATTCGTGTCTGCCAGGATATACATTAACTGGGCGGAATTTCACACGGTGTCTGCCAAATGGCCAATGGACTGGCTCCAGTCCAGAGTGCCGAAGTAAGTATTAAGTATGTACGGTCGTGTGGCCAAATGGTTAACGCGACCGATACATATACCGACTCTTATACATAAAAAACGGTCCTACTGAGGAGCCCATCATGGGTTCGAAACTTGGCTTAAATAAAAAGAGTGCCGAAGTAAGATGTTTATGATTTACCGATTATAAATCAATAAAAATCACAGAGCAATATGTATTTGTTTACGAATTGCCCCCGATTTCATAAGAGTTGTCCGACCAAAATGGCGTGGTGGGTTATTATTTTGCCTTTTAGCTGATAGGTTGCAAGTTTAAAACTGGTAACCAGTTAGTGGATTGCGCTTTATTATTTTATACTAAAATTAAAGTTACATCTTCATCATAAACAACATCAGATTGTTAAGTTTTCTTCTCAATTTACTACTATAATCTGATCCTATATTTTTCACGAACGGAAATCTAATTTTAGCCAAAATTAGTGAAATGCACATATTTCAAAGTATCATTGCTAATATCAAATATTTCTTTTTTATTCAGTATACACAATATATTTGGATTGGATATTCATGTTTATCCCCGTGAATGTGAAAACCAAGAGGGTTAACACACGGGCAATCGTCAGATCACCTTGCGCCCACCGTGGGGTTACTAGAGCTATTGCAGTGTGTTGTATTATGTTAGACACGTTCCTTCAATTTGGTAAAACCCATTAATCCGCTGGGTTCAGGCAATATCCGTTAGTGCATTGCCCAATGACACAACCGACTATCTAGCAGCTATATTTGTACCTGCACACCTCTGGCTGAAAGGCACCGCACTAAACCAGACTACTCTGTAGGATAAAACCTTTAGTGTGATTTTCCAATCCTACAGAAGGCAATGGTGTCACCATTTGTTTTATTTCATTTTGTTTTTCTCAGTACGCCGGTGCATTGGACCTGTCCTACCCTCTGGTGTAGCTCTATCTAATGGCGGTAATGTTGCCGCTGAATACCGTTCAGAACACATTTTAAGATTTGGGTGTTCCGATAGAAACGATATGTTGCAGGGGCAATCAACACTAACATGTCAGGAAGATGGAACGTGGAACCACCAAGTTCCAATTTGTGGTGAGTTGGAGTCGTAGGTCGGTTATCGGTTTTAAACTTATGCGGATGTATGGAAAATTGGAATATTAATTTCGAATTTATACTGATTTTTGGGAAAATGGATTTTTATTTTCGAATTTATACGATGTATGGGAAAATGTTTTTTTCCTAATTTTAGCTTTATGTTTTATTCTCGAATACTCATAAAATACTGCAATAAAACAGTGCAATAGCTCCGGTAACGCGACGATGGGCCCGAGGTGATATGACGATTGCCCGTGTGTTAACCCCCTTGGTTTTCCCATTCAAGGGGATAAAGATGAATATCCTATCCTAACAAGGTTAACCCAAAATTTGTCACTGTTTATATAATACATTAACACCTCTAAAAACTTCATCTCATTAGTCGTTTTTATTTCTGTTATCATGGGCTGTTACAGACTGATTACTGGTTTGAGTGCGGTTGAATTGTAGTGGATTTGGGATTTTTCTTTGTGCAATTTATTTTGAATTTTCCACTGCATGTTGAAACATATTAGCTAACACCTTTAAAGATTTAACTTGACTGTACATTTCCTTTCTATTCCATTGCAGCTTGAATAACACTTACGCCAGTTTTAGGATAGAATATAGGATTTTTATGTTTATCCCCGTGAATGGGAAAACCAAGAGGGTTAACACACAGGCAATCGTCAGATTACCCCGCGCCCAACATCGGATTACCGGAGCTATAGCAGTGCATTGTATATGACAGACATGCTCCTTCAATTTAGTAAAACCCATTAATCTGCTGGGTTCAGGCAATGTCTGTAAAGTGTCTTGCCCAAGGACACAGCCGACTAGCTAGCGACCAGTTTCGCAACTGCAACTTTCGATTGAAAGGCGACGCACTTAACCGTTAGACCATCCGGCCGGACAAATCACAACTAAATATCAATCACAACTAAATATTAATTGCAACTAAAAAGCAATAACTTAAAATCAATCAATACTAAAATTCAATTAAATAAATAACTTTTTTTGTTTTTTTTTCCTAAAAAATACCACTTTATCTAATTAAATAATTTATATTCCAGTGAAACAATGTACTCAACCAAGAGTGCCCCACAACTCTGGGCTAACGAGGCAGGACCAGGGTGTTGTGAGGGGAAACTATTTAGTAGGTTCATCGGTGACTTTTGGGTGCAGGCACGCGAACGATTTGTTGGTTGGAGATCAAATTATTCGGTGTTTAGCTGGAGGAGTGTGGAATGGTCTTGTTCCCAGTTGCGGTAAGATGGGATAAATCGTAGTCTTATGGAGTAGAATGTTTATGCTTATTCTTGTGTATAGAAGACGCAAGGGCCGTCACCAGGGCTATCATTGATAACATAAAATGAGCGTTATCACACAGACAATCGCCATATAACCTCATGCACACTGACAGATAGTTGGGCTATTACATTATGTATTTAATTTGTTCTTTCAGTTTTTAACCCATTTATCAACTGGGTTTATGCAATGTTAGCTACCAACCAGATACGATCCTACAACCTTTGGGTGAAAAGCTAGCCACCTAACCCAGTAAGCTTGTCGGTTGTCTGTCCGGCTTCTCCTTTAAAAAACATTGTCACTCTTCTTCCTAAAGGTTGTGGATTGGAAACCACTTGTTGATTTTACCAGTTGTTTCCTTGGGTAAGTGTAATCTGATACAATGCAATAACCCCGGTAACCCAACGGTGAGCATTAGGTAATCTGACAATTGCATTTGTAATAACACCTTCTTACTCTTAAGGTAATCTAATTATCGCCCGTAATTCTTCCATGTTTTCCCATTCACAGGGTTATATCATAAATACTTAAATTCTAAAACCGAAATAGTGTCCTGATAAACTGTACTCGACCTTGGCAAGGAGATCATGGGTTTGAATCTATGCTTGGGTATAAGAACTTTTTGGGTACATTTTGATTAATTTTCTAACAATTCCAGAAAAGAGGTGCGAGTCACTTGTATTGCCCTCCAGTGTTCATATCAGTGCAGGGGAATCGCACACCGGGTTTTACAATGTTGATCAACAAATCAATTTCGCTTGTATTGACCAAAGAGACCGATTAGACGGGTCAACCGCTTCACTTTGTAGACGGGACCGCACCTGGTCCCACTTTGCCCCCAACTGTGGTAAGTGTATACTTTAGAATGTGGTGTGAAGGGAAACCTTTTGAAAATTTAGGTTCATTGAGTTTTATGAAGTGGATACAGGTTTTACTTTTGTTCAATTGTAATGCATTTGATAAACCTGCACATCCTTGGCAAAGTCCTGTAGTGGGTTGTATCAATATAATAGTCCGACCCCATAACTTGGTGGGTTAGTGCGTCGCCTTTCAGTCGAAGGATTGCAGATTGGAAACTGGCCACTGCCTAGTTGGTTGTGTACTTGGGCAAAGCACTTAACTGACATTGTCGGAACTCAGTTGATTAATGGGTTCTATCAAATTAAAGGAACGTAAATCATACACAACACACTGAAATATCTCCGGTAACCCGAAGGTGGGCACGAGGTGTTTTTGCGATTGCCCATGTGTTAACCCCATTGGTGTTCCCATTCTTGGGGTTAAATGAATATCCTATTCAATAAGAAGTGTCTTTGTAATAACTCATCTAAAAGAATGAGGCACTAGTACAAGAAGTATAACAGTGGCACATGCAAGTATCTTGTGGCATGCCTTGTTTTCATAAAAATAAACAAATATTTATTTACCACACCCATTTTTTTAGGTTTTTATAAAAATATCCTGTTTTTGCAATAGCAGACAAGTGTGGTATTAACATCAAATTTATTATTTTTTTTATTTTTGTTTAATTTCTGGTAAAAAACAGCTATAATTCTTATACCGGATTAATAAGTTATCAAACATTGGATACGATATTCATGATTTTTGTTTTATCTATGCGATCAGGAAAATACTGCAGATTACATCAGCAATTGTCATAATAACTTGATTACCATCATCCTGTTACTAGTGCTGTTGCAGTGTTGTGTATGACTAAGACAGAATAGGGATAGGATATTCATCTTTTTCCCCGTGAATGGGAAAACCAAGGGGGTAATCACACGGGCAATCGTCAGATCCTCTAGCGCCCATCGTCGGGTTATCGGAGCTATTGCAGTGTGTTGTACATGATAGACATGTTCCTTCAATTTTGTAGAACCCATTAATCCGCTGGGTTCAGGCAATGTCCGTAAAGTGCCTTGCCCAAGGACACAAGCGACTAGCTAGCGACCAGTTTCGCACCTGCAACCTTCCGATTAAAAGAGGACACACTTAACCGTTAGACCAACAGGCCAGAGGCATGGGCAACATTCGTTCCACCGACCGGGTCCAGCCTGTGAAGGGATATTAAATGGCACACAGACTGTACCTAACCATACCCTGTGATTTAGACTATTCATGTAATAATCCAGCCCACCAAGGACTTCATTTTCCCACATCTGGCCCCTAACTAGAGAAGTTGCCCACCCCTGGACTAAGACATTTTTTTAGTATTGGTTGAACCCATTAAAGTACCTTCCCAGTGTACTCCTGTGCATAATAACCTTGTTTAAACTAATCAATAGGAGCACGCTGACCACTATGTATTAATTACCTATCAATCCAAATTGGTACAAAGTACTCTCGTAAAATTGTTCACATTTTTACTACTTTTGATATTTTTTTAGTGATGCGCTGCAGCGCACCCGACGTGCCAGCGCATGCACGGGTTGCACGGGGTGGCCAACTGAGTTCACATTATAATGTCGGCCAGCAAGTGCAGTTTGAGTGCATTGAAATGACAGCGGAAATGGTTGGGAGCGCGAGTGTCTCCTGCACTGATTCAAGATCGTGGTCCCAGTCACCACAATGCAGTGAGTATACTTTGGTTGGCAGACTTATATTTCTTTCTCTAGTAAAGTATATTTTTTATTTTTATAGTACAAAAACAACATGCACCATCTTTGTAAAAGGAAAACAAGTATTTTACGATTGCCAATGTGATAATACACCTTGCGTTTTTTCCATTCACAGGGATGATCAATATTCTCCTTTATTTTAAAACACGGAAAAATACCTATTGTTTAAACACCTTAATCATTATACTAATAAGTAATATATCAGTAAAGCCGTACAAGATCACCAAAGGTAATAAGTAATTAATTAACCTTTGTAGTTAGAAAACAATTGAATCAAAATTACTACACTTCGCAAGAATCACTTTACCACATACTTTTCATCAGGTTTTATTGTGAAAATTAAAAATTTCCGGTGAATTTCAAATAGAGTTTTCAAGATTGTACTTTCCTATAATTAAGATAGTTTAATAACCCGACTGTGGGCAAGTGGTCTTTTAAAAAAGTTTCCTAATATTAATATAGTACAAAATACAAAATCCTATGTACCAATTTTACACTTGTTTTTTATCTCTGTGGATCGCGAATATTTGTTCAAATAATCTTATCACAGACCAGAAGTGTTTACCGATACTGGAAATTTCACATGGAAGTGTGGAATATCGAAGGACAAATAGGATAGTAACACACACCATATTCACGTGCGATCGTGGGTATGAGATTGTCGGGAATTCCCTTCTCCGCTGCCTACCTTCCAACCAATGGTCGCATGAAACACCAGTTTGCCAAGGTAAAATGCGGTTTATAAGGTCGTATTTCGGTGGGTGGGGAAAATTTATGTTTTATACTCATGGTCACGGCCGGAGCTCTTGCAGTGTGTTGTGTATAGTGTTTCTTTAATATTAGTAGAAATTCAGATAATGTCCGACATGTGCCTTGTCCACCGACTGGCCAGTGACCAGTTTCGATCCCACAACCTATCAGGGATAAAAGAAAACACACAAACCCACCAAGCTATTTGGCTGGGTTTAGGTTTTTTTATCACCAAAGTTATAAAACCTTACAACCCTTTACTGTAACATTGATAAACATATTTATAAGATTTCTGATGGTGTCCCATTATCAAGAATTTGCTTGCAACTTTTTGATAACCCACAAAGATTTGTAAAATCCAAGGCTTGGAAGGTCAGTTATCTAACCGATTAGTCTGGTGGGTTAGTGCAATGCCTTTAAGCCGAAAGGTTTCAGGTTTGAAACTGGTCACTAGCTAGCCAGTTGTGTGTTAGAGCAAGGCCATTGCCTGAACCCAGCAGATTAATGAGTTTTACCAAATTTAAAAAAACATCTGAATCATACACAACAATCTACAATAGCTCTGGTAACCCGATGGTGGTCGTGAGGTGATCTGCCAAATGCTTGTGTGTTAACCCCCTATGAATCGGAAAACGCAAGTTTTTTTCACTTCGGTCGGTCTGGCGATTAAGTGCGTCGCCTTTCAATTGAAAGGTTGCAGGTGCGAAACTGGTCGCTGGCGAGTTGGTCGTGTCCTTGGCGAAGGCACTTTACGGACATTGCCTGAACCCAGCGGATTCGTGGATTCTACCAAATTGAAGGAACGTGTCTATCATACACAACACACTGCAATAGCTCTGGTAACCCGACGTTGCGCGCGAGGTGATCTGACGATTGCCTGTGTGTTGACCCCCTTGATTTGTCCATTCAAGGGGATAAATATGAATATCCTATCCTATACTACTCGGGCAATAATTATATTACGTTATGCCATCTAACTGAATGATTGAGCTATTAAATTTCACGGATAACGATTGGGATGATTTTTACGTAATAATCCACTGAGTTAGAGCGATAAGAGTCTCAATCAACGTACGAACCAACTAGCTAATGGCCTGTTTTGACTCTACAACCATTGGGTTGAAAGACTTAGTTCGTCGTATTATAGCGAAAGGTTCCTGAATCCAAACTGTTTACTAGCTAATTGGTTGTGTTTATTAGCAGACAATACGCGTTGGATTGATGAATTCCACCAAAATTAAAGAAACGTCTCAATTATGCACAATAGTGCAATAGATTCGGTAACCCGACAGTGGGCGCGAGGTAATCTGACGATTGCCCGTGTGATACCACCCCTTGCGTTTCCCATTCATTGAAATAAACATGATTAATATTATTTCCAGTCCCGGGCTGCACGATTTTCTTGTTACCTCCTGGAGTATCCCTACCGCAAGGTGAACACCCCGTGGGCAGGCAACTTACTGTAGCCTGTAGCGGCAACCAGGTCTTGAGGGGCGGCCCTCCTAGCATTGTGTGCAGAGGTCGAAATGAGTGGAGCACTCCTATCAACAGCTATTCATGCAGCCCGCAATAATTGGTTTTGTGACACAATAAAATATGTTGTGATGATGACATGTTGTGTTGATGTCATGTTGTGTTAATGATATCTTCTTCAAAACAATTACGAGATATGGTCATTACTAATACAAGTAAATCACATACATAAACGTAGTCTTGTAGCGGTTATAGAGTGAAAGGTCGCCAAATCTATCCTTTACACGACTGTTTCTTTATCTATCAACCTCCCACCTACTGTTCATTCTTATCTCTCACTGATCAGAAAAAAATGACACTTTACCGCCGCAGAAGCCTCCATTTTTACTTAGTATGATTTGTATATATTTCATAAGTCTTTTGCAGCATGTTAACGTGGCGGTTGCATGAATAAATCAAAAGAAATGTTATGAACATGATCCTGGCATGATTGCTTTGTTTGGCGTTAATGTTGAAAACTCTGCATTGGAAAATTCTTTACGGGACTGATTTTATATTTTATATAATAATAATAATGATGACACATAAAAATGTTGTGGCTACAAAAAGGTAACAGTTTCGATTATTTTACATCGGATTCCATTTCGATTTATGAAAATTAATTTTGTTTTTATGCAATGCGATAGAATACTCAGATAAATTTCCTTGACAAATTCGATGGACATATTAAAATTCGGAACAGGAGATTCTGAAACTTTTGCACGGTAATAACAAAGCGAGCACACAATTAAATAAAGCCTTTGTTTTAGGCAACGGAGCTTGAATACCAAGAGTTTTGTCGGTGGTATTTAAATTAAGGTTCATGTGGGTCTTAGCGCACATCCAGCTTTCAATTTCGTGTCAGTATTTAGAAGTGTTTACATTGCGCAAATAAATGTATATCTGTTTCTGAAGAGTTTTGACAGAAGTTACAGTTGGGAGAATCTTTAAGGTTTAAAGAGCGAAGGTAAATATTTGTGACGAGAGCTTGCATATTGATTTTATATTGCAGTGATCTTAATCTGTTTTCCAAGGTACATATGTAGTTTAATGTATAAACGCCTTGCCAATTTAGTTCATTCTGTAGTCCCAGATCTGTTTCCCATGCCAGTTGTTTGTTCCTCGGCTTTTCTGTTTTTTACGGCAGCGAGCATACCATAGTTTATTGTTTGTTGTGTGGTCAGTTTCTTGTGTGAAGTTATTCTCAATTGATACACGTGGCGTTGCACTGGTACTAACGTTCATATTGTTTGGTACAGCTGCTTTAAGTTGGTTGTATTCCATGAAAAGTTGTCTGTTGTTCGGGTTGATTTTGTGGCTGAGGCATAGTTGGTCGTAATCCATGTACTCGTCGTTAATGTCGATCAGTTGGTAAAATTCTAAAATCCCGGCCTCCACAAAGGTCAGTATGTACATTGGTTTGTTCCTGAATTTAATTTCTTTTTGTAGCCACAGGGGGAGTAAAAGAGCGGTGGTTGTTCCCTGCTACACGTCGCTCTCCATACGTCCAGGCAGCATCTGAGGGCTTTAAATGGTACTATCTTAGGTAGCAGTTGGTTATCATGTCTTAAGGTTGTGCCAAGGTAGGCGGCCATTTTGCGTTCACTTATTGAGTTTTTTCGATCCGCTTCCAGGTTGTGTCAAAATTATGGTCGAAGAACTGTCCTATTTATTTCATTCTTATGATGGCAGAGATGTAGGATTCAGCGTCGATCATTCGTATTCCGCCATCAGCAAGATCGTTGCACATTACATTCCTTCGTACCCTTTCTTATTTCGAATTCCAAAGTAAATGAAATAAAAGAATATTGAGTTTCTTGAAAAATTCCTTTTTTACGTAATTAGATGTCAGGGCGACATGGGCATGCCGCCAAGCGTTTGACGAACAAAAAGGGGAAAAAAGATAAAAGGACACATTTTTCCAAATGGGACCCATTACTAAGATTAATAAAACACAATCTCTCTGAATGATCTGAGTCAAATCTGTTGTATTGTGTAAACCATTCCTTAGTTTATTGTGTTGCCTCCGATTATTTATAATGATTACCCCCCCCACGCCCTCGACATTTCTACATTTCCCGCGCCAGCTAATTGTGTATACCTCGTGTTTGTGTGCCTGTGTAAGTCAGTTGGTACTCGTCAAAATCAGAATACAACATGGTGTCAGAAGTGTGAAATTAATTATTGATAAAGTTTATAGAAGTATAAAAAAATGGCAAATTTTCAAGTAGCTACTCCGGAAGGGTTTGATTTAAAAACACCAGAAAGTTGGCAACAATGGCCCAACGTTTCGAACGTTTTCGCGTTGCTTCGGGGCTTGTTTTCCAAGTCTAATGTGCTAAAAGTGAACACCTTAATCTATTGTATGGGAGGAAAAGCAGAAGAAATATTTACAGCGCTTGAATTAACTGAAGAAGAAGCAAAAAATTTGCAAAAGTAAAAGCAAAATTTGATCAATACTTCAACGTGCGACAAAAGGTAATATTCGAGCGAGCACAAATAAACAAGAGAAATCAACGTCCAGGTGAACCTATCGACCAATATATAACGTGCTTATACTCAATGAGCGAATATATAAGATACAGTGAGTAACCTTAAAGACGAATTACTATGAGATAGACTAGTGATTGGAATAACGGATAAAGGACTGTCACAAAAATTCCAAATGGATCCAGAATTGACACTTAAAAAAACTATAGATACTGCACGGCAAACCGAAAGGGTTAAAATTCAACAACAGACACTGCTTAACGCAAACGAAGAACCGATTGAAGAGGAACTGGTAGGAGCGGCTAGAGCAAAATACCAAACAAACAAATTAACAGAACGAAGAAAGAAAACCTGCAATAGATGCGGATGGCAACAGCACCTCAATCAAGATAAGTGTCCCGCCCTAAATATTAAATGCTACAAATGTTCCAAAATTGAACATTTTGCGAGACGTTGTCGTACGAAATATGTAGGTGAAGTCTTTACATGTGAGTACGATGTTGCTAATAACGGTGAAAGTAAAATCTTTAACCCTTTGTGTTGTGCGTATGTGGGCGCTTCATTTACCTCGACATCTCGAGATAAGTGGATGACAGAAGTTGGGATTTTATCGTTAGTATGTTACCTTTCACTATTTATAAACCGTTAACAAACCTTCGACTGGAAAAAGCGACAGACGTCTCATAGGTCCAGACGGCAAAATCTTAGAAGTTTTGGGTATGATTTCGTCATGTCGTATTTCTATTAACGGGCATGTGAGAACATTTGCGAAATGGACGATATTCTGGTTTACGGTCAAAATAAAAAAGAACACGATTGGCGTCCAGAACGAGTCTTCAGAAAACTTCAAAAATGTGGTATGACGCTTAGCGGTACTAAATGTGAATTTTCATGCAATCAAGTCAAATTCGTCGGACACATCATAGATGCAAATGGTATACGAGCAGACCCCGACAAAATTAAATCAATTGAGGAGATGAAAGAGCCCAGAAACGTCACCGAACTTCGTCGATTCTTGGGAATGGTAAACCAAATAGGTAAATTCACTTCCACTCTAACCGAATCGTCGAAAGCACTCAAGAGAGCTGCTAGTCAAAAGTAAGATTTGGGTTTGGGGCGAGCGGCAGCAACGTGCGTTTGACGGGTGTTAAACAAATTTGTGCTTCAATTGGCGTTTTACGACTGCAATCGTGAAACGATAGTTTCTGCAGATGCTTTATTCTACGGTCTTGGAGCAGTGTTGTTGCAGAAACATGGTGTAAAAAAACTTGGAAACCGGTGGCATATGCTTCCCGCTCAATGAACCTGGCGAACAGCGGTACGCTCAAATTGAAAAGGAAGCTCTTGCGGTAACATGGACATGTAAATGGTTTTCAGTATACGTTTAAGTATTAAAGTTTACCGTGCACACCGATCATAAGCAACTTGTATCGCTACTTGGGTCTTAAATATTAAGCGATTTACCTCCACGAATATTAAGGTTCCGATAAAGATTGATGCGATTCCGCTACGACGTGGTGCATGTACCTGGAAAACAACTGACCGTAGCGGATACCCTATCCCGAGCTCCACTACCTGATGAGCCAAACTCCAGTAATGCCACAGAAAGTTTGATGTCTATTGTCGACGCGATACCGGAGTCAAACAGAAGGATCGAAGAAATTAAACAAAGTGTGGCCAAGGATCCAGTTTGTAGTCAAATTATTTCATTTTGTAAAACCAAGTAGCCACGGAGGTCTGAACTTAAAGAACCCTTACAATTATATTACCCTTACAGACATTTTCTGTAGGAAAAATGGTATTCTGCTATACGGAAGCAGACTGGTGATCCCAACGGCGATGCGAGACGAGGTGTTGAGGAGACTACATAAACACATCTGAATCACAAAATGTCGAGCTAAAGCAAGAGAGTCGGTTTGGTGGCCGTTGCTAAATAAAGAGATAGGTGAAATAATTGCCAATTGCGAGTACTGTGCAACATTTTCTAACCATCGTTCTGAACCTTTACAGCCGATACCCAAACCAACAAGGCCCTGGCAAAAATTGGGGACCGATCCATTTGATCATAAGGGTGAAACTTATCTATTGGTTGTGGATTACTTTTCACGGTGCATTGAGGTAGAATTGCTACACAGCACAACGACAGTAAAAGTTTTAAAACTAATTAAATTCAGGTTTATGAGGTTCGGCGTCCCGGATACTATAGCATCTGATAATGGGCCCCAGTATGCTTCTCAAGAATTTAAAGATTTCACAAACCTATATAAAATAACCCACCTAACATCCAGTCCGATGTTACCTCAGAACAATGGTGAATCTGAAAGAGCGGTTCAAACTGTTAAACACCTTTTACACATGTCCAACAATTTGTCGAGAGCCTTACTGGCATATCGAACGGCGCCATTAATTAACGGATTTTCTCTCTCGCAGTTATTAATGGGAAGAAGACTTCAGACGGCGGTTCTACAAAGTCGTCAAATGTTGGTACCGAGGTGGCCAAATTTCAACAGTCTAAAAAACTAGAGGAAAGTGCGCAACATTGGCAAAGGAGAAAAAATGACAGGAGGCATGGAGTTAGGCCTTTGCCGAGCCTTCGTGTGGGCGACCGCGTAATTATCCGCGACAACCGAAAAGGAGAAGTGAAAAGTACGCACCGGTTGCCACGGTCGTACATGATCGGCACATCCGGAGGAGGGATGTTCCGCAGAAACCAACACTTAATAAATGTGTTGCCCAGGACAACGATCGAACAAACGTGACGAATTAAGTAAAGGGGACTAAATAATAAAATAGGTTTACAACACATAAATATATCCTAATATCATATTTACGCTCGGCTGCACGATTTACTGCGTTTTGCCTGCTTGAAGAACAACATAAAAACGCCGGCGGCCGATTCTTTTATTCCGACTGTATTTAGCCGAAGTTATCACTCAGAAATCGCCAAAGGTTATTTCGCGTTAAATTTCCCGTTTCGCAGGATTAGTTGTACGTAGATTGATTTTATTATTTATCATTAGCGAAAAATAGTCAGCTTCTTAAATTGCTGTTCTGCTGGAGTTTATGCTTGCAAAATGCTTGTTTGCAAAAACGTACTAGCCGATAGGATAGATTATTCATGTTTATCCCCGTGAGTGCGAAAACCAAAGAGGTTATCACACGGGCAATCGTCAGATTACCTCTCGCCCACCGTCGGGTTACCGGAGCTATTTCAGTGTGTTGTGTATGATTCAAACGTTCTTTTAATTTGGTAGAGTCCATTAATACGCTGGGTTTAGCCAAAGTCCGTTCAGGGCCTTTCCCAAAGACACAATCAACTAGCTAGCGACCAGAATCAAACCCTTAACCTGTCGGATGAAAGGCGTTGCACTAAACAACCAGACAAAGCAGGTGGCCAATAACCTAGCAGTATTCATTATAACGTACTAAAAGAAAAGATTAATTTTGGCCAAATAGAGGATGTCAGTTTATAGTCAAAATACCAGTTGTCTTTTCACTTAAATAGTAAGCTAATAATGTGATTATTAAAATATTATTAATACACAGATAAAAAAGTAGGTCACGACGA
>CH002091.1:184545-213574 GCA_000149265.1 Ciona savignyi | reverse complement strand
CTTTTTGAGTATTTGCTAACTTCATGAGTACTTTCTATCATCGTGAGTATTTGCTAACTTCGTGAGTATTTGCTTACTTCGTGGGTATTCGCTAACTTCGTGAGTATTTGCTAACTTCGTGAGTATTTGCTATCTTGGTGAGTATTTGCTAACTTCGTGAGTATTTGCTAAAATCATGAGTATTTGCTATCTTGATGAGTATTTGCTATCATCGTGATTATTTTCGTGAGTGCGCCGGAATGCTCGTATCAACCTTGATACATGCTCTACTCTACAAAGTCCCAATTACATTTGTAGACAAAGCAACCTGGATAAGAGCTCCATTATTCCCTCAGGTATGAAGTGTTTACAGAGAAACGTCACAAATGCTCAATCATCACCGAACTTCGGAAGATATGACTTCGGATCAGCTGTTCGATACAGTTGCATCGATGGTTATCGACTGGTCGGTCAACGTGATGTACGATGTGTTGGAGAAAATTCTTGGTCTGCAGATCCACCAGTTTGTGAAAGTTAGTCAACATTTGCGAACAAATATGCATATTTTTAGAGTATTAGTTGCAATACAAGTTTGTAGTTTCGATAACAACTTCTTTCATCTGCTATTGGATTTATTGTCATGGAAATTAACTAAACAATTAACAGAGCTCCCACTTATTTGACATCTTTATATATAAGTTTTACTTTGCAAATTAAAAAATCATTTTCTACACAAAACAACCTGGATAAAAGCTCCATCTTACACTGTCCTATTCACATGTGCACACCAAACAACCTGTGTATAAGCGCCACTCTGCAAACACTTAATTACATTTGTACACAAAGTAGCCTGTATAAAGCTCCACAATTTCCCACAGAAATGAAATGTTTACAGAGAAACGTCGAAAATGCACAAGCATCACCGAACTTGGGAAGACATGACTTCGGATCAACTGTTCGATACACTTGCATCGATGGTTATCGACTGGTCGGTCAACGTGATGTACGATGTGTTGGAGAGAATACTTGGTCTGCAAATCCACCAATTTGTGAAAGTAAGTCAACATTTGCAGACAAAAATGTATATTTTTAGAGTATCAGTTAAATTACAAGTTTGTAGTTTCGAATACAAATTCTGTCAACTGCTATTAGATTTATTGTGATGTAAATTAACAAAACATTACACTGAGTTCTTCATGTTTTGACATGTTTATATATAAGTTTTACTTTGCAAATTAAAAATCATTTTTCTACACAAAACTATCTGGATATAAGCTCCATCTTACACTGTCCTAATCACATATGTACACCAAACAACCTGTGTATAAGCGCTACTTTGCAAACACCTTATTACATTTGTACACAAAGTAGCCTAGATAAAAGTCCTCCGATTTTTTTAGGAATGAACTGTACTGGGAGAAATGTCCCAAATGCACGAGCATCACCGAACTTTGAAAGACACGACTTCGGATCAACTGTTCGATACACTTGCGCCGATGGTTATCGACTGGTCGGTGAACGTGATATACGATGTGTTGGAGAGAATACTTGGTCTGCAGATCCACCAATTTGTGAAAGTAAGTCAACATTTTGCAGACAAATATGCATATTTTTAGAGTATTAGTTGCATTACAAGTTTTGAGTTATGTTAAAGTTGTTGCAATGGCCATTTAATTAATGCGCCACCGGCTGTTTCTCATGTCAAAACATTTTCTCGTGCGTCAACCAGCTATAGTCCCCAAACCAACACTTCCTGTATAATCTTCCCCACATTACGCCAAACGTATGGCAGACTGACGTTTTGCGTACAAACTTATTGTATTATTTTATTATCAGAAACGCGTTCTGAAATGCAGACCTAAGCACTGCCTGCTTATAACCGATTTTCCAAGCATGTATTACGAACCAGTTTAATTGTATGCATTATATGTATCAGCTTGCAATATAACAATAAAGAAACTATTTGTATGGAGTCGGATTGTCAGCTATTTTAGACGTGGCTGAGGTATATTAGTTGGGGAACCTCATGCCAGATTTAGTGCCAGCAGTAGGCGCAAACCCAAGCCTGACCTAAGCAAAATAAGGAAGATCCCCACATTGGTGACCCCAAAGTGATCTTGAACTAGCGCAACCTTCCGATAGCAACAGAATGCCGAAAGTGAAGATTGCAATGAACACCGCACCGCCTTCCACAAAGAAATCATTGCAATAAAGAATGCACCGCTTGCCACAGAGACGTCAAAGCAAATCAAGTAAAGTGCTGATAACGTCAAAAGAAACAGTTCAGCGACACACCAAGAAACAATTATGAACATTACAATTAAAGAGGAAACGAAGTTTTCATTACAGGCCCGAGATGCTATGGCCATGTTATTTACGAAACTGTCACGATTACTTGAGCCTACTTTCATGCAAGTTCGCCGAGTTAGTGATGGCTTTGTTGTCTACGAGACGGAACTCTCGACTGTCACCGAGTTGTTCAGCATTTTGCACAAGGATTGGTGAGAAATGTAAATAGGGTACGATCACGACTAAAGCATTATTGATTATTACATGAATATTGAGTATCGTTTAAGTGGCCTATTTTATATGAGTATTGAGTATTTTGTGTCTGCTGGTTGTGTTATTGCGTGTCGAGGATGCTCCACGCCGACTATTTTTTTCTGCGAGTATGGTTTTTATGTCTATAGCGTGATTTGCGTCTTAATAGTGCTTTGGTTTAATTTTTGCCCTCTGCATGGACCAACAATGTTTTTGCATAGCGAATAACCTGATAGTTATTTCATAGGCCGTATACAGAAACCATTGTTTAGTTTATTTTACAGATGTCATCTACATTTCACCATCGAAGAGATCCGATCTATTTGTTTGTTGAAAAATGATTTTTCCCGCCACCATTTGTAATGTCCCTACAAAAATTTTTTAAAGGGAGATATGTAGGGACATTTCCGGTTTATACAATATTTTTATGCACTTATTGAGTTATGTTAAAGTTGTTGCAGTGGTCATTCAATTAATGCGCGCACGGCTATTTCTCATGTCAAAACATTTCCTCGTGCGTCAACCAGCTATAATCCCCAAACCAACACTTCCTGTATAATCTTCACCACATTACGCCAAACGTATGGCAGACTGACGTTTTTTGTATTTGTGGTTTTTTCGTTTTATTGTATTATTTTATTATCAGAAACGCGTTCTGAAATGCAGACCTAAGCACTGCCTGCTTGGAACCAATTTTTCAAGCATGTATTACGAACCAGTTTAATTGTATGCTTTATATTGTATCTGCTTGCAATGTAACAATAAAGAAACTATTTATATGGAGTCGGATTGTCAGCTATTTCAGACGCGGCTGAGGTCTGTTTTTTGGTGAACCTCATGCCAGATTTAGTGCCAGCAGTAGGCACAAACCCAAGCCTGGCCTAAGCAAAATAAGGAAGATCTCCACACCACTCTGCAAACACCTAATTACATTTGTACACAAAGTAGCCTGAATAAAAGCCCCCCGATTTTTTTAGGATCGAACTGTACTGGGAGAGATATCCCAAATGCACGAGCATCACCGAACTTTGAAAGACATGACTTCGGATCAACTGTTCGATACACTTGCGCCGATGGTTATCGACTGGTCGGTGAACGTGAAGCAAAATGTGTTGAAGAGAATACTTGGTCTGCAGATCCACCAATTTGTGAAAGTAAGTCAACATTTTTTTAGACAAAACTGTATATTTTTACAGTATTAGCTGGATTACAAGTTTGTATTTTCGAATATTCTGTGAACTATTATAGAATTTATTGTTGTGGAAATCAACTAAACATTTAAAAGAATTCTGTTTCAGCTTTAATATAATCTACTAGAGAGTGTCAACCACGTGTTTAACCACCACCATTTGTAAAACACATGTTGTATGCATATATATTTATTTTACAGGGTCCCTAACCAGATTTCGTATTTTATACACTGAGTATGTAGTTTTTGTTTCTGCAAGCATAAACGCATGGGTCCCATAGTTATCAAGCCAAACTTCTTCTCCATGTGTAGGTAAAAAAAACAACAATCGTGTTACATTTTGCGAAGGTTTCACCACAAATGTTTTAAATTAAATCTTTTTTCAAGTGCTGTATTGAAATGAAGCTAAATTCCTAAAACAGCCTGATATAGTTTTTGATGGCTTCGCAGAATTCCCCATGGGCTTAGTACATAAGTTTCTGTTTTTACATATGTGGGTTATGTTATCTAACAATTCCTAATGTTTTAATCCATTTGATTAATCCTTGTAGGAGATGTCAGTGCAATGTGGCATGCTTGTCACAATCATGAGTCAGGGACATATCTTCGTTTTTAAGGGAGTTACCCTAAGTAAATGTTTTCTTTCTTTTAATTGACACAGGGTGGCTAACGATCCAGCATTCCACCAAATCTGATCAAAATTAGAGCAGCCGTTTAAACGCTATGGCCCGAAAAGCTATTTTTTAAATAACCGTTTAGAATTTTAACGTATGAGGGGAATTCCCCTAGATTTATCACCTACAATTTTTCTACTGCGTATTTAGACCATGCCTAACAAATGACCAAGTTTTGTTACTATTTCATTATTCCTTTTGATAGATGTCAGGGCGTCATGCCATGCCTGTCACAATCATGATTTGAGAACAAAATCTTTTTTTAGGGTATCTCCCTAGATAATTTTTTTTCTAATTGTTAAATTAGTAGGTAATGCACTTACATTCCACCAAATCTAAATCAGATTGAAGCAGCCGTTCAAGCGCCATGCCCAAAAAGGTATTTTATTAGAAAAAAATACCGTTTTGGTGTTTAACGCCTCCGGGGAATTCCCCTAAATTCATGACCTAAAATTTTGGTTTCTGCATATCTGGACCATGTTGTCTAACAAATGTTAAATTTTCATTTTGATACCAAGAATCCTTTTGGTAGACATCGGGGCGACATGGCATGCTTGTCAAAATCATAGTTTGAGAACAAAATCTTATTGTTTAGGGTATTCTCCAAGGTAATGTTTTATATATTTTAAGTGTTAAATCAGTGACTAATACACATACATTCTAGTAAATTTGATTCAAATTGGAGCAGCCGTTCAAGCGCTATGCCCAAAAAAGTCGATTTTTTTAAAAAAAAAGTAGCGTTTTGGTTTTTAACGTCCCAGGGGAATTCGCCCTAATTTATTACCCAAAATTTTGGTTTCTGTATACCTAGACCATGTTGTCTAACAAATTACAAATTTTAATTGCGATTCTATTTTTCCTTCCGGTAGATGTCGGGGCGACATGGTGTGCTTGTCACAATCATGATTTGAAAACAAAATGTTATTTTTTAAGGTATTTCCCTAGGTAATTTTTTTATTTCTTCCAAGTGTTAAATCAGTTACTAATACACTTACATTTCACCAAATCTGAATTTAATTGGAGCTGCCGTTCTAGAGCTACGCCCAAAAAAGCTAGTTTTTTAGAAAAAAATTGCGTTTGGTTTTTAACGTCCCAGGGGAACTCCCCTGGTTTTATCTCCCAAAATTTTGGTTGCTGCTCATCTAGACCATTTTATCTAACAAATAGTTCATTGCGATTTTTTATTTTTCCTTCTGGTAGATGTCGGGGCGACATGCCATGCCTGTCAAGCGTTTAAAGAAAAAAAGAAAAAAAACGGACAAAAACAATATGTGTCCCAATTTTTCAAATGGGACCCATAATTAATCTATTTGGTTCAGGCATTGAACGCTAAGTATTTTTTATGGACACAAACAAGTAGGCCTACCACCCTTCGGCTAAAAGCAGCTAACGGCGCCTTTATAAAAACAACCGTTCAGCCAGCGAGTGGTTTGGATTGTACAACCTTTTGGTTTCATGCAGATATATACTAATTAATGGTTCTGACTAGTTATAATATCCTTTAAATATTTCCCTTGTGTAAATTAATTGTCAACTTGCCACAGGGATCCAGTGTCAAATACGAGCTGTCGCAAATGCTAGAACCATTCCTGAAGGGCAATCCATATGGTACAGTGGAGACACTGTGACTTATGAGTGTTTTGTCGGGTACTTAATGGTGGGGAGTGCTTTATCTACATGCCGTGATGATACTACATGGTCAATCCCCCAACCAGTATGCTTCAGTAAGTGGAAATGTTAAAGGTTTAATTCTAAACTAAACCATCATTCAAATAATGCCTTTATATTGTCACATAAAAGATTGCTTCAGTGGTTGAGCAAAATTTAATTTGTTTAACACAATAGGAAAATAAATCTTAGGCTGTTTTCTTTTACAGGTTGCTAAGAGAACATCTACCGAATGTGCTAAATTAATAGGCCTTGCTCAAATCCAAAGAACGTTTAAAGACAATACACCGCCATAACTTTCAGAATTTCATTTATCGACAGGAACCCCTTGCAACAAAACAGATGTGCCAAACTCCATTATATTTGCCCATTATTTTTCAGTCCGCTGGATCCGGGCAATGTTCATTAAGTGCCTTTCCCTATGACACAACCGACTAGCTCGCGACTAGTTTTGAACCTACAACCTTTCGGTTGAAAGGCGTCGCACTAAACCGTCAGACTAACGGGTCGGACCACTGTATCAACAATTAATTACATTGTGAATATTAAATAGTTTAGGCTTAAAAATATATATGACATAAGCATGTTTGCGCGTTCCAGGGAAAGTTTTGCTTCTTCAAAAGCGACGTGCAATTTTTCCGACCATTTCAATTTTGGACGATTTGAAGCCAAACTTTATAAATTGGTGACATAAGAGCCGCCGGTGGCAGGAATTTGTGATAAAAGTTGATCTTTCCAGCGAACTGCTGAAGTCCTTTGACGTTTGCTGGAGCTGGAAAACATCGGATAGCTGATACTTTTGCTGGCAAGGGTTGCACACCACTTGGGATCCACTTTATGTCCTAGAAAATCGATATCAGTTTTTCCAAAAATGAATTTATCTAAATTTATTAACAGATCGTTGTCCGCAAGTTGGTGAAAGAGCTGCACGAGATGTAAACGATATTGCTTTTGTGAGTTCGTCTAAATACACGAAGGCGAAGTCTAGTGATTGACATACGGTGTCCATTAACCGTTAAAAAGTCCGAGTTGCACTTTTCAACCCATTCGCAGGTATTCATATAACCCTAACGGGGTTATCACATCTGTCTTTGCAATGTCCTTTTGTGCAACCGAAACTTGGTGATAGCCTCGCACCATATCTATTTTTGAAAAAAACGAATGATCCAGCAAGGCGGGATGAAAAGTCCTGAATGTGCGGTGTGCTATAGCGGTCGGCTTGCGTCGCTGCGTTAAACGTCGATAGTCGCCGCATGGTCTCCACTTACCTAAAGCTTTTGGTACCATGTGAAGAGGCGATGACCATGGACTCGACGATCTTCTTACAATTCCCAGTTTTAACATCTTCGCAAACACTGCTTAAGGTATTTCGATCTTCTCCGGTGACAAGCGGCGGGCTCTTGCATGTACGGGAGGACCAGTGGTCGTAATATAATGTTCCACATGGTGCTTTGGAGTTGAAGTGTCAAATTCGGCGTTGTTATGATCAGGAATTTTTCTAGTAGTTGTGCGTAAATCTTGCTGCTTGCGTTAATTGCGTTTAGTTGCAGCGCTGTTTGGTTAGAATTGCGTATTGAAATGCTGGGGAATGATTGCGTGTGTAACAGGAAATTATGCTTTAAATCCACCATAAGTGAATGAGCGCGCAAAACTCAGCTCCTAAAAAGGCTTTGAAACCTCTACTAAGGTAAACTTCCATTAAAATTGTCCAGGTGCCAAATCCAGCCTGATTGTTGTTGTGCCGTTGGTCTGCGTTCGTCCATACGCTTGCTGTTGGCGTTGCATTGTTGAAACCGGGTAAAAGCTGCAGTATTAACCAGGAAACTCTGGTGTGATCGCCGGTCACGAATATAGAATAGGTTTCGTTGCTTGCCGGCCTCCGAGGCTGTTAGAAGCGGTGCACGGTTGTTGGCATTTGTGTGCTCGTTTACCAAATCGATGATGGTAGAAACATAGTCCTTGGGGTTTAGCTGGGCTGGGTGACTTTGTGATGGCTTATGTCTTTCGAAGCAAATGTGCATGACATACTGTTTCTTGCTTGCCACAAAATGTCAGCACGCTGTGCTAGCGCTCGTGGGCTATCAAAGTTCTCTTTGGCCAGGTTTCTTTAGGCATATTTGAAGAAATAAATACCGAAACAGGAAGCACGAAGTATGCCCATACATGAGCGATAGCATTTCATCCATTTAACTTTGATGCTGAGCGATCACCGAGCTCGGTAATCTTCAAAAGTTTTGCCGCTCTCTCGTACTCGGAATCACAAAACGTGCGTATCAATCTTTGCTTAATTGTCCGGTATTTCTCTAGTTCTGGAGGCTCTTCAAGTAAATCTAATAGTCGGCTTGCTGTTTGCTGATTCAAGGATGAAACTACTGTAGCGAATCGTATGGTGGCAGATTTTGTTCTTCCGGCTTACATTCAACACTTACTTTTATACAGCGCGCCGCAGCGACAAAAGCTCCCGCGCGTCAAATTAGAGGCAATCAAGGAAAAAACACAAGGAAAGCAAGGAACGTTACATTACGTATTGATCGCTGGTAATTTACCTCAAGGCAAACTGTGCCTCTGACTGCTGGAACCACACACATGGTTGAGCACTCCAAAACGTAGGAAGCTTATCCTTATCGGCTATGTCGACGATATTATCAATCGTTCTGCGGTAATAGCCAGTCAGTAACCATGCTCCTTCGATTACTTCACGTACAGTTTTGTTTATGAGAAAAAACACCCACTGTTTGTGCCTTGGTGAAATGGATTGTTCAGTCATTTTGACAAACTCATTAGAGTAGCACCGGCAACCTGGACATGGGGATAAATATGTGTCAGTGATGCACACCAGTTTTCCAGTTCAGATTGTTTCAGTGATGCACATTACTTTTTCAATCCAGATGGTGTCAGTGTTGCACGTTACTTTTTCAATCCAGATTGTGTCAGTGATGCACATTACTTTTCCAATCCAGATTGTGTCAGTGATGCACATTAGTTTTTTAATCCAGAGTGTGTCAGTGATGCATGTTACTTTTCCAGTCAAGATTGTCTCAGTGATGCACATTACTTTTTTAATCCAGATTGTTTCAGTGATGCACATTACTTTTCCATTGCAGAATGTGTCAGTGATGCACTTTACTTTTCAAGTCTGGAACGTTTTAGTGTTGCATGTTACTTTTCCAGTCTAAAGTGCTACAGTGATGCCCATTATTTTTCAGTGCGGGATGTTCCAGTGATAAACATTTCATTTGTTCATGCTTCTTTGTATTTCAGTTGTCACGTGCGGCGAACCAGAAAGACCCGAGCATGGCTCAGTGCACACCGCTGGGGTGAGGTTCGAATACAGGGGCAGGGTGACATATTCTTGCGAAGCTGGTTACAGGATTGAAGGGCCTTTGTTTCGGTATTGTAACGAGAATGGGACATGGGGGGAAACCCCTAGATGTGTTGGTTAGTATTTTTGCTTAAATTTAGTTTAAGTTTATTAAATTTCACTTGAAATCGCATAATTTTTACTAAGATTAATTTAATTTTTTTTAATGATTATTTTGGTGGGTTAGTGCGTCGCCTTTTAACAAATACCATGACTTGTTTGAAAACGCTTAACAGAGCAAGCAGACTCACTCAAAAAGACTTATTTACCCCACCATCACACGAATTTAAGTAATTCCCCTAAACCCCTATTCGTTACCCTAAATTTTGTTTAACAACCCCGTTTTACCCAGTTGATAAGGACTGCAACTTCGAAACACCGACAAGACCCACCTGTGGATACCAGAATCTTGGCACGGCTTGGAACAGAGTCATATCCCATAATGTTGCCATTGGTAGTGTGGGTGAGTTGCCTGTGTATCGGAGCCGCTTTTTTATTTGTTTTTGAGGTGGTGTGTTAACTATGTATATGAGCAATTTTGTGTATTTTATTGGTAGTATGGCTTAATTACCTGTGTGTCTAAACCACTTTTATGTTGTTAGTATTGCTGCGTTAACTGTGTATCTGAGCCACTATTGCATTAGTTTGTTCATTGTTGTATAGATAAGTTAGCTGTGTATCTGAGTTTGTTATGTGGTTTTTGTTGGTAGCTGGGTTGACCGACCTTTGTATCTGATCCACTTTCACAAAATTCAGGTTTCGTGGCACAAGCAACGTTCCCTCGGAGTTGGGCGCGGGGTAATTCCCGATTACTCTCCCTGGCTCTGAACCGTGATTCACCCCTTTGCGTCAAGTTCTACTATTACATTAGACACCTACCTAGCAACCACACGTTCACGGTGAACGGAGTCGATTCAGCAGATCGAAGGTAGTTCTCTAAATTTGTGAAAATTTTTGAATTTTTGTTTTCAGATTTATTTTAAGTTTTTTGGATGGGACATGGGATACTCATGTTTATTGTTCCTTTAGCTTGGTGAATTAGTTCTTATTTTAGCTGTAAGGTCGCAGGTTCGAAACTGTACCCTAGCTAGCAGGTTGTGTCTTTGTGTAATTCGCTCAACTGCCATTGCCTGAACGTAGTGTAATGATAGGCTCTACCAAAGTGCAGAAGTGTATGATTGATATATAAGCCATACTGAAATAGCTCTGCTAACCCATAAATTGAACTGACGATTTCCTGTGTGTTAACAACGCCTCTCAGGTTTTCACATTCACGGGTATTAACACAAATATGTCTTTATCTTCTACCTGTGGATTGGAAACGCAAGGCCGTTTTGACATGGACAATCATCAGATTATTTCACGTCCACCATCGGGTTACCAGAGATATTATAGTGTGTTGTATATACCAAAAATCAGTTTTAAATACAAAATTTATTGACTAAGGACACAACCGCCTAGCTATAGACTGCTTTTAATCCTACAATTTATTCTGTCTGCACAATGCTATATAGCTTAAGATACCAAACGGTGGATGCGTAAATATCTGACGATTGCTCATGTGATATTTCTCAATACACTTTCCTATTTAGAGATAGAACATGGTTATCCTATTCTTTCCTAATAAAACTTTTAGGATAGTATATTCGATAGAATAAGAAATGATATGTTTACCCCCGTGAATGGAAAAACACAAGGGGTGTTAACACACATCGGGTTACTGGATCTATTGCAGTGTGTTGTGTATGGTTTAGACGTTCCTTTATTTTAGTAGAACCCATCATTCCGCTAGATTTAATGTCCGTTAAGTGCCTTGCCTAAGGACACAACCGATTAGCTTGTGACCAGTTTTAAACCTGCAACCCTTCAGGTAAACGGCGTCGCACTTATCCATCAAGCTAATCAGACGGGCTTAGAAGTTCACATTTAACAAGAATATTTACCAGGACACCATTATGGGCAGCAAATGTATTGGATGGAAAGAATAGATGGCAAAACACAGATATACTCCTTCAGCCAGATGTTGGAAGTATTCAAATTGAGTTCAAAGTCTCGCAATCTAGAACGTCCGCCGTCTCAGTGGATTTGGACGAAATAACTATCGATACAAATGTTGCTTGTGGTGGGTTGTGTTGATGTTTAGAATAGGACAGGATATTCATGTTTATCCACGTGAATGGGAAAACCGAGGGGGTTAACACACGGGCAATTGTAAGATCACTTCGCGCCCGCCGTCGGGTTATCGAAGCTATTGCAGTGTGTTATATATGATAGACACGTTCCTTTAATTTGGTCGAACTCATTAATCTACTGCGTTCAGGCATATCCGTTAAGTGCCTTGCCCAAGGACACAACTGATTAGGTAGCGACCAGTTTGGAACCCGCAATCTTTCGATTAAAAGGCGAGCACTTAACCGCTAGACTAACCCGCCGTTTTATTATTGAGTAGGTAGTGGTAATAGCCGGTGATATCTAACTCAGTTCTCTGCAACCTTTTTTCACTGAAGGCACATTTAGAAACATGCAACGGTACATTGCAGTCAAAATTGTACAATGGGTGGTCTTCTGACAGGCTATATACATTTGATATTATAAAAGCAAAGTGTCTGCTGGCCATAGTATTCAAATTTGCATCCAGTAAAAACTGTGTTGCAAAATGTTTAGTAAAAACTGTGTTGAAAAAATATTATTTTTCCCACGGCAACCCTAACATTATCTTGGATAAATCTGTCAAAGCAGTTTCTCCACCCGTAAGGATACAAACGACCTATTCATCCTGACAACTTACAAAAAATATCGGTTTTTAACCAAATTTTTTTCTAGTTGATGAGTGTGCGATACAGCCGTGCCAAAATGGGGGTTTTTGTTCCAATCGGATCAACTCTTTCAGCTGTGTATGTACTCGAGGCTTTCGTGGAGCAGATTGTTCTGAAGGTAATTGTTTCTTGGTTAGGATAGGATAGGATATTCATGTTTATCCCCGTGAATAGGAAAACCAAGGGGGTTAATACATGAGCAGTCGTCAGATCATCTCGCGCTTATCGTCGGGTTACCGAAGCTATTGCAGTGTGTTGTATATGATAGACATGTTCCTTCAATTTGGTAGAACCCATTAATCGGCTGTGTTCAGGCAATGTCCGTAAAGTGCCTTGCCCAAGGACACAACCGACTAGCTAGCGACTAGTTTCGCACCTGCAACCTTTCGATTGGAAGGTGATGCACTTAACCGTTAGACTAACGGGCCGGACAAAGAAACTTATACTGAACGAGATATGTTAAGCAAAATATTCATGTTTACCCTGTGAACGGGAAACGCAAGATTATTTTAACATGGTTAATACTCATATTACAATACGCCTATCTGACTGAATGATCGAGCTATTAAATTTCACAAATAATGTGTAAGATGATTCTACTGTTTTAATTCAATGTAAAAATATACTGGGTTAGAGAGATATCCGCTAAAAGCCTTAACCAAAGTCCTAACCAACTAGCTAATGACCAGTTTTGATTTTACAACCATTGGGTTGAAAAGTAACACATTAACCCACAAAGCTATCTGATCTGTGAAGATATCCCTTCTATTCTCATAATTGTAACAACAAAGGTTAACACATTACCTCTAGCCAACAGTATGGTTGACAATACCTATTGCATCATCTGGTATACTGTTTACGCTTAATCCCGTCCATTTCATATTAAAAGGACACAATCAATAACCCAGCCACTGATTTTGATCCCGAAACCTTTTGTGTGATGCTGTTTACCACAAGTCAAACGTCTACACCATTTATATGTCCTTGAACAAGGCAATTCACAGACACTACACCTTGGATAATGTTTTTTTTTAAATTAAAGAAACTTCCCAAAATCATACAGAGCACACTAAACGCTGCGGTAACCCGATAGCAGGTCCGCTGTAATTTAACGATTGACTGTGTTACCGCAAATTGAGTTATTCCATTAACATTAAAAAACACGAATATCTTATTGCTATTCTAGCCTGAATCAACCGACCATGATCATAAATTATCGGACGATAACGATGGATAGGATATCTATGTTTATTCCCGTGAATGTGAAAACCAGGAGGGTTAACACACGGGTAATCGTCAGATCACCTCGCGCCCACCGTGGGGTTACCTCAGCTATTGCAGTGTGTTGTATATGATAGACACGTTCCTTTAATTTGGTAGAACTCATTAATCCGCTGGGTTCGGGCAATGTCCGTAAAGTGCCTTGCCCAAGGACACAACCAACTAGCTAGCGACCAGTTTCGCACCTGCAACCTTTCGATTGAAAGGCGACACACTTAACCGTTAGACCAACGGGCCAGAGGCATGGGCAACATTCGTTCCACCGACCGGGTCCAGCCTGTGAAGAGATATTAAAGGGCACATAGACTGTATCTAACCATACCCTGTAATTTAGACTATTCATGTAATAATCCAGCCCACCAAGAACTTCATTTTTCCACATCTGGTCCCTAACTAGAGAAGTTGCCCACCCCTGGACTAAGACATTCTTTTAGTATTAGTTGAACCCATTAAAGTACTTTCCCAGTGTACCCCTGTGCATAATAATCTTGTTTAAACTAATCAATAGGAGTACGCTGACCACTATGTATTAATTACCCATTAATTCAAATTGGTACAAAGTATTCTTGTAAAATTTTTCACATTTTTACTACTTTTGATATTTTTAGTGACGCGCTGCAGCGCACCCGACGTGCCAGCGCATGCACGGGTTGCACGAGGTGGCCAACTGAGTTCACATTATAATGTCGGCCAGCAAGTGCAGTTTGAGTGCATTGAAATGACAGCGGAAATGGTTGGGAGCGCGAGTGTCTCCTGCACTGATTCAAGATCGTGGTCCCAGTCACCACAATGCAGTGAGTATACTTTGGTTGGCAGACTTATATTTCTTTCTCTAGTAAAGTATATTTTTTATTTTTATAGTACAAAAACAACATGCACCATCTTTGTAAAAGGAAAACAAGTATTTTACGATTGCCAATGTGATAATATACCTTGCGTTTTTTCCATTCACAGGGATGATCATTATTCTCCTTTATTTTAAAACACGGAAAAATACCTATTGTTTAAACACCTTAATCATTATACTAATAAGTAATATATCAGTAAAGCCGTACAAGATCACCAAAGGTAATAAGTAATTAATTAACCTTTGTAGTTAGAAAACAATTGAATCAAAATTACTACACTTCGCAAGAATCACTTTACCACATACTTTTCATCAGGTTTTATTGTGAAAATTAAAAATTTCCGGTGAATTTCAAATAGAGTTTTCAAGATTGTACTTTCCTATAATTAAGATAGTTTAATAACCCGACTGTGGGCAAGTGGTCTTTTAAAAAAGTTTCCTAATATTAATATAGTACAAAATACAAAATCCCATGTACCAATTTTACACTTGTTTTTTATCTCAGTGGATCGCGAATATTTGTTCAAATAATTTTATCACAGACCAGAAGTGTTTACCGATACTAGAAATTTCACATGGAAGTCTGGAATATCAAAGGACAAATAGGATAGTAACACACACCATATTCACGTGCGATCGTGGGTATGAGATTGTCGGGAATTCTATTCTTCGCTGCCTACCTTCCAACCAATGGTCCCATGAAACACCAGTTTGCCAAGGTAAAGTGCGGTTTATAAGGTCGTATTTCGGTGGGTGTGGGGAAAATTTATGTTTTATACTCATGGTCTCCGCTGGTTTACTGGAGCTATTGCAGTGTGTTGTGTATGGTGTTTTTTTAATTTTAGTAGAGGTTTAGACGATGTCCGATATGTGCCTTGTCCACCGACTAACCAGTGACCAGTTTCGATCCCACGACCTATCAGGGATAAAAGAAAACACACAAGCCCACCAAGGTATTTGGCTGGGTTTAGGTTTTTTATCACCAAAGTTATAAAACCTTACAACCCTGTACTGTAATACTGATAAACATTGTTATAAGATTTCTGATGATGTTCCATTATCAAGAATTTGCTTGCAACTTTTTGATAACCCACAAAGATTTGTAAAATCCAAGGCTTGGAAGGTCAGTTATCTGACCGAGTAGTCTGGTGGGTTAGTGTAATGCCTTTAAGCCGAAAGGTTGCAGGTTTGAAACTGGTTACTAACTAGCCAGTTGTGTCGTTGAGCAAGGCCATGGCCTGAACCCAGCAGATTAATAAGTTCTACTAAATTGAAGGAATGCGTCAATCATGCACAATACACTAGCCTTCAATAGCTCCTGTAACCCGACGGTGGTCGTGAGGTGATCTGCCAGTGCCTGTGTGTTCCCCTTGGTTTTCCCATTCACTGGTATAAATATTAATTACCTATCCTTTTCTAGAGTTGGACCCCTGTGTTAGCACTCCGTGTCAAAACAATGGGAGAGTGTATGACAGGTTGATGGAATATCGTACACTTGTACATGCCAACAGAATTACAGAGGAGACAACTGTGAAACAAGTAACTATTGCATTCTTTAATAACTTAAGTATGAGGCTTATTTGTCCAACAGATCAGTCTGTTGGTTAAGTGCGACGACTTTTAGCCGAAACGTTGCAGGTTCGAAACTGGTCGCTAGCTAGTCGGTTGTGCTAGGGCAAGGACTTAGCGGATATTGCCTGAACAGGTTTTTACTTAATTGTAGGAACGTCCTAATCATACACAACATGCTGCAATAGCTCTGGTAACCCGACGATGGGCGCGAGTTGATTAACGATTGCCTGTTTGTTAACCTCCCTGGTTTTATCATTTACGGGGACAAACATCAAAATATCATATCATCATCATCCATATTACGCCATGTCCTTGTACGAGTTGCTGGAGCTATTACAGTGTTTTAAACTTGACTTTCAATTTGCTTGACTCATTAGATATCACTGTGGGCATGGAGTGTATTATTTTGCATACATTGCCTCAACAATGTAAAGTGGCTTTCTCAGACCTGCACTTCCTCAGCAAAGTCCTGTAGTGGGTTGTATTAATATATTAGTCCGACCGCATAACTTGGTGGGTTAGTGCGTCACCTTTCATTAGAAGGATTGCAGGTTGGAAACTGGCCACTGCCTAGTTGGTTGTGTGGCAAGGCATTTAACTGACATTGTCTGAACCGGGCATTGTTAGGTTCTATCAAATTAAAGGAACGCGTAAATCATACACAATGCACTGTAATAGCTCCGGTAACCCGACTACAGGCATGGGGTAATCTGAAAATTAGCTGTGTGTTAACCCCCTTGGTTTTCCCATTCACGGGAATAAACAAGAATATACTATCCTATAAAAGGTGTCTCTGCTCTATTCAACATGTCATAACAGTTTAACAACTCATCTAAAGTTATGAGGCACTAGTACAAGAAGTATAACAGTGGCACATATTTATTTACCATACCCATGTTTTAGGTTTTTTAAAAAAATATCCTGTTTTTGCTCTAGCAAAAAAGTGGGGTATTTACATTAAATTTAATAATTTTTTTTTGTTTAATTTCTGGTAAAAAACAAGTCTAATTCTTATACCGGGTTAATAAGTTATCAAACATTGGATACGATATTCATGATTTTGTTTTATCTATGCGATTACAAAAATACTGCAGATTACATCAGCAATAGTCATAAACCTTAATGACCATCATCCTGTTACTAGTGCTATTGCAGTGTTGTGTATGATAGACACGTTCCTTCAATTTGGTAACACCAATTAATTCGCTGGGTTGAGGCAATGTCCGTAAAGTGCCTTGCCCAAGGACACAACCGACTAGCTAGCGACCAGTTTCGCACCTGCAACCTTTCGATTGAAAGGCGACGCACTTAACCGTTAGACCAACAGGCCAGAGGCATGGGCAACATTCGTTCCACCGACCGAATTCGGCCGTGAAGGGAAATTAAATGGCGCACAGACTGTATCTAACCATACCCTGTAATTTAGAGTATTCGTGTAATAATCCAACCCACCAAGAACTTCATTTTCCCACATCTGGACCCTATAACTAGAGAAGTTGCCCAACCCTGGACTAAGACGTTTTTTAGTGTTCTTTTAGTATTAGTTAAACCCATTAAAGTACCTTTCCAGTTTACCCCTGTGCCTAATAACCTTGTTTAAATCAATCAATAGGAGTACGCTGACCACTATGTATTAATTACCCATCAATCCAAATTGGTACAAAGTACTCTCGTAAAATTGTTCACATTTTTGTTAGACGTCCTTGTTTTTTTTCATTCACGGGGATAAACATGTATATCCCATCCTATACCACATTCACTTTGACAAAGCATAGGATAAACGCAACCTGTTTATACAGTGGCTCCCGCTGTAAATTGCCCGGAGCTGCTTGCGCCTTTGAATGGGAATTTAATCCTACGCGGCGGGACATCGCGTAACGTTGGAGCAACGTACCGGTACAGATGTAACGAAGGGTACAACCTAAATGGTGCCTCGTCATATATTGTATGTTTGGAGGATCATACTTGGTCACTGGCTGAAAGTGAACGCCCACAGTGCATAGGTTTGTCTTATAATACTCGGGTTTAACTATAATAAAGTGGTCACACGCACCGAGCTTTATTACACAGACATAGATCACTTTTGCTATCAAATAAAGATTGATGGTTTTCAAACACTAGAATCCACGGGTTAAAAAATGTGTGCGACCGAATAGCTTAGTCAGTCGCATTTCAGCAGAAAGGTTGCTGATTCGAAACTGTTCACTAGCTAATTGGCTGACATTAGCGGACATTGACAGATGGTTTAACGGATTTAACCAAAATTAAAAAAAACGTCTCAACCATGTAATATTCTACAAAAGTTTTGCTAATCCGACAGTGCACGCGAGGTTATAGGACGATTGCCCGTGTGTTAACGCCCCCTGTGCTTTTTTATTCATGGAAATAAACATAATTAATATTATTTACAGTCCCGGGCTGCACGATTTTCTTTTTACCTTCTGGAGTATCCCTACCGCAAGGTGAACACCCCATGGGCAGGCAACTTACTGTAGTCTGTAGCGGCAACCAGGTCTTGAGGGGCGGCCCTCCTAGCATTGTGTGCAGAGGTCGAAATGTGTGGAGCACTCCTATCAGCAGCTATTCATGTAGCTCGCAATAATTGGTTATGAGACACCATAATGTAACACAATAAAATATGCTGTGATGATGATATGTTGTGATGATGATATGAAGTGTTAATGATATCTTCTTTAAAACATTTACGAGAAATGGACATTACTAATACAAGTAAATCACATACATAAACGTAGTCTTGTAGCGGTTGTAGAGTGAAAGGTCGCCAAATCTATCCTTTATATGACCGTTTCTTTATCTATCAGCCTCCCACCTACTGTTCATTCTTATTTCTCTTTCAGAAAAAATGACACTTTACCGCCGCAGAAGCCTCCATATTTACACAATATGATTGGTATATATTTCATAAGTCTTTTGCAGCATGTTAACGTGGCGGTTGCATGAAAAAATCAAAAGAAATGATATGAACCTGTTCGATAAAATAAAACTAGTTTCTTTTTTAATCTATGGATGCGTAATTACATGATCCTCGCATGATTGCTTTTTTTGGCGTTAATGTTGAAAACTCTGCATTGGAAAATTCTTTACGGGACTGCTTTTTTATTTTATATAATAATAATGATGACACATAAAAATGTTGGGGCTGCAAAAAGGTAACAGTTTCGATTATTTTACATCGGATTCCATTTCGATTTATGAAAATTAATTTTGTTTTTATGCAATGCGATAGAATACTCAGTTATGGAAATTACCTTGACAAATTCGATAGTCATATTAAAATTCGGAGCAGGAGATTCTGAAACTTTTGCACGGTAATAACAAAGCGAGCACACAATTAAATAAAGCCTTTATTTTAGGCAACGGAGCTTGAATACGAAGAGTTTTGTCGGTGGTATTTAATTTAAGGTTCATGTGGGTCTTAGCGCACATCCAGCTTTCAATTTCGTGTCAGTATTTAGAAGTGTTCACATTGCGCAAATAAATGTATATATGTTGCTGAAGAGTTTTGACAGAAGTTACAGTTGGGGGGATCTTTATGGTTAAAAGAGCGAAGGTAAATATTTGTGACGAGAGCTCGCATATTGATTTTATATTGCAGTGATCTTAATCTGTTTTCGTCTTGCCAAATTAGTTCATTCTGTAGTCCCAGATCTGTTTCCCATGCCAGTTGTTTGTTCCTCGGCTTTTCTGTTTTTTACGGCAACGAGCATACCATAGTTTATTGTTTGTTGTGTGGTCAGTTTCTTGTGTGAAGTTTTTTTTCAATTGATACAGGTGGCGTTGCACTGGTACTAACGTTCATATTGTTTGGTACATCTGCTTTAAGTTGGTTGTATTCCATGAAAAGTCGTCTGTTGTTCGGGTTGGTTTCGTGGCTGAGGCATAGTTGGTCGTAATCCATGTACTTGTCGTTAATGTCGATCAGTTGGTAAAATTTTAAAATCCCGGCCTACACAAAGGTTAGTATGTACATTGGTTTGTTCCTGAATTTAATTTCTTTTTGTAGCCACAGGGGGAGTAAAAGAGCGGTTGTTGTTTTCTGCTGCACGTCGCTCTCCATACGTCCAGGCAGCATCAGAGGGCTTTAAAGGGTACTTACCATCTTTGGTAGCAGTTGGTTATCATGTCTCAAGGAGGTGCCAAGGTAGGAGACCATTTTGCGTTCACTTACTGATTTTTTTTAATCCTCTTCCAGGTTGTGTCAAAATTAGGGTCGAAGAACTGTCCTATTTATTTCATTCTTATGGCAGAGATGTAGGATTCAATGTTGATCATTCGTATTCCGCCATCAGCAAGATCGTTGCACATTACACTCCTTCGTACCCTTTCCCAGTTCGAATTCCATAGGAAGTGAAATAAAAGAATATTGAGTTTCTTGAAAAAATCCTTTTTGTACGTAATTGGATGTCAGGGACCAATTACTAAGATTAATAAAACACAATCTCTCTGAATGATCTAAGTCAAATCTGTTGTATTGTGTAAACCATTCTTTAGTTTATTGCGTTGCCTCCGATTATTCATAATGATTACTCCCCCACGCCCTCGACATTCCAACCTTTTCTGCGCCAGCTAATTATGTATACCTCGTGTTTGTTTGCCTGTGTAAGTCCGTTTGTACTCGACAAAATCCGAATACAACAAAACCGAAATGAAATAATTAGCCAAAGTCATTGGAAAGAATTAAACGCATGACAGATTTTGTGACGAATTAAATAAAGGGGACTAAATAATAAAATAGGATCACCACACATAAATATATCTTAATATCATATTTACGCTCGGCTGCACGATTTACTGCGTTTTGCCTGCTTGAAGAACAACATAAAAACGCCGGCGGCCGATTCTTCTATTCCGACTGTATTTAGCCGAATATATCACTCAGAAATAGCCAAAGGGTATTTCGCGTTAAATTTCCCGTTTCGCAGGATTAGTTGTACGTACATTGATTTTATTAATTATCATTAGCGAAAAATCGTCAGCTTCTTAACTAACAGTTCTGCTAGCTTTTATGCTTGCAAAATGCTTGTTTGCAAAAACGTACTAGCCGATAGGATAGAATATTCATGTTTATCCCCGTGAGAAGGAAAACCAATGAGGTTATCACACGGGCATTCGTCAGATTACCTCTCGCCCACCGTCAGGTTACCGGAGCTATTTCAGTGTGTTGTGTATGATTCATACGTTAGCTAGACTGTCAGTTTATAGTCAAAATACCAGTTGTCTTTACACTTAAATAGTAAGCTAATAATGTGATTATTAAAATATTATTAATACACAGATAAAAAAGTAGGTCACGAATTTTGAAATGATCAAGGCTGCAGTACTTTTAGCAGTATTTGCGTTATTAAATACGGGTTTGTTATGTATTTGCTGTATGTTTTATTTGTATGTTTATCATTGTTGATATTAAAATTAAACAATTTTTAATGCACATAAATACAACTTCGACAACTTGCATCAAAACGAGAAATAAAACGGTCTTAGTAACGAGGCAAACATTGCTTCAAAACTTATCCCAATTAAAAATTCCTAAATGTGGTGGATTGCTTTGTTTAAACGACCCATATTATGAATTATACACAATTATGGATCAAAACTTAGCTCGTCGGTATAAAATACTTTTCTACATTTAGTATCACACCAGTAAAACAGGGTTAGCATTTCGTTTTTTGTTATTCACCTTTAAACTCTAAGCATCAGCTAAAATAAACATTGGCTTAAAAGAGACTTTATGTTTCGATTGCTTACACAGGTCTTGCATTCTTACAGCTCAATAACCTCCGTCTGAATAGTCTGGTGGATTAGTCTTTCAACCAAAGGGTTGCAAATTCGAAACTGATTACCAGATAGTCGGTTGTCTCCTTGAGCAAGCCACTTAACGTACATTGCCTGAACCCAGCGGATTAATGGGTACTACTAAATTGAAAGAAGATGTTAATCATACACAACACACTGCAGGAGGTCCGGTGGGCGCGAGGTGATCTGACGATTACTCCTGTATTACGGAGATATACATAAATATTCTATCCTCTTATCCTGCAGGGATATTGAGTCAGAGATGTCCACCACGGTCAGCGAATCCAGGACGGCAGTGTAAGAAACCCTGCACCATAGACTCGCAGTGTAGAGGGGGTTTAAAAAGATGCAGATGCGACAATGTCTGCGGGATGTCATGTTTTAACCCGAGTAAGTTAAAACTTAGGAAATAAACTGACTGAAGATACAAGGTAAGGACAATTGCCGGGAACGATTTAAAATGACTGTTGTTGACCGAATAGCTTGGTAAGTTAGCTCGGCGCCGAAGCGTTGTATGTTCCAGAAGAAACGTCTATATCATACGCAACACGTTTCACTAGTCACCTGACAATGAGTGCGGGGTGATCTAATAGCCCAACTGAACTTACTTACCAAAATTGAAACAATGTGTGAATCACACAACACACTGCAATAGCTCCGGTAACCCGACGATTGGCGCGAAGTAATCTGACGATTGCCTAACGTCCTTGGTTTTTCCATTCACGGGAACAACGAATATCCTATCCTATCCTAATACATAACACAACGCAATACCCCCAAGTTCACAACGGCTGCAACGAGATAATTTTACGATCATCTGTGTGTTAACTCTATTAATGATAACATTTTTTCCACGCATTTACGGGTATAAAACATCAAACTCCTTATCAGGTATCCCAGCGGAATACCGAAATTGTTTTAATGTCTTTTAAATGGATTAAGATCTTGGTTTGCCGAGACCCAGAGCCATTTCCCCATGGTCAAATATACTGGAGAGCGCACATACGGGCAGGCCATCACCTATTCCTGTGACGTCGGTTATAACTTAAAAATAAAAAGAACATGTCAATCAGACAAGAACTGGAGCGATTTCCAAATAAAATGCGATCGTAAGTATTTGCTAATTTCCTGAGTATTTGCTAACTTCGTGAGTATTTGCTAACTTCGTAAGTATTTGCTAACTTCGTGAGTATTTGCTAACTTCGTGAGTATTTGCTAACTTCAGGAGTGTATGCTAACTTCGTGAGTATTCGCTAACTTCGTGAGTATTTGCTAACTTCGTGAGTATTTGCTAAGCTCAAGAGTATATGCTAACTTTATGAAAATTTGCTAACTTCGTGAGTATTTGCTAAAATCATGAGTATTTGCTATCATCGTGATTATTTTCGTGAGTGCGCCGGGAATGCTCGTATCAACCTTGATATAAGCTCTACTCTACAAAGTCCCAATTACATTTGTAGACAAAGCAACTTGGATAACAGCTCCATTATTCCCTCAGGTATGAAGTGTTTACAGAGAAACGTCACAAATGCACAATCATCACCTAACTTTGGAAGATATGACTTCGGATCGACTGTTCGATACACTTGCGCCGATGGTTATCGACTGGTCGGTCAACGTGATGTACGATGTGTTGGAGAAAATATTTGGTCTGCAGATCCACCAGTTTGTGAAAGTTAGTCAACATTTTGCGAACAAATATGCATATTTTTAGAGTATTAGTTGCAATACAAGTTTGTAGTTTCGATAAAAACTTCTTTTATCTGCTATTGGATTTATTGTCATGGAAATCAACTAAACAATTAACAGAGCTCCCAATTTTTGACATCTTTATATATAAGTTTTACTTTGCAAATTAAAAAATCATTTTCTACACAAAACAACCTGGATATAAGCTCCATATTACACTGTCCTATTCACATGTGCACACCAAACAACCTGTGTATAAGCGCCACTCTGCAAACACTTAATTACATTTGTACACAAAGTAGACTGTATAAAAGCTCCACAATTTCCCACAGAAATGGAGTGTTTACAGAGAAACGTCGCAAACGCACAAGCATCACCGAACTTTGGAAGACATGACTTCGGATCAACTGTTCGATACACTTGCATCGATGGTTATCGACTGGTCGGTCAACGTGATGTACGATGTGTTGGAGAGAATACTTGGTTTGCAGATCCACCAATTTGTGAAAGTAAGTCAACATTTGCAGACAAAAATGTATATTTTTAGAGTATAAGTTAAATTACAAGTTTGTAGTTTCGAATACAAATTCTGTCAACTGCTATTGGATTTATTGTCATGTAAATTAACAAAACATTGCACTGAGTTCTTCATGTTTTGACATGTTTATATATAAGTTTTACTTTGCAAATTAAAAATCATTTTTCTACACAAAACTATCTGGATATAAGCTCCATCTTACACTGTCCTAATCACATATGTACACCAAACAACCTGTGTATAAGCGCTACTTTGCAAACACCTTATTACATTTGTACACAAAGTAGCCTAGATAAAAGCCCTTCGATTATTTTAGGAATAACCTGTACTGGGAGAAATGTCGCAAATGCACGAGCATCACCGAACTTTGGAAGACATGACTTCGGATCAACTGTTCGATACACTTGCGCCGATGGTTATCGACTGGTCGGTGAACGTGATATACGATGTGTTGGAGAGAATACTTGGTCTGCAGATCCACCAATTTGCGAAAGTAAGTCAACATTTTGCAGACGAATATGCATATTTTTAGAGTATTAGTTGCATTACAAGTTTTGAGTTATGTTACAGTTGTTGCAATGGCCATTTAATTAATGCGCACACGGCTGTTTCTCATGTCAAAACATTTTCTCGTGCGTCAACCAGCTATAGTCCCCAAACCAACACTTCCTGTATAATCTTCCCCACATTACGCCAAACGTATGGCAGACTGACGTTTTGCGTACAAACTTGTTGTATTATTTTATTATCAGAAACGCGTTCTGAAATGCAGACCTATGCACTGCCTGCTTATAACCGATTTTCCAAGCATGTATTACGAACCAGTTTAATTGTATGCATTATATGTATCAGCTTGCAATATAACAATAAAGAAACCATTTGTATGGAGTCGGATTGTCAGCTATTTTAGACGTGGCTGAGGTATATTAGTTAGGGAACCTCATGCCAGATTTAGTGCCAGCAGTAGGCGCAAACCCAAGCCTGACCTAAGAAAAAAAGGAAGATCCCCACATTGGTGACCCCGACGTGATCTTGAACTAGCGCAAACTTCCGATAGCGACAGAATGCCGAAAGTGAAGATTACAATGAACACCGCACCGCCTTCCACAAAGAAATCATTGCAATGAAGATTGCACCTCTTGCCACAGAGAAGCAAATTTAAGTAAAGTGCTGATAACGTCAAAAGAAACAGTTCAGCGATACACCAAGAAACAATTATGAACATTACAATTAAAGAGGAAACGAAGTTTTTATTACGGGCCCGAGATGCCATAGCCATGTTATTTACGAAACTGTCACGATTACTTGAGCCTACTTTCATGCAAGTTCGCCGAGTTAGTGATGGCTTTGTTGTCTACGAGACGGAACTCTCGACTGTCACCGAGTTGTTCAGCATTTTGCTCAAGGATTGGTGAGAAATGTAAATAGGGTACGATCACGACTAAAGCATTATTGATTATTACATGATTATTGAGTATCGTCTAAGTGGCCTATTTTATATGAGTATTTTGTGTCTACTGGTTGTGTTATTGCGTGTCGAGGATGCTCCACGCCGACTATTTTTTTTCTGCGAGTATGGTTTTTATGTCTATAGCGTGATTTGCGTCTTAATAATGCTTTGGTTTGATTTTTGCCCTCTGCATGGACCACCAATGTTTTTGCATAGCGAATAACCTGATAGTTATTTCATAGGCCGTATACAGAAACCATTGTTTAGTTTATTTTACAGATGTCATCCACATTTCACCATCGAAGAGATCCGATGCTATTTGTTTGTTGAAAAATGATTTTTCCCGCCACCATTTGAAATGTCCCTATGCGATGTCCCTACAAAAATTTATATAAATCCCATGGCGGATCAATAGTTTAAAAATTTTCGGGGAAAAAAGGGAGATATGTAGTGACATTTCCAGCTATAATCCCCAAACCAACACTTCCTGTATAATCTTCACCACATTACGCCAAACGTATGGCAGACTGACGTTTTTTGTATTTGTGTTTTTTTCGTTTTATTGTATTATTTTATTATCAGAAACGTGTTCTGAAATGCAGACCTACGCACTGCCTGCTTGGAACCAATTTTTCAAGCATGTATTACGAACCAGTTTACTTGTATGCTTTATATTGTATCTGCTTGCAATGTAACAATAAAGAAACTATTTATATGGAGTCGGATTGTCAGCTATTTTAGACGTGGCTGAGGTCTGTTTTTTGGTGAACCTCATGCCAGATTTAGTGCCAGCAGTAGGCACAAACCCAAGCCTGGCTTAAGCAAAATAAGGAAGATCTCTACATCCACTCTGCAAACACCTAATTACATTTGTACACAAAGTAGCTTGAATAAAAGCCCCCCGATTTTTTTAGTATCGAACTGTACTGGGAGAGATATCCCAAATGCACGAGCATCACCAAACTTTGAATAGACATGACTTCGGATCAACTGTTCGATACACTTGCGCCGATGGTTATCGACTGGTCGGTGAACGTGAAGCAAAATGTGTTGAAGAGAATACTTGGTCTGCAGATCCACCAATTTGTGAAAGTAAGTCAACATTTTTTCAGACAAAACTGTATATTTTTACAGTATTAGCTGGATTACAAGTTTGTCTTTTCGAATATTCTGTGAACTATTATAGAATTTATTGTTGTGGAAATCAACTAAACATTTAACAGAATTTGGTTTCAGCTTTAATAGAATCTACTAGAGAGTGTCAACCACGTGTTTAACCACCACCATTGTAAAACACATGTTGTATGCATATATATTTATTTTACAGGGTCCCTAACCAGATTTCGTATTTTATACACCGAGTATGTAGTTTTTGTTTCTGCAAGCATAAACGCATGGGTCCCATAGTTATCAAGCCAAACTTCTTCTCCATGTGTAGGTAAAAAAAACAACAATCGTGTTACATTTTGCGAAGGTTTCACCACAAATGTTTTAAATTAAATCTTTTTTTAAGTGCTGTATTAAAATGAAGCTAAATTCCTAAAACAGCCTGATATAGTTTTTGATGGCTTCGCAGAATTCCCCATGGGCTTAGTACATAAGTTTCTGTTTTTACATATGTGGGTTATGTTATCTAACAATTCTTAATGTTTTAATCCATTTGATTAATCCTTGTAGGAGATGTCAGTGCAATGTGGCATGCTTGTCACAATCATGAGTCAGGGACATATCTTCGTTTTTAAGGGAGTTACCCTAAGTAAATGTTTTCTTTCTTTTAATTGACACAGGGTGACTAACGATCCAGCATTCTACCAAATCTGATCAAAATTAGAGCAGCCGTTTAAACGATATGGCCCGAAAAGCTATTTTTTTAAATAACCGTTTTGGATTTTAACGTATGAGGGGAATTCCCCTAGGTTTATCACCTACAATTTTTCTACTGCGTATTTAGACCATGTCTAACAAATGACCAAGTTTTGTTACTATTTCATTATTCCTTTTGATAGATGTCAGGGCGTTATGCCATGCCTGTCACAATCATGATTTGAGAACAAAATCTTTTTTTAGGGTATCTCCCTAGATATTTTTTTTTCTAATTGTTAAATTAGTAGGTAATGCACTTACATTCCACCAAATCTAAATCAGATTGAAGCAGCCGTTCAAGCGCCATGCCCAAAAAGCTATTTTATTGGAAAAAATACCGTTTTGGTGTTTAACGCCCCCGGGGAATTCCCCAAAATTATTACCGAAAATTTTGGTTTCTGCATATCTGGACCATGTTGTCTAACAAATGTTAAATTTTCATTTTGATTCCAAGAATCCTTTTGGTAGACGTCGGGGCGACATGGCATGCTTGTCAAAATCATAGTTTGAGAACAAAATCTTATTTTTTAGGGTATTCTCCAAGGTAATGTTTTATATATTTTAAGTGTTAAATCAGTAACTAATAAACATACATTCTAGTAAATTTGATTCAAATTGGAGCAGCCGTTCAAGCGCTATGCCCAAAAAAGTCGATTTTTTTAGAAAAAAGTAGCGTTTTGGTTTTTAACGTCCCAGGGGAATTCGCCTGAATTTATTACCCAAAATTTTGGTTTCTGTATACCTAGACCATGTTGTCTAACAAATTACAAATTTTAATTGCGATTCTATTTTTCCTTCCGGTAGATTTCGGGGCGACATGGTGTGCTTGTCACAATCATGATTTGAAAACAAAATGTTATTTTTTAGGGTATTTCCCTAGGTAATTTTTTTTATTTCTTCTAAGTGTTAAATCAGTTACTAATACACTTACATTTCACCAAATCTGAATTTAATTGGAGCTGCCGTTCTAGAGCTACACCCAAAAAAGCTAGTTTTTTAGAAAAAAATTGCGTTTGGTTTTTAACGTCCCAGGGAAACTCCCCTGGTTTTATCTCCCAAAATTTTGGTTGCTGCTCATCTAGACCATTTTATCTAAAAATGTTTCATTGCGATTTTTTTATTTTTCCTTCTGGTAGATGTCGGGGCGACATGCCATGCCTGTCAAGCGTTTAAAGAAAAAAAGAAAAAAAAAACGGACAAAAACAATATGTGTCCCAATTTTTCAAATGGGACCCATATTTAATCTATTTGGTTTAGGCATTGAACCCTAAGTATTTTTTATGGACACAAACAAGTGGGCCTGTCACCCTTCGGCTAAAAGCAGCTAACGGCGCCTTTATAAAAACAACCGCTCAGCCAGCGAGTGGTTTGGATTGTACAACCTTTTGGTTTCATGCAGATATATACTAATTAATGGTTCTGACTAGTTATAATATCCTTTAAGTATTTCCCTTGGGGTTGTGTAAATTAATTGTCAAATTGCCACAGGGATCCAGTGTCAAATACGAGCTGTCGCAAATGCTAGAACCCTTCCTGAGGGGCAATCCGTGTGGTACACTGGAGACAATGTGACTTATGAGTGTTTTGTCGGGTACCTAATGGTGGGGAGTGCTTTATCTACATGCCGTGATGATACTACATGGTCAACCCCCAAACCAGTATGCTTGAGTAAGTGGAAAGGTTAAGGTTTAATTCTAAACTAAACCATCATTAAAATAATGCCTTTATATTGTCACATAATAGATTG
>CH002091.1:160926-183079 GCA_000149265.1 Ciona savignyi | reverse complement strand
TTTAGCTGTAAAGTTTGTAATCGTGGAGCAGTGCTTTGTAAAATAAAGGTGTTGAATGTGCATCTGCTAGCTGTTTTGTGGGAAAAAAGTTGCCGATGTACGAAGGGGGTATGGGCTCAAAATTTTTAAACAAAATTTTGTAGGGTTTTGAGTTTAGGTTGCAGATCCAAGCTTCAATTTTAAATTGTGAAAAAATCTAAGACTTCCTATGTCAGGATTTTGAGTGACAGTCGTTTTTGTGAGGTCAGTTTGCATTGGAGAGATAGGGAAAATAATTAGTTGAACGCCTCCTAAATGAAAAACGGGCTATTTTGAATTTTTTGCCAAAATCTCCAAATTTATAGAAATTTGAGTGTGGATAAATGTTACTAGTCAACTGTTTGTCTAAAATCTTACACTTAATTACTTATGCTAATTAGCAAAGTAATTAATTAGTCATTTTTTCTCATTTTTGGTTATTTTCACTCCGGTAGAGGGTCGTTCGGATATTTTTTCAAGAACCTAACTTCGAATGGCTTTTATAAATACCAGACAATCTTTCGATACAGACTGTTAATCCGATTTGTGATATAGGACTGAAAAATGTACTCCTCTTGGTATCCACATGTGTACCTTTTTTTCATATTTTTCAATTTTTGGGCAGGTGTGAAGGCCTAGATGTGTTGTTGGACACTTATGCATACAGAAGATAAAAAAACTTACCAATCCTAACCATCCTTGATTGTCAAACATTGGTGAAAGAAGTGGAGGCGGACAAAATGTGGTCACACGAGGCTCAAAGGTGACAGTTGGGTGTGTTTTTTACTCAAAAACAACTATTTGTACCCTGGTTATGGACTTTAAACCTTTCAAATTACAGTGAAAAAATGTGCTGAAACTTGTGGAACATCAAGCAGTGAATTTTAATGTGTACGAAGAGTTTCAGTCATCACCAGTGACACTGTCGCCAAATGAAATCTACAGAATGACCACCTTTCAGTCGAAGGCCTGTAATAGCCGAAGCAGTCAACCGAAACGGTTAAAATTTGGACCGGAGTCTCACAGAATGACCTCTACTAGTAAGTTCAAACAGTTTAAACCAAACTGAAACGGTCACCGTTTCCAAGATGGCGTATAACCAATTAAGACCTCTATGAACGGCAGGATGTGACGAGTGGTACCCTCCATGAGTCATTGTTTTTAAACTAGTGTTTTGCTGAGTAACAATGGTGGTGATTCCCCAATGTTTGTTTTGTTGAAAGCAGCATGTGCTAGGCTACGCGCCGGTGTTCTCGTTTAGCTGTAAAGTTTTGTAATCGTGGAGCAGTGCTTTGTAAAATAAAGGTGTTGAATGTGCATCTGCTAGCTGTTTTGTTGGAAAAAAGTTGCCGATGTACGAAGGGGTATGGGCTCAAAATTTTTAAACAAAATTTTGTAGGGTTTTGAGTTTAGGTTGCAGATCCAAGCTTCAATTTTAAATTGTGAAAAAATCTAAGACTTCCTATGTCAGGATTTTGAGTGACAGTCGTTTTTGTGAGGTCAGTTTGCATTGGAGAGATAGGGAAAATAATTAGTTGAACGCCTCCTAAATGAAAAACGGGCTATTTTGAATTTTTTGCCAAAATCTCCAAATTTATAGAAATTTGAGTGTGGATAAATGTTACTAGTCAACTGTTTGTCTAAAATCTTACACTTAATTACTTATGCTAATTAGCAAAGTAATTAATTAGTCATTTTTTCTCATTTTTGGTTATTTTCACTCCGGTAGAGGGTCGTTCGGATATTTTTTCAAGAACCTAACTTCGAATGGCTTTTATAAATACCAGACAATCTTTCGATACAGACTGTTAATCCGATTTGTGATATAGGACTGAAAAATGTACTCCTCTTGGTATCCACATGTGTACCTTTTTTTCATATTTTTCAATTTTTGGGCAGGTGTGAAGGCCTAGATGTGTTGTTGGACACTTATGCATACAGAAGATAAAAAAACTTACCAGTCCTAACCATCCTTGATTGTCAAACATTGGTGAAAGAAGTGGAGGCGGACAAAATGTGGTCACACGAGGCTCAAAGGTGACATTGGGTGTGTTTTTTACTCAAAAACAACTATTTGTACCCTGGTTATGGACTTTAAACCTTTCAAATTACAGTGAAAAAATGTGCTGAAACTTGTGGAACATCAAGCAGTGAATTTTAATGTGTACGAAGAGTTTCAGTCATCACCAGTGACACTGTCGCCAAATGAAATCTACAGAATGACCACCTTTCAGTCGAAGGCCTGTAATAGCCGAAGCAGTCAACCGAAACGGTTAGAATTTGGACCGGAGTCTCACAGAATGACCTCTACTAGTAAGTTCAAACAGTTTAAACCAAACTGAAACGGTCACCGTTTCCAAGATGGCGTATAACCAATTAAGACCTCTATGAACGGCAGGATGTGACGAGTGGTACCCTCCATGAGTCATTGTTTTTAAACTAGTGTTTTGCTGAGTAACAATGGTGGTGATTCCCCAATGTTTGTTTTGTTGAAAGCAGCATGTACTAGGCTACGCGCCGGTGTTCTCGTTTAGCTGTAAAGTTTTGTAATCGTGGAGCAGTGCTTTGTAAAATAAAGGTGTTGAATGTGCATCTGCTAGCTGTTTTGTTGGAAAAAAGTTGCCGATGTACGAAGGGGTATGGGCTCAAAATTTTTAAACAAAATTTTGTAGGGTTTTGAGTTTAGGTTGCAGATCCAAGCTTCAATTTTAAATTGTGAAAAAATCTAAGACTTCCTATGTCAGGATTTTGAGTGACAGTCGTTTTTGTGAGGTCAGTTTGCATTGGAGAGATAGGGAAAATAATTAGTTGAACGCCTCCTAGAGCAAAATACCAAACGAACAAATTAACAGAACGAAGAGAGAAAACCTGCGATAGATGCGGATGGCAACAGCACCTCAACCAAGATAAGTGTCCCGTCCTAAATATTAAATGCTACAATTGTTCCAAAATTGGACATTTTGCGAGACGTTGTCGTACGAAATATGTAGGTGAAGTCTTTACATGTGAGTACGATGTTGCTAATAACGGTGAAAGTAAAATCTTTAACTCTTTGTGTAGTGCGTATGTGGGCGCTTCATTTACCTCGACATGTCGAGATAAGTGGATGACAGATGTTGGGATTTTAAACCGTAAGATTTTATTTAAAATCGACACGGGAGCAGACGTTAGTATCTTACCTTTCCCTATTTATAAAAAGTTAACAAAACTTTGACTGGAAAAGAGCGACCGACGTTTCATAGGTCCAGACGGCAAAATCGTAAAAGTTTTGGGTATGATTCCGTCATGTCGTATTTCTATTAACGGGCATGTCAGCACACAAGCGTTGTATGTAACAAAAGGCGGAAAATACCCATTGCTTGGAAAACCTACAATTGAGGCCTTAAAGTTACTAAGGTAGGTTAGTAAAGTAAATGTAGGTCTACCATTGGCCAGATGGAATTAGAGCTACCCGAAGCTGTTTGGTAGTTTAGGTAAATTACCTGGTGAATATAGCATTGAAATAAGTAAGGACGCCACGCCAAAGTCTGAACTCGAAGAAATGACGAAGGGAAATATAATAACGCAAGTAAAGCGACCAACAGACTTCTGCGCCGGAATGATAGTTGTACATAACAAAGATGGCAACATTCGCATATGTGTTGATTTCACGCAACTTAACAAAAGCGTAAAACTGGAGCGGCATCTTCTACCTTACGTAGATAAGGTATTGGGCCAATTGGCAGGCTCGAAAGTTTTCTAGATGCAAAATCTGGTTTCTGGCAGGTTAAGCTCACTAATCAATCACGATTGTTTAAAACGTTTATGACACCGTTTGAAATATTTTGTTTTAACAGGCTTTCAATCTAAAATGTCGGAGATTCTCTGTGTAGAGGAAGGGGTCGTTTGCGAAATAGACGATATTCTGGTTCACGGTCGAAATCAAAAAGAACACGATTGGCGTCTTGAACGAGTCCTCAGAAAATTTCAAAAATGTGGTATGACGCTTAACGGTACTAACTGTGAATTTTCATGCAATCAAGTTAAATTCGTCGGACACATCATAGATGCAAATGGTATACGAGCAGGCCCCGACAAAATTAAATCAATTGTGGAGATGAAAGAGCCCAAAAACATTACCGAACTTCGTCGATTCTTGGGAATGGTAAACCAACTAGGTAAATTCACTTCCACTCTAGCCGACTCGTCAAAAGCACTTAGAGAGCTGCTAGTCAAAAGTAAGGTTTGGGTTTGGGGCGAGCGGCAGCAACGTGCGTTTGACGGGCGTTAAACAAATGTGTGCGTCAAATAGAGTTATAGCGTTTTACGACTGTAATCGTGAAAACGATAGTTTCTGCAGATGCTTCATCCTACGGTCTTGGAGCAGTGCTGTTGCAGAAACCTGGTGTAACTTGGAAACCGGTGGCATATGCTTCCCGCTCAATGAACCTGACGAACAGCGGTACGCTCAAATTGAAAAGGAAGCTCTGGCGGTAACATGGGAATGTTAACGGTTTTCAGTATACGTTTTAGGATTAAAGTTTACCGTGCACACCCATCATTAACCGCTTGTATCTCTACTTGGGTCTAAACCATCAAGCGATTTACCTACACGAATATTAAGGTTGCGATTGAGATTGATGCGATTCCTCTACGACGTGGTGCATGTACCTGGAAAACAACTGACCATAGCAGATACCCTATCCCGATCTCCACTACATGATGAGCCAAACTCCAGTAATGCCACAGAAAGTTTGATGGACGACGCATTCGTCATGTCTATTGTCGACGCGATGCCGGAGTCAAACAGAAGGACCAAAGAAATTGAAAGTGTGGCCAAGGATCCAGTTTGCAGTTAAATTATTTCATTTTGTAAAACTAAGTAGCCACGGAGGTCTAAACTTAAAAGAACCCTTACAATTATATTACCCTTACAGACATCTTCTGTTGGAAAAATGGTATTCTGCTATACGGAAGCAGACTGGTGATCCCAACGGCTATGCGAGACGAGGTGTTGAGGAGACTACATAAAGGGCACATCGGAATCACAAAATGTCGAGCTAAAGCAAAAGCGTTGGTTTGGTGGCCGTTGCTAAATAAACAGATAGGTGAACTAATTGCCAATTGCGAGTACTGTGCAAAATTTTCTAACCATCGTTCTGAACCTTTACAGCCGATACCCAAACCAACAAGGCCCTGGCAAAAATTGGGGACCGATCCATTTGATCATAAGGGTGAAACTTATCTATTGGTTGTGGATTACTTTTCACGGTGCATTGAGGTAGAATTGCTACACAGCACAACGACAGTAAAAGTTTTAAAACTAATTAAATTCAGGTTTATGAGGTTCGGCGTCCCAGATACTATAGCATCTGATAATGGGCCCCAGTATGCTTCTCAAGAATTTAAAGATTTCACAAACCTATATAAAATAACCCACCTAACATCCAGTCCGATGTTACCTCAGAACAATGGTGAATCTGAAAGAGCGGTTCAAACTGTTAAACACCTTTTACACATGTCCAACAATTTGTCGAGAGCCTTACTGGCATATCGAACGGCGCCATTAATTAACGGATTTTTTCCTTCGCAGTTATTAATGGGAAGAAGACTTCAGACGGCGGTTCCAATAAGTCGTCAAATGTTGGTACCGAGGTGGCCAAATTTCAACAGTCTAAAGAAACTAGAGGAAAGTGCGCAACATCGGCAAAGGAGCAAAAATTACAGGAGGCATGGAGTTAGGCCTTTGCCGAGCCTTCGTGTCGGCGACCGCGTAATTATCCGCGACAACCGAAAAGAAGAAGTGAAAAGTACGCACCGGTTGCCACGGTCGTACATGATCGGCACATCCGGAGGAGGGATGTTCCGCAGAAACCGACACTTAATAAATGTGTTGCCCAGGACCACAATCGAACAAATGAGTCCACAACTGACCCTGCCTGGAACTCCACGAAGGTCCATACGAACTATTCGGCCACGAATAATGTTTAGTCCTTTGTTTATTCTACTGTTTGTTTATTTTATAATTATTTTTCTTTTATATAACTTGAAGGGGAGATGTTGTATTGTGTAATCCATTCCTTAGTTTATTGCGTTGCCTTCGACTATTTATAATGACTACTCCCCAACGCCCTCGACATTCCTACATAACCCGCGCCAGCTAATTATGTATACCTCGTGTTTGTTTGCCTGTGTAAGTCCGTTGGTACTCAACAAAATCCGAATACAACAAAATCGAAATGAAATAACTAGCCAAAGTCATTGGAAAGAATAAAACGCATGACAGATTTTGTGGCGAATTAAATAAAGAGGACTAAATAATAAAATAGGATCACCACACATAAATATAGACTAATATCATATTTACGCTTGGCTGTACGGTTTACTGCGTTTTGCCTGCCTGAAGAACAAAATACAAAACGCTGGCGGCCGATTCTTTTATTCCGACTGTATTTAGCCGAATATATCACTCAGAAATCGCCAAAGGGTATTTCGCGTTAAATTTCCCGTTTCGCAGGATTAGTTGTACGTACATTGATTTTATTAATTATCATTAGCGAAAAATCGTCAGCTTCTTAACTAACAGTTCTGCTAGCTTTTATGCTTGCAAAATGCTTGTTTGCAAAAAGCGTACTAGCCGATAGGATAGAATATTCATGTTTATCCACGTGAGAAGGAAAACCAATGAGGTTATCACACGGACAATCGTCAGATTACCTCTCGCCCACCGTCAGGTTACCGGAGCTATTTTAGTGTGTTGTGTATGATTCATACGTTAGCTAGACTGTCAGTTTATAGTCAAAATACCAGTTTTCTTTAAACTTAAATAGTAAGCTAATAATGTGATTATTAAAATATTATTAATACACAGATAAAAAAGTAGGTCACGAATTTTGAAATGATCAAGGCTGCAGTACTTTTAGCAGTATTTGCGTTATTAAATACGGGTTTGTTATGTATTTGCTGTATGTTTTATTTGTATGTTTATCATTGTTGATATTAAAATTAAACAATTTTTAATGCACATAAATACAACTTCGACAACTTGCATCAAAACGAGAAATAAAACGGTCTTAGTAACGAGGCAAACATTGCTTCAAAACTTATCCCAATTAAAAATTCCTAAATGTGGTGGATTGCTTTGTTTAAACGCCCCATATTATGAATTAAACACAATTATGGATCAAAACTTAGCTCGTCGGTATAAACTACTTTTCTACATTTAGTATCACACCAGTAAAACAGGGTTAGCATTTCGTTTTTTGTTATTCACCTTTAAACTCCAAGCATCAGCTAAAATAAACATTGGCTTAAAAGAGACTTTATGTTTCGATTGCTTACACAGGTCTTGCATTCTTACAGCTCAATAACCTCCGTCTGATTAGTCTGGTGGATTAGTCTTTCAACCAAAGGGTTGCAAATTCGAAACTGATCACCAGATAGTATTTTGTGTCCTTGAGCAAGCCACTTAACGTACATTGCCTGAACCCAGCGGATTAAGGGTTTTAATAAACTGAAGGAAGGTGTTAATCATACACAACACACTGCAGGAGGTCCGGTGGGCGCGAGGTGATCTGACGATTACTCCTGTATTACGAAGATATACATAAATATTCTATCCTCTTATCCTGCAGGGATATTGAGTCAGAGATGTCCACCACGGTCAGCGAATCCAGGACGGCAGTGTAAGAAACCCTGCACCATAGACTCACAGTGTAGAGGGGGTTTAAAGAGATGCAGATGCGACAATGTCTGCGGGATGTCATGTTTTAACCCAAGTAAGTTAATACTTAGGAAATAAACCCACTGCGGATAAAAGGTAAAGACGATTACCGGTGTCGATTTAAAACGACTGTTGTTGACCGATTAGATTTATGAGTTAGTGCCGCACCGAAGGGTTGTATGTTTCACAAGAAACGTCTATATCATACGCAACACGTTTCACTAGTCACTTGACAATGAGTGACGAGTTGAACTAATAGCCCTACTAACCTTACTTAGCAAAATTGAAACAATGTGTGAATTACACAACACACTGCAATAGCTCCGGTAACCCGACGATTGGCGCGAAGTAATCTGACGATTGCCTAACGTCCTTGGTTTTTCCATTCACGGGAACAACAAATATCCTATCCTATCCTAATACATAACACAACGCAATACCCCCAAGTTCACAACGGCTGTGACGAGATAATTTTACGATCAACTGTGTGTTAACTCTAACATTAAATGATAACATTTACGGGGATAAAACAAGAAACTCCTTAATAGTCATCCCAGCGGACTACCAAAATTATTTTAATGTCTTTTAAATATTAAGACCATGTTTGCCGAGACCCAGAGCCATTTTCCAATGGTCAAATAACTGGAGAGCGCACATACGGGCAGGCCATCACCTATTCCTGTGACGTCGGTTATAACTTGAAAATAAAAAGAACATGTCAATCAGACAAGAACTGGGGCGATTTCCAAATAAAATGCGAACGTAAGTATTTGCTAACTTCCTGAGTATTTGCTAACTTTGTGAGTATTTGCTAACATCGTGAGTATTTGCTAACTTCGTGAGTATTTTCTATCACCGTGAGTATTTGCTATCTTGGTGAGTATTTGCTAACTTCGTGAGTATTTGCTAAAATCATGAGTATTTGCTATCTTGGTGAGTATTTGCTACCATAGTGATTATTTTCGTGAGTGCGCCGGGAATGCTCGTATCAACCTTGATATAAGCTCTACTCTACAAACTCCCAATTACATTTGTAGACAAAGCAACCTGAATAACAGCTCCATTATTCCCTCAGGTATGAAGTGTTTACAGAGAAACGTCACAAATGCTCAATCATCACCGAACTTCGGAAGATATGACTTCGGATCAGCTGTTCGATACACTTGCATCGATGGTTATCGACTGGTGGGTCAACGTGATGTACGATGTGTTGGAGAAAATACTTGGTCTGCAGATCCACCAGTTTGTGAAAGTTAGTCAAAATTTGCGAACAAATATGCATATTTTTAGAGTATTAGTTGCAATACAAGTTTGTAGTTTCGATAAAAACTTCTTTTATCTGCTATTGGATTTATTGTCATGGAAATCAACTAAACAATTAACAGAGCTCCTACTTTTTTGACATCTTTATATATAAGTTTTACTTTGCAAATTAAAAAATCAGTTTTCTACACAAAACAACCTGGATATAAGCTCCATCTTACACTGTCCTATTCACATGTGTACACCTAACAACCTGTGTATAAGCGCCACTTTGCAAACACCTAATTACATTTGTACACAAAGTAGCCTGTATAAAAGCTCTACAATTTCCCACAGAAATGAAGTGTTTACAGAGAAACGTCGCAAATGCCCGAACATCACCGAACTTGGGAAGACATGACTTCGGATCAACTGTTCTATAAGCGCAACATTCGCGGTTTATACAATATTTGTATGCACTTTATATTGAGTTATGTTAAAGTTGTTGCAGTGGCCATTTAATAAATGCGCACACGGCTGTTTCTCATGTTAAAACATTTCCTCGTGCGTCAACCAGCTATAATCCCCAAACCAACACTTCCTGTATAATTTTCCCCACATTACGCCAAACGTATGGCAGACTGACGATTTTTGTATTTGTTTTTTTTTCGTTTTATTGTATTATTTTATTATCAGAAACGCGTTCTGAAATGCAGACCTAAGCACTGCCTGCTTGGAACCGGTTTTCCAAGCATGTATTACAAACCAGTTTAATTGTATGCATTATATTGTATCAGCTTGCAATATAACAATAAAGAAACTATTTGTATGGAGTCGGATTGCCATCTATTTTAGACGTGGCTGAGTCCTGTTTGTTGGTGATCCTCATGCCAGATTTAGTGCCAGCAGTAGGCGCAAACCCAAGCCTGACCTAAGCAAAATAAGTAAGATCCCCACATTGGTGACCCCGACGTGATCTTGAACTAGTACAACCTTTCGATAGCAACAGAATGCCGAAAGTCAAGATTACAATGAACACTGCACCGCCTTCCACAAAGAAATCATTGCAATGAAGAACGCGCCGCTTGCCACAGAGACGTCAAAGCAAATTCAAGTAAAGTGCTGATAACGTCAAAAGAAACAGTTCAGCGACACACCAAGAAACAATTATGAACATTACAATTAAAGAGGAAACGAAGTTTTCATTACAGGCCCGAGATGCTATGGCCATGTTATTTACGAAACCGTCACGATTACTTGAGCCTACGTTCATGCAAGTTCGCCGAGTTAGTGATGGCTTTGTTGTCTACGAGACGGAACTCTCGACTGTCACCGAGTTGTTCAGCATTTTGCTCAAGGATTGGTGAGAAATGTAAATAGGGTACGATCACGACTAAAGCATTATTGATTATTACATGATTATTGAGTATCGTCTAAGTGGCCTATTTTATATGAGTATTTTGTGTCTACTGGTTGTGTTATTGCGTGTCGAGGATGCTCCACGCCGACTATTTTTTTTCTGCGAGTATGGTTTTTATGTCTATAGCGTGATTTGCGTCTTAATAATGCTTTGGCTTGATTTTTGCCCTCTGCATGGACCACCAATGTTTTTGCATAGCGAATAACCTGATAGTTATTTCATAGGCCGTATACAGAAACCATTGTTTAGTTTATTTTACAGATGTCATCCACATTTCACCATCGAAGAGATCCGATCTATTTGTTTGTTGAAAAATGATTTTTCCCGCCACCATTTGAAATGTCCCTATGCGATGTCCCTACAAAAATTTATATAAATCCCATGGCGGATCAATAGTTTAAAAATTTTCGGGAAAAAAGGGAGATATGTAGTGACATCCTTTATAATCCCCAAACCAACACTTCCTGTATAATCTTCACCACATTACGCCAAACGTATGGCAGACTGACGTTTTTTGTATTTGTGTTTTTTTCGTTTTATTGTATTATTTTATTATCAGAAACGTGTTCTGAAATGCAGACCTACGCACTGCCTGCTTGGAACCAATTTTTCAAGCATGTATTACGAACCAGTTTACTTGTATGCTTTATATTGTATCTGCTTGCAATGTAACAATAAAGAAACTATTTATATGGAGTCGGATTGTCAGCTATTTTAGACGTGGCTGAGGTCTGTTTTTTGGTGAACCTCATGCCAGATTTAGTGCCAGCAGTAGGCACAAACCCAAGCCTGGCCTAAGCAAAATAAGGAAGATCTCTACACCACTCTGTAAACACCTAATTACATTTGTACACAAAGTAGCCTGAATAAAAGCCCCCCGATTTTTTTAGTATCGAACTGTACTGGGAGAGATATCCCAAATGCACGAGCATCACCGAACTTTGAAAGACATGACTTCGGATCAACTGTTCGATACACTTGCGCCGATGGTTATCGACTGGTCGGTGAACGTGAAGCAAAATGTGTTGAAGAGAATACTTGGTCTGCAGATCCACCAATTTGTGAAAGTAAGTCAACATTTTTTCAGACAAAACTGTATATTTTTACAGTATTAGCTGGATTACAAGTTTGTCTTTTCGAATATTCTGTGAACTATTATAGAATTTATTGTTGTGGAAATCAACTAAACATTTAACAGAATTTGGTTTCAACTTTAATAGAATCTACTAGAGAGTGTCAACCACGTGTTTAACCACCACCATTGTAAAACACATGTTGTATGCATATATATTTATTTTACAGGGTCCCTAACCAGATTTCGTATTTTATACACCGAGTATGTAGTTTTTGTTTCTGCAAGCATAAACGCATGGGTCCCATAGTTATCAAGCCAAACTTCTTCTCCATGTGTAGGTAAAAAAAAACAACAATCGTGTTACATTTTGCGAAGGTTTCACCACAAATGTTTTAAATTAAATCTTTTTTCAAGTGCTGTATTGAAATGAAGCTAAATTCCTAAAACAGCCTGATATAGTTTTTGATGGCTTCGCAGAATTCCCCATGGGCTTAGTACATAAGTTTCTGTTTTTACATATGTGGGTTATGTTATCTAACAATTCTTAATGTTTTAATCCATTTGATTAATCCTTGTAGGAGATGTCAGTGCAATGTGGCATGCTTGTCACAATCATGAGTCAGGGGACATATCTTCGTTTTTAAGGGAGTTACCCTAAGTAAATGTTTTCTTTCTTTTAATTGACACAGGGTGACTAACGATCCAGCATTCTACCAAATCTGATCAAAATTAGAGCAGCCGTTTAAACGCTATGGCCCGAAAAGCTATTTTTTTAAATAACCGTTTTGGATTTTAACGTATGTGAGGAATTCCCCTAGGTTTATCACCTGCAATTTTTCTACTGCGTATTTAGACCATGTCTAACAAATGACCAAGTTTTGTTACTATTTCATTATTCCTTTTGATAGATATCAGGGCGTTATGCCATGCCTGTCACAATCATGATTTGAGAACAAAATCTTTTTTTAGGGTATCTCCCTAGATATTTATTTTTCTAATTGTTAAATTAGTAGGTAATGCACTTACATTTCACCAAATCTAAATCAGATTGAAGCAGCCGTTCAAGCGCCATGCCCAAAAAGCTATTTTATTGGAAAAAATACCGTTTTGGTGTTTAACGCCCCCGGGGAATTCCCCAAAATTTATTACTGAAAATTTTGGTTTCTGCATATCTGGACGCAATCCAGCCACACAAACGCTAAGTTTTCATTTTGATTCCAAGAATCCTTTTGGTAGACGTCGGGGAGACATGGCATGCTTGTCAAAATCATAGTTTGAGAACGAAAATTTTATTTTTTAGGGTATTCTCCAAGGTAATGTTTTATATATTTTAAGTGTTAAATCAGTGACTAATAAACATACATTCTAGTAAATTTGATTCAAATTGGAGCAGCCGTTCAAGCGCTATGCCCAAAAAAGTCGATTTTTTTAGAAAAAAGTAGCGTTTTGGTTTTTAACGTCCCAGGGGAATTCGCCTAAATTTATTACCCAAAATTTTGGTTTCTGTATACCTAGACCATGTTGTCTAACAAATTACAAATTTTAATTGCGATTCTATTTTTCCTTCCGGTAGATTTCGGGGCGACATGGTGTGCTTGTCACAATCATGATTTGAAAACAAAATGTTATTTTTTAGGGTATTTCCCTAGGTAATTTTTTTATTTCTTCTAAGTGTTAAATCAGTTACTAATACACTTACATTTCACCAAATCTGAATTTAATTGGAGCTGCCGTTCTAGAGCTACACCCAAAAAAGCTAGTTTTTTAGAAAAAAATGGCGTTTGGTTTTTAACGTCCCAGGGAAACTCCCCTGGTTTTATCTCCCAAAATTTTGGTTGTTGCTCATCTAGACCATTTTATCTAACAAATGTTTCATTGCGATTTTTTTATTTTTCCTTCTGGTAGATGTCGGGGCGACATGCCATGCCTGTCAAGCGTTTAAAGAAAAAAAGAAAAAAAAAACGGACAAAAACAATATGTGTCCCAATTTTTCAAATGGGACCCATAATTAATCTATTTGGTTCAGGCATTGAACCCTAAGTATTTTTTTATGGACACAAACAAGTGGGCCTGTCACACTTCGGCTAAAAGCAGCTAACGGCGCCTTTATAAAAACAACCGCTCAGCCAGCGAGTGGTTTGGATTGTACAACCTTTTGGTTTCATGCAGATATATACTAATTAATGGTTCTGACTAGTTATAATATCCTTTAAGTATTTCCCTTGGGGTTGTGTAAATTAATTGTCAAATTGCCACAGGGATCCAGTGTCAAATACGAGCTGTCGCAAATGCTAGAACCCTTCCTGAGGGGCAATCCGTGTGGTACACTGGAGACAATGTGACTTATGAGTGTTTTGTCGGGTACCTAATGGATGGGGAGTGCTTTATCTACATGCCGTGATGATACTACATGGTCAACCCCCAAACCAGTATGCTTGAGTAAGTGGAAAGGTTAAGGTTTAATTCTAAACTAAACCATCATTAAAATAATGCCTTTATATTGTCACATAATAGATTGCTTCAGCGTTTGAGCAATTTTTTTTTTTTAACACAAATGAAAAATAAATCTTAGGCTGTATCCTTTCACAGGTTGCTAAGAGAACATCTACCGAATGTGCTAAATTAATAGGCCTTGCTCAAACCCAAAGAACGTTTAAAGACAATACACTGCAATAACTTTCAGCATTTCATTTATCGACAGGAACCCCTTGCAACAAAACAGATGTGCCAAACTCCATTATATTTCCAAATAAGGATGTATTTCAGCCAGGAGAATATGTGGCGTATTCGTGTCTGCCAGGATATACACTGACTGGGCGGAATTCCACACGGTGTCTGCCAAATGGCCAATGGACTGGCTCCAGGCGAGAGTGCCGAAGTAAGTATTAATTAATGTACGGTTGTGTGGCCAAATAGTTAACGCGACCAATACATATACCGACTCTTATACACAAAAAAAACGGTCCTAGTGACGAGCCCCATCATGGGTTCGAAACTTTGCTCAAATAAAAAAAAGAGTGCCGAAGTAAGATGTTTTTGATTTACCGATTATAAATCAATAAAAATCACAGAGCAATATGTATTTGTTTACGAATTGCCCCCGATTTTATAAGAGTTGTACGACCAAAATGGCGTGGTGGGTTATTCTTTTGCCTTTTAGCTGATAGGTTAGGATAGGATAGGATATTCATATTTATCCCCGTGAATGGGAAAACCAAGGGGGTTAACACACGGGCAATCGTCAGATCACCTCGCGCCCACCGTCGGGTTACCGGAGCTATTGCAGTGTGTTGTATATGATAGACACGTTCCTTCAATTTGGTAAAACCCATTAATACGCTGGGTTCAGGCAATGTCCGTAAAGTGCCTTGCCCAAGGACACAACCGACTAGCTCGCGACTAGTTTTGAAGCTACAACTTTCGGTTGAAAGGTGTCGCAATAAACCGTCAGACTAACCGGTCGGCCGAATCTATCAAAAATTAATTACAATGTGAACATTAAATAGTTTAGGCTTTAAAACTACATATGACATAAGCATGTTTGGACTTATGGTGTGGATTAATGTCTCACATTTTATAATCACATAGATAAAACGTTAATCCTATAGATCACATAATATTTGATTTATATTGAAATTTGGTAAAGGGATTTTTGTTTATTGGACTTTTTCCTTTCAGGAGTGCGCTGTCCGAATCTTGTTGTAAATAATGGTGGAGTGAGCCCTGTCACTCATGTTTGGGAATTTGGAGACGCAGCATCGATTACTTGCGATGACGGACACCGACTAGCTGGTTCTGGGCAGGTTATAAATTGCCAAGCAAACGGGGAGTGGGATGGTGCACCTACCTGTGAAGGTAGGATAGAATAAGATCTCTATGTCTATTCTCATGATTGGAAACAACCCAAGGGTAGTTATCAAATACACAATCGTCATAGTCAGCTTGTAAGATCGAAACCAGATGCTGGCAAAATGTTTTAATCCTACGGCAGGATGCTTATCAGGCATCTACTCTACCCAGTGGATGGGTTGTACTAAAACTATGAGATGTTTTAATAATACACAACACACTGCAAGAGCTTTGGTAACCAGTTAGTAGGTGCACGGTACTGTGTTATAACTATTCCTTATTTTCCCATTTATGAAGATAAAACAGAAGTTTCTTTTCCTAATATTCTTTATTATCTCCACAGCTATCACGTGTTCAGATCGTAATGTTGCCAACGCTGTAAAATCGCTTAACCAGGTAATATGGCATGTGAACGATGCAGTATCATTCGTGTGTGAGAAGGGTTATCGCCTTGAAGGCCAAGCTGCATCAACATGCTTGGAGAACGGACAATGGTCTGCTTCACTTCCACAATGCGTTGGTTCGTTTTTTGCTTTAAATTAATAATTTCCATTTGTTAAAGCCCTATCATGTTTCTGTGAATCTATATGTTAATTCCCGGAGTAAAAAAACCGCAAGTGAGTATTGTAAAATGGGGAGAATTTAGATAACCTTGTGTCGACCAGAGGATTAGAGAATCTGCTCACTAAACTTACGGAAATTAATTTAAACACTGTCCCAAACAGTAATCTTAACCCCAGAACTAACCTTTACTGTAACCCCATGTTTAAAACTAACTCTAATGTCATAATCTTCATTTTAGTGTGCAGTTTTTTTCTCCTTCCCTCCTTCCCACTCTCCCTCCTTTAAGTTTTCCCCTTTGAAACATATGATTTCTATTTAGAGCGGGACGGTTGGAGAGATTGGTCGACATGGAGCAGTTGTAATACCTCATGCGTGAAAACGTTTGAAATTCGACAGCGAGTATGTTTACAAGCAGGAAGATGTCCTGGACGGAATATTGAACAAAGACCTTGCCGTTCTTCATCTACCAGTGAGAGTTTTAAAACAATTAGTTATATTTTGCATTTCATGAGAGATGTCTTTATCCTATTTTTCTCTGTAGGGATATTGTAATCCTCTTTTTTCTTTTAAAACGTCTCTTTCCTATATTTTCTTCAAAGTTGTCTTTATCTTTTTTATTCTTTAAATATGTCTTTATATCTTTTTTGTTGTTAGAGATGCAATCTTCTTTTCTTTAAAAAGTCTCCTTTTATATTTTTCTTCAGTGATGTTTTTGTCCTCTTTTATTTTTCAGAGATGTCTTTATCCTTTTTTTGTAGATTTCTTTATCTTTAATGCTTTATTTTTAAACTAGGTGCTGTATTAAGCAACAGCTAAATTTAAATTCCATTGAATCTAATTAAAAAAGTTGTGTGGCTGAATGGTGAATACAACCTCATAAATATACAATCTTATAGATTAACAGATCTTCGGTTCAAAACTAAGCCTGTTAAAAAAGAGAAAAGGTATTTTTATTTTCTAGATTTCGGAGGAAAAACTTACACGGTGGTAGAAATGCGTCGTAATTTTAACGGAGCTCGACAGTTTTGTCGAAGCCAAGGTGGTGATCTCGCTACAATGAAGAACGATGATGTCAGAAACCATCTCTACGATGTCATTCGTGGTTACAGCAATGCATATCGGAATCAGTTTTTTTTCGGGTTATATCGGACACGGCATACAAATTGGAAATGGGTGGACAACACAGCAGCAGGAGACAGACACAATGAACTTTACCATTCCTGGAAGGGAGTTGAACCAACAAACGCTCGTGGAAATGAATTTTGTGCATCTTTTTTCACTTGGAATGGAGGATGGAACGATATTCCATGCCACATTTGTTTGTTTTTTATTTGCGAAAAAGGCAAGTATATTTAACACTACAACATCGACGATAACCATACTAGGATATGTAATCTAAGAATAATTAAAATGTATTAGAATATCCCTCAGTTTTTACATCCCTGGTTACATATATATACCATATTTATTCAATTTACTAAGGAAAGGATTCAATATTTACTTTTTTTCTTCTGTAAATGGAAAATGTCAGAATGATTTTACCACCGGGTTATTGAAGCTATTTCAGTGTGTTTTATTTGATTAAAAAGTTTCTTTAATTTCAAGATAATAATCAACTGGTTTCATGCGATTTAGAGTCTTGACCAGACATAAATGACTATAGCCACCAGTTTCGATCCTAAAAAAAATTAATCCTAGTAAACATTTCAATTTGACTTGCAATTAGTATTTTTTTACTAATTGAGTAATAATCTACACGATTACAATTCTTTTTTGTCAATTCTGTGTTCCACAAAGTAGCTTAAAAATGGCAGTGCAAGTTCACAAAATCGTATAGCAACTGAAGGAAGATTTTAAGTCAACAAATGTTATTTGATAATCGATGCTAAAATGATCCGACTGAAACCAATTCTCAATGGAGTCGTCTATTAGTCAATTCCTGTAGTCAAATAGCACAACCTTTCCATTCGTTAATTTTCTCACATTTATCATTTATGGTTGTTTCGTAATACGTACTATTTTGCAGCCCAAAACAGCTTGGGTATTTGCACAATCACGCTTAGCTTTATGCTCTTTTTACAAACTAAATTTAGGTAATGAATTTATTCCTCTGATCATGTTTAGATGTCGAATGCACTCGACCTAACACACCAGACGGGTTGTCGGTGAACGCCCCATTAAGCGTAGCTTCGTTTCGTGTTGGTTCTAGACTTGAATTCCGATGCATATCAGCTAATGAAAGACTTGTGGGGGAGCGGTCGGTTACTTGTTTAGCAGACGGAAGTTGGAATCATCCCACTCCTGAATGTGGTGAGTTTAGTTAGGATAGCATATTCATGTTTATCCCTGTTAATAGGAAAACCAAGGGGGTTAACACACAGGCAATCGTCAGATTACCTAGCGCTTGCCGTCAGGTTACCGAAGCTATTGCAGTGTGTTGTGTATAAGGAAAGGATATTCATGTTTATCTCTGGGAATACGAAAATCAAGGGGGTTAATGTTAACACACAGGCAATCGTCAGATTACCTCGCGCACACTGTCGGGAGTCTTGCTATTGCAGTGTGTTATATGTTATTAACATGTTCCTGCAATTTAGTAGAACTCATTAATCTGCTAGGTTTTGGCAATGTCATTTAAGTGCCTTGCCCAACGAAACAACCGGTTAGCTAGCGTCCAGTTTTGTATCTGGAACCCTGCGACTGAATAACAACGCATTTAACCACCAGACTAATATGTCTGACTATAAGATTGATTCTCACAAATCATCTAAGCAGGTTAAGTTAGGATAGATGTTTTAGTGTCATTAATAGAAAAACAGTGGCATTATCTCATGGATAATCGGATTATCTTACGCTTACCGGCATGTTATTGGAGCTATTGCAGTGTGTTTTTGGTAGCGATTGTATTCTGTAAATGCCTGCTAAGTGCTTTGACAAAGAAAACAATCAAAGAACAGTTTTGTAGAATTGACTAGCTAGCAAACATCTTTCTTGAAATACATGCTGCATATGATTTGGTTACCCCAACTATTATTCCACACACTGGTCGGAGTATAACTGGTAAAAACATTTCTAGCCTACTTTGCAGTAAAACGGTGTCCACGCCCTCAAGCTCCATCATCACTTCAACACGTCGATGCTTTACAAGATTTCCATGAAATTGGGGATGCGGTATCGTACGTATGTTCTCATGCCAACGATCGTATGGAAGGGAGTGGCCACATCGTGTGTCAGGATAGCGGAGCCTGGACTGGCTTCCCAAATTGCGGTAATTACTGTCTTGACTGTTCGTGAAACTAGTGATATAAAAAAATTAAGATTAAAGGGTAGCATTAAATCATTTGTGCAGTGCTCATAAAATTGGGATTTAAAACATCAAATGTCAATAAAGTTTTAATTAATATCCAGTATCCGAAAGTGTAGTATTGGTTGTGTGTAAATCACGCAAATTATTTTTCCATTTCTCTTGCAAAACATTCATTCCCTTTCAGTGTTTTTGAATTAAGTATATCACCTCGAATTTAATCCATTTTGTGCCTTTTTCGGCTGATGTACACAAAAATTATCAATAAGCGAAGACACCATATTGTTTTGATATTTATTGGTGATTTTTTATGTTTTATAACCACCCTTGTTTTCCACACCCCCAAAAATAAGTATCCTACTCAAGTTATTTTCAGGGGTAGCAATATTCGATATTACGCAGTGATCCGAGTTTTCGAAATCGGTTCTCTCTTGGCTTTGTAGCGATTAGGACGGTTTTTATTATGGATGTTTTATGTCAGTTATATGTTTGTAAATAATCGTAATTACTTTAAAGCAAAAACGTATTAAGCCCTATTAATTGGTCTTAACGGAAGTCAGTTAAGACAGCCTTCTTAGAAACCTTAAAAAATTCTGTAACAACAATACTAACCTTTTATTATTTGCAATATTGTGTTTTATAACCTTTTTTGTTTCTTGGTATATTGCATTACATAAACTTGTCAATTTTTAATTTATTTTTTTAGATTTGACTTTATTTATAGCTTGTTGTATTTTCCACCAGTTAAACGATGTAGCCCGCCTCCTCTAAATGACGGAATAGAAATCATCAACCTTTTTGCTATATACGAAGTAGGGTCGCTGGTAAATTTCCGTTGCGTTTCCGTTAACGAAGACGTAGTGGGTACCAACCCCATTCGTTGCCGTGCCGACCGTACCTGGAGCCACAACACCCCAAGTTGCGGTAATTATTTTTTTATTTTTCTCAGGTTTAAAAAAAAATGCCAAAAAAAAGTTAAAAAAGTTGTTAGGTACTGTAAGGAATCTTATACTGAACGAAATATGTTAAGCAAAATATTTATGTTTACCCTGTGAATGGGAAACGCAAGATTATTTTAACATGGTTAATACTCATATTACAATACGCCTATCTGACTGAATGATCGAGCTATTAAATTTCACAAATAATGATTAAGATGATTCTACTGTTTTAATTCAATGTAATAATATACTGGGTTGGAGAGATATTCGCTAAAAGCCTCAACCAAAGTCCTGACCAACTAGCTAATGACCAGTTTTGATTTTACAACCATTGGGTTGAAAAGTAACACATTAACCCACAAAGCTATCTGATCTGTGAAGATACCCCTTCTATTCTCATAATTGTAACAACAAAGGTTAAAACATTACCTTTAGCCAACAGTAGTGTTCCTAATACCTATTGCATCATCTGGTATACTGTTTACGCTTAATCTAGTCCATTTCATATTAAAAGGACACAATCAATAACCCAGCCACTGGTTTTGATCCCGAAACCTTTTATGTGATGCGGTTTACCACAAGTCAAACGTCTACACCATTTATATGTCCTTGAACAAGGCAATTCACAGACACTACACCTTGGATAATGGGTTTTATTAAATTAAAGAAACATCCCAAAATCATACAGAGCACACTACAAACGATTACCGGAGCTATTGCCGTGTGTTGTGTATGATTCACTTGTTCTTTCAATTTGGTAGAACCTATTAATTCTTTAAACCTATTAAAAGGTTAGGCAATTTCCGTTAGTGCCTTGCCCAATGACACAACCGACTATCTAGCAGCTATATTTGTACCTGCAACCCTTTGGCTGAAAGGCGACGCACTAAACTAGACTAATCCTTTGGATAAAACCTTTTACGAGATTTTTCAATCCTAAAAAATGCAATCGTGACACCAATTTGTTTTAACTTCATTTTGTTTCCTCAGTACGCCGGTGCATTGGACCTGTCCTACCCTCTGGTGTAGCTCTATCTAATGGCGGTTTTTTTTTGTCAAAGGTTTGACAGTCATGGCTTATGGCTCCAACATCTACCAGAAGGGGTGATAGAATTACAATTAAATTTAAACATTTGTTAGTGCACATGGTCTAGATATGCAGAAGCCAAAATTTTGGATAATTTAATTTGGGCAATTCCCCTGAGAGGTGAAAAACCAAAAACGGTACTTTTTTTTAAAAAAGGTACCTTTTTTGGCCATAGCGATTGATCGGCTACTCCAATTGTAATTAGATTTGGTAAATTGTAAGAACATTAGCCAATGATACAAACTTTAAAAGAAATCAAAAAATTACCTAGGGAAATACCCTAAAAAATACCGGATGTTGTGTCTCAAATCATGATTGTGACAGGCGTGGCATGTGGCTCCGACATCTACCAGAAGGCGTAATGGAATTACAATAAAACTTTGACATTTGTTACCGCACATGGTCTAGATATGCAGAAACCAAAATTTTGGGTGATATACCCAGGGGAATTCCCCTGAGAGGATAAATACCAAAACGGTATTTTTTTCTAAAAATTTAGTTTTTTTTGCGCATGGCGTTTAAACGGCTACTCCAATTTTAATTAGATTTGGTAAAATGTAAGAAAAACATTAGCCAATGATATAATACTCAAGAAAAATGGAAAAAATTACCTAAGGAAATACCCGAAAAAAATAAGATTTTGTTCTCAAATCATGATTGTGACAGGAATGGGCATGTGGGCTCCGACATCTACTAGAAAAAGTAATGGAATTGCAATAAAACTTTAAAATTTGTTAGCGCACATAGTCTAGATATGCGGAAACCGAAATTTCGGGTGATGAATCTAGGCCTAGGGGAATTCCCCTTGGACGTTAAAAACTACAACGGTATTTTTTTCTATATAAATAGCCTTTTTTTGGGCATAGCGCTTAAACGGATGCTACAATTTGAATCAGATTTGGTGGAATGTAAGTGCATTAGTCACTGATTTAACACTTAAAAGAAATAATA
>CH002091.1:118496-128839 GCA_000149265.1 Ciona savignyi | reverse complement strand
TCGACTTTGGGCACAATGTATTTTATCAGCTAATAATTATTGTTTTAATACTCCCTTGAAATTTAAAAAAAGTAGGTGCATTTTAAAAGTCCTTAGAACTTTAAAAAAGCAACCGCATTTTAACAGTCCTTTAAACTTTAGAAAAGTAGGTGTATTTAAAAAGTCCTTAGAACTTAAAAAAAAGTAAGTGCACTTTAAAAGTCCTTAGAACTTCAAAAAAGTAGGTGCATTTTAAAAGTCCTATAAAATTTAAAAAAGCTAAGGGAGTGAAGGAAACTCACCAGAACAGCTTGGCAAGTCAACTGACCATTCACCTCCTTGCTCACAAGAGGCCACTGAATGTCCTTCCAATCTAAACCCTTCGTCGCAAATGTAACTGGCATTGGACCCAATAGCCCACATCTGTACATTAGCAGGTACTACTTCGCCATTCAACAAATCACGATTACTGCAATGATTTTCTATGGAAGAAAAGGAAACCATTATCCTGGGGAGTGAGAAAACAGCGGGTGTGCCAACCCGAAAAAGTGATCTCTAGGGAAGTTAGGATAAAATAGGATAGGATATTCATGTTTATCACTGTAAATGGAACAACCAATGGGGTTAACTCTCTTGGCATTCAGAGGGATAAACATGAATATCCTATTTTATCCTAGATGATTATGGTTAGCCTAAGATTTATTTTCCATTTATGGTAAAAAAAATAATTTTTCTCAAACACTAAAGAAATCTCGCATTATGTAACAATATAAAGGCATTATGAAGGGTGGTTTAGGTAAGAATAGAACCTATACCCTTTCCACTTACTCAAGCATACTGGTTTGGGGGTTGACCATGTAGTATCATCACGGCATGTAGATAAAGCACCCCCCACCATTAGGTACCCGACAAAACACTCATAAGTCACATTGTCTCCACTGTACCACACGGATTGCCCTTCAGGAAGGGTTCTAGCATTTGCGACAGCTCGTATTTGACACTGGATCCCTGTGGGAAGTTGACAATTAATTTACACAACCCCAAGGGAAATATTTGACGGATATTAGAATAAGATCAGCCCCATTGTTTCGTGCCATCAGTTTGCAAGTAACCGCATGGATGTGCGATCGAAACCAACCGCAGGATAAATAATTGTATCTTTAAACAAGAGACTTAGTGGACAATACCTGAACCCACGGGAATTATTTAATTGAAACTGAAACATCCTAATAATATATATCCAATGCAGTAGCTCTATAGATCCTATTTAAAATTACTTAATTATTCTCCTATTTAGGATAAGATATAGCAGACATGGGCAAACTATAGCCCGCGGGCCAAATATGGCTCGTCGGATCTTTGATTCTTGACCGGTGGTGTGATATTGACATGTTGCAAGACTAAACAGCAATGTTACAGGTAAATTATGATGTCACATCTACATATGTGCATCGTTTTGTGCAGTGCTTTCTGGTTTTAACCAGTACTGTACCGTATGTCTTAGTTTAATGTTTTTTATCGGCCGTCACAAACTATATGTGATTGGTTGCTCAAGGCGAATGATTTAAGTCTAAGAATGAATATATTTTGGCCATTAACTTTGGCCAAGTGTGCCCACCCCTGGGATAGTGAATTAATTTATAATTTAAGAGAATTGTCACATGGGTAATCATCAAATGACCTGTACTCCACTGTCAGGTTACTGCTGGCGATATGTTTCGATCACAGAACCATTCGGCTGAAAGGCGATGTACTAACCCACTACGCTATTTTTTTACAGATGTAGCATTTAATTAACTTGGTTAAAAAGAGTACTAACTTTGACAAACAGGTGGAAAAGCTTCTATATAAAGATGTTACATGCAGAAATATATGCAATGTTTAGTTGATTTCCATGACAATAAATTCAATAGCGATTGACAAAATATTTGAAACATAACTTCTAATCCAACTAATACTCTAAAAATATACTTTTTTTCTGCAAAATGTTAACTTACTTTGACAAACTGGTGGATCTGCAGACCAAGTATTCTCTCCAACACATCGTACATCACGTTGACCGACCAGTCGATAACCACCGGCGCAAGTGTATCGAACAGTTGATCCGAAGTCATGTCTTCCAAAGTTCGGTGATGCTCGGGCATTTGCGACATTTCTACGGACACACTTCATTCCTGGGGAAACAGTGGAGCATTTATCCAGGCTACTTTGTGTACAAATGTAATTAGGAGTTTGCAGGGTGGCGCTTATACACAGGCTGATTGGTCTACAAATATGATTAGGACAGTGTAAGATGAAGCTTAAATCCAGGTTGTTTCGTCTACAAAAGTGATTGGAAATTTGCAAAGTAGAGTTTATATACAAGTGTCAAAAAGTTAAAAACTCTGTACAACTTTAGTTCATTTCCATGACAATAAATCCAATTGCAGTTGACAGATTTGGATTCGAAATTATAAAATTGTAATCCAGCTAATACTCTAAAAATATACACTGTTTTTGAAAATGTTAACTAACTTTGACAAACTGGTGGATCTGCAGACCAAGTATTCTCTCCAACACATTGTACATCACGTTGACCGACCAGTCGATAACCATCGATGCAAGTGTATCGAACAGTTGATCCGAAGTCATGTCTTCCCAAGTTCGGTGATGATCGGGCATTTGCGACATTTCTTCCAGTACACTTCATTCCTGTGTAAATAGTGGAGCTTTTATACAGGCTGCTTTGTGTACAAATATAATTGTAAATTTAAAAGGTGTAGCTTATATGCAATTGGCTTTGTGTATAATTATGATTGACAGCTTTTAAAGTGAAGCTTATATATTTAGGTTGCATTGGTCCGGCCCGTTGGTCTAACGGTTAAGTCCGTCGCCTTTCAATCGAAAGGTTGAAGGTGCAAAACTGGTCGCTAGCTAGACGGTTGTGTCCTTGGGCAAGGCACTTTACGGACATTGCCTGAACCCAGTGGATTAATGGGTTCTACCAAATTGAAGGAACGTGTCTATCATATACAACACACTGCAATAGCTCCGGTAACCGACGATGGGTGCGAGGTGATCTGACGATTGCCCGTGTGTTAACCCCCTTGGTTTTCCCATTCACGGGGATAAAGATGAATATCCTATATCCTATTGTGTATAAATATGATTGGGAGTTTGCATAGTGGAGCCTATATACAGGTTTCTTCCTGTAAAATTATGATAAGGAGTTTCTAAAGTGGAGCCTATATCTACCCATCTAGTATAATGTGGCAAAATATAAGCTAAGTGCAATGTGAAGTACATTTTCAAAAAAAAATACTTTTTTCTGCAAAAATATAAATACAGTTTTCTATTCAAAATGTTGACTCACTTTCACAAATTGGTGGATCTGCAGACCAAGTATTCTCTCCAACACATCGTACATCACGTTCACCGACCAGTCGATAACCATCGATGCAAGTGTATCGAACAGTTGATCCGAAGTCATGTCTTCCAAAGTTCGGTGATGCTCGTGCATTTGCGACATTTCTACGGACACACTTCATTCCTGGAAGAAACGTGTTTTTGTATCAATGCAGTCTAACAGGTTAGATTAATCAGTAACAGTGTCCATAATAAAAATCATCGTTGTCAGCAGAAAGGTTGTTGGATTAAAACTAGACGCGACTAGCCTGTTGGGACAGCACTTAGTGGATGTTATGTGAAACAGATAAGATGGTGCATCACCTTTCAGCAAAAAGATCTCGAATTTTGTTAGAAGACAAGGTTATTACCTTGGGCAAGGCACTTAGCGAACATTAGTTACAACTAATGAATGTGTTAAGTAAACCTGAAAATACACAACTGCAATATCTTCGGTATCCTGGTGGACATTGTGTTGTGTGGTAACGCACAAATGCGTTTTTCCAATCTCTTGGATAAAACATGAATATCCCAAATGAATCATTTCCGGTATCAGCTCTGGAAGCAATAGCCAGAATAGCTCTATGGAAGTTCACCAGACCAACAGCCGAAAGGTAGTGGGATTGAAACCAGTTGCTTGATTATCTTGGTTTTCAACAGACAGGGCATTTAGTTAGTTGAACCCGATAGCACAATTCGTTGGAAAAAAAATTCATATTTTATTCCTCTGAATTGTAAAACGCGAATGTTATCACACAGTAATCATCTTATGTCTCGGCAGGTTAGGTTTTGGCTAGAGGACAACGTACTGAACCACCAAGGTAATTGGACAAAAAGGAATTTTGGAATATTCACCAAAGGAAAAAGAAAAATCAGAAATTTCACATGTATTTGTCACTTAGGACCGATAGTTGTTTTCTGACTGGCAATAGAAACTGACTTTATTTCTAATCCAGCCGAATAGTTAGGTTGGTTGGAATGATACCTTTTAGTTTATAGTTTGCAGGATTAAAAATGTCACTAACTAGTTGTGCCCTGGTGAAAAGCATTTTGCTGACGTTGTCTCTACTCAACAAATTAGTGGATAGTACGAAATGATAATAGCGTCTTAATCAAACACAACACACAGTACCACAGCTCTGTAAACCCGACGTTGGGTGTGGATGACTATTGCCCTTGTAATAAGTCCCCTCTCATTTTTCCATTCACAATAGGATAGGATAGAATATTCATGTTTATCCACGTGAATGGAAAAAACAAGGGAGTTAACACACGGGCAATCGTCGTATCACCTCGTGTCACAATATCCCATTCTATACAATAACTTAACGAAACCGAAATAAAAGCAAATTTACTTATTCCTGTGAATGGGAAAACGATGGGAGTTAACACACGGGCAATCGTCAGATCACCTCGCGCCACAATATCCTATCCTATACAATAACTTAACGAAACCGAAATAAAAGCAAATTTACTTATTCCCGTGAATGGGAAAACCAAGGGAGTTAACACACGGGCAATCGTCAGATCACCTCGCACCACAATATCCTATCCTATACAATCACTTAACGAAACCGAAAGAAAAGCAAATTTACTTACTAACACAGCTTGGTTTTGCCTGTGACCATACTCCAGTTGGCCGATTATTTGATTGACAGGTAGAAGTCGCACCCCCTGTCATTCTGTAGCCACGATTGCAAGTAAAAGTGACCGAATCACCATACACCCACGAATTTTTGTTGGGAACTTTAGTGGATTCAGTAACTCTTCGATCAACACAAGTCATAACTGAAAAAAAATTTTAAGATTATTTTAAAGTTTTCTGACATATTTTGTTAGATTTTGATTAATCTAAAGTTATCTGACACATTTTTTTTCCGTTTTACCGTGTGATTTACTGACGTGTTTACCTACTGTAGTTTATTTCTGTCTCTTCAACCTAAAACAACTGTGACATTCTTCTTTCATGTAATGAAGAAACAAAAAAAAATGAACTTAACTAAAAAAAAGAAATATATGTGTAAAGTAGCCAGTGTTGTAGTAAATCTTCTGTACTGTGATCTTAATCAAATCAAGTACTTTATGGAGGTCAAGTGAATTGAATTTAAGTATTTTTTATGTCTTGGTGCAAATATGAAAAATAGGAAAAAGGTTTTTTAAAAACAAATTTTTATACATAAAAAAACATTGGTTTAGGGTAAAATCTTTATGCTTTCTTTCATGAATAAAAAAAGTCAAGAGATGTTATCAAACGGGCGACCGTCAGTTTACAGGTCGTTTGACAGAGCAATTTTATATGTGGTTACTGTGCATGCTTTTTTCTTAAGGCAAACATGATTTATTGCTGAAATACTTTTCATTTGACCCGAGGAATTGGTGTCCTACAGAATAAATCACACCGCAACTTACTGTGACAGGTTGGGGTTTGGCTGGTCCACCTGTTCCCGTCCGAACAAATTGTCCTTCTTTCCCCACGCATATAATACCCTTGGTCGCAACCAAATGTAACGACGGTGTCAAGTCTCACTCGTGCCGTGGCATGTGACCTGGTGCCGTGGCGAGGTGCCGCTAGGGTGTCGCATGTGATCTCTATGGAATTTGAAAATTGGTTTCACTTTAAGCTCTTTTTACTTTTCGTCCTTAATAATAATATTACCGCTATACCTAGCGGAATTATGGGTTCTACTAAATTAAAGAAACATATCAATCATTCACAACAAACTGCAATATTTCAGGTAACCCGCAAGGTGATGTAAAAACCCCGTTGGTTTTCCCATTCACAGGGATAAACATGAATATCCTATCTATCCTAACCAAGAAACAATTACCTTCAGAACAATCAGCTCCACGGAAACCTCGAGTACATACACAGCTGAAAGAGTTGATCCGATTGAAACAAAAACCCCCGTTTTGGCATGGCTGTGTTGCACACTCATCAACTAGAAAAAAATTTGGTTAAAAACCGATAAACCGATAAAAACCGATAACTTGTAAGGAGGGATAGGTCATTTCTATCCTTGCGGGTGGAGAAACTGCATTAATAGATTTATCCAAGATAATGCTAGGAATGCCGCGGGAAAATAATAATATTTTTTCAACACAGTTTTTACCAAATATTTTGCAACACAGTTTTTAGTGTTTGCAAATTTGAATACTATGGCCAGCAAACACTTTGCTTTTATAATATCAAAGGTATATAGCCTGTCAGAAGACCTCCCATTGTACAATTTTGACTGCAATGTACCGTTGAATGTTTCTAAATGTGCCTCGAGTGAAAAAAGGTTGCAGAGAACTGAGTTAGATATCACCACTTTGGCTATTACCACTACCTACTCAATAATAAACCGGCCGGTTAGTCTAGCGGTTAAGTGCGTTGCCTTTTACCCGAAAGATTGCGGGTTCCAAACTGGTTGCTACCTAGTCGGTTGTGTCCTTGGGCAAGGCACTTTACGAACATTGCCTAAACCCAGTGGATTAATGGGTTCTACCAAATCGAAGGAACGTGTCTATCATATACAACACAATGCAATAGCTCCGATAACCAGATGGCGGGCACGAGGTGATTTTACAATTGCCCTTGTGTTAACCCCATTGGTTTTTCCATTCATGAGGATAAACATGAATATCCTATTCTTAACAGTGACACAACCCACCACAAGCTACATTTGTATCGATAGTTATTTCGTCCAAATCCACTGAGATGGCGGACGTTCTAGATTGCGAGACTTTGAACTCAATTTGAATACTTCCAACATTTGGCTGAAGGAGTATATCTGTGTTTTGCCACCTATTCTTTCCGTCCAAGACATTCGCTGCCCATAATGGTGTCCTGGTAAATATTCTTGTTAAATATGAACATTGAAGCCTGACCGATTAGCTTGGTGGATTAGTGCGTCGCCGTTTACCTGAAGGGTTTCAGGTTTTAAACATCTGGTCACTAGCTAATCGGTTGTGTCCTTAGGCAAGGCACTTAACAGACATTACATCTAGCGGAATGATGGGTTCTACTAAAATAAAGGAATGTCTAAACCATACACAACACACTGCAATAGATCCAGTAACCCGATGTGTGTTAACACCCCTTGTGTTTTTCCATTCACGGGGATAAACATATCATATCTTATTCAATCGAATATACTATCCTATTTTATCCATATTCTATCGTAAAAGATCAGATAAAAAAGAATAGGATAATCATGTTCCATCCCCTAAATAGGAAAATGCAAGAAGGAATATCACATGAGCAATCGTCAGATAATTATGCATCTACTGTTTGGTATCTTGAACTATATAGCATTCTGCAGGCAGAATAAGATATATTATCAAAAGTAGTCCATAGCTAGACGGTTGTGTCCTCAAGGAATTTACTTATAAGACATACCTGAACCTAATCAATAAATTTTGTATTTAAAACTGATTTTTGGTATATATACCACACTACAATATCTCTGATAACCCGATGGTGGACGCGAAATAATCTGATGATTGTCCATGTGAAAACGGCCTTGCGTTTCCAATCCACAGGCAGAAGATAAAGACATATTTGTGTTAATACCCGTGAATGTGAAAACCTGAGAGGCGTTGTTAACACACAGGAAATCGTCAGTTCAATTTGTGGGTTAGCAGAGGTATTTCAGTATGGCTTATATATCAATCATACACTTGTGCAGTTTGGTAGAGCCTATCATTACACTGGGCTCAGACAATGGCCGCTAAGTGAATTACTCAAGGACACAACCTGCTAGCTAGCGTACAGTTTCGAACCTGCGACCTTACAGCTAAAAGAAGAACTAATCCACCAAGCTAAAGGAACAATAAACATGAGTATCCCATGTCCCATCCAAAAAAACCTAAAAGGAAACTAAAAACAAAAATTGGTAAATTTTCACAAATTTAGAGAACTACCTTCGATCTGCTGAATCGACTCCGTTTACCGTGAAAGTGTGGTTGCTCGGTAGGTGTCTAATGTAATAGTAGAACTTGACGCAAAGGGGTGAATCACGGTTCAGGGCCAGGGAGAGTAATCGGGAGTTGCCCCGCGCCCAACTCCGAGGGAACGTTGCTTGTGCCACGAAACCTGAATTTTGTGAAAGTGAATCAGATACAAAGGTTGGTAAACCCAGCTAACAACAAAAACCACATAACAAACTCAGACACACAGCTAACTTACCAATGCAACAAACTAATGCATTAGTTGCTCAGATACACAGTTAACGCAGCAATACTACCAACATTTGTCCGGCCCGTTGGTCTAACGGTTAAGTGCGTCGCCTTTCAATCGAAAGGTTGCAGGTGCGAAACTGGTCGCTAGCTAGTAGGTTGTGTCCTTGGACAAGGCACTTCACGGACATTGCCTGAACCCAGCGGATTAATGGGTTCTACCAAATTGAAGGAACGTATCTATTATATACAACACACTGCAATAGCTCCGGTAACCCGACGATGGGCGCGAGGTGATCTGACGATTGCCCGTGTGTTAACCCCCTTGGTTTTCCCATTCACGGGGATAAAGATGAATATCCTATCCTAACATAAAAGTGGCTTAGACACACAGGTGATCCACCAATACTACCAATATAAAATCGGCTTTGATACACAGGTAATTAAGCCATACTACCAATAAAAACACAAAATTACTCATATACATAGTTAACACACCACCGCAAAAACAAACACACAAGCGGCTCCGATACACAGGTAACTCACCCACACTACCAATGGCAACATTATGCGATATGACTCTGTTCCAACCCGTGCCAAGATTCTGGTATCCACAGGTGGGTCTTGTTGGTGTTTCGAAGTTGCAGTCCTTATCAACTGGGTAAAATGGGGTTGTTAAACAAAATTCAGGGTAACGAAAAGGGGTTTAAGGGGAATTATTTAAATTTGTGTGCTGGTGGGGTGAATAAGTTTTTTTGAGAGAGTCCGCTTGCTGTGTTAAGCGTTTCCAAACAAGTCATGGTATTTGTTAAAAGGCGACACACTAACCCACCAAAATAATCATTAAAAGATTTAAATTAATCATAGTAACAATTATGCGGTTTTACGGTGAAATTTTATAAATTTAAAGTAAAGTTTAAGCAAAAATACTCACCAACACATCTAGGGGTTTCGCCCCATGTCCCATTCTCATTACAATACCGAAACAAAGGCCCATCAATCCTGTAACCAGCTTCGCAAGAATACGTCACCCTGCCCCTGTATTCGAACCTCACCCCAGCAGTGTGCACTGAGCCATGCTCGGGTCTTTCTGGTTCGCCGCACGTGACAACTGAAACACGAAGAAGCATGAAAAAATGAAATGTGCATCACTGAAATATCCCGCACTGAAAAATAATGGGCATCACTGTAGCACTTTAGACTGGAAAAGTAACATGCAACACTAAAACGTTCCAGACTTGAAAAGTAAAGTGCATCACTGACACATTCCGCACTGGAAAAGTAATGTGCATCAATGACACAATTTGGATTGAAAAAGTAATGTGCATCACTGAAACAATTTGGATTGAAAAAGTAATGTGCATCACTGAAACAATTTGGATTAAAAAAGTAATGTGCATCACTGAAAAAATTTGGATTAAAAAAGTAATGTGCATCACTGAAACAATCTGTATTGAAAAAGTAATGTGCATCACTGACACACTCTGGATTGGAAAAGTAATGTGCATCACTGACACAATCTGGATTAAAAAAGTAATGTGCAACACTGACACAATCTGGATTGAAAAAGTAATGTGCAACACTGACACAATCTGCATTGAAAAAGTAATGTGCATCACTGAAACAATCTGAACTGGAAAACTGGTGTGCATCACTGACACATATTTATCCCCATGTCCAGGTTGCCGGTGCTACTCTAATGAGTTTGTCAAAATGACTGAACAATCCATTTCATCAAGGCACAAACAGTGGGTGTTTTTTCTCATAAACAAAACTGTGCGTGAAGTAATCGAAGGAGCATGGTTACTGACTGGCTATTA
>CH002091.1:68062-97470 GCA_000149265.1 Ciona savignyi | reverse complement strand
TAAAATAAATGTGAGTACCGATTTATCGAAACAACGTGTGGGTAGTAAACAAAAACATGTCGAAGATAGAAGTTTTTCGTGAGTATTTCTTTTTCTTTTGTTTGCCTTTATTTGTTTACACCAACTGCCGCATAAGTATTTATATAACTTGTGTTTAAAATATTTAGGTTAAATTAGGTTGGATTAAACTAAAAGGTAGGAAACTAAAGACTAAAAAAGAATTATGACACTGTAAAGGCTTGGGTTACAGTTATCATTAGTTCTGGGGTTGATATTAGTGTTTAGCAGGGTTAATTTTAATTTCTGGTGCAGGGTTAAGATTACCTCCATAGTCTTATTAAGAAGTCTTCATCTTTATTAGTATGATATTATATTATAGACCAGTGTTTCCCAACCCAAGTCCGCGTTCTTAAATGAGTCCGTGAAAGGTTTAAATGAGTCCGCAAGCACATTAACAATTTGCTAAACTTTTTGTTTTTAATTTTAGTTATAAACAGCAGTGATATGTTTTTATCAACGAGACATTGTAACTCATGGTAATTTTAAGTTTGTCGTAGTGAATCGTATGCACATAGTACAGGTACACTAAACTTTTGACTTACGCTAATTGAAAATTAATGCACTTTGAGTCCACAAAGACTTTCTCTGGTAAGAAAATAGTCCGCGACCAAAAAAGGTTGGGAAACGCTGTTCTAGACCAAGGGTTCTTAAACGACTTATTTAAACTTTTTTCATAAACTTTAAATTATAACTCGTATAATATGCTCTTATATTATTGTAGAATTGTACATATTATTGTGTATAATATAATTTTGCGAACATAACAATCAAACAATGCAAACTTTAGAGATGAAAATCGTTGCGGATAAGTCTTGTACCACCGGCCATACTTTGTTTCTTCATGATAACTTCCCAAATAAGAAAGATGACGAACACTGTATATTGGTTACCAATGTACCGCCGTACTGTGATGAGGTAGGTTTATGACTTTGCTGCGGCTGCGTCCGCTATATTTGTTAAATTATATTCTTTTTTCATTGACGTGTTTTAACAACTGTTTGTTTTGCCGTCTTTTCCTGTTCCTGTGTTGTGATTTTATGTGTTTGCCATTTTTAAAAACTGAGGCAAAGAATGAATAAACTAAACTAAACTAAACTACATCACAAGCTATTCGGTTGTGTCCTTGGGCAGGGAACTTATTGCATAGTTGCTAAAACCCAGTAGAAGGATGGGTTAACCAAGTTGAAGGAACGTCTCTATCACAGTGGTTCTCAAACTTTTTAGAGTTGGGACCCACTATTAATTACCACAATTTATGGCGACCCACTTAACTTTATATATAGTTGTTGTAACATGTATGAGAAACGAAAGGTTCAATGACCTGAGGTCAGGTGAAGATCACGCCACGATTCAAGATTGTGTGATGTCACAATTATGATAATTTCCCCTTGATTTTTGTATAGGAAATAGCTAGTATAGTTAATCAGAGCTTTTATAACTTTTCACGACCCACCAAGATTCCTTTCGGTGGGTCGCGACCCATAGTTTGAGAAACGCTGCTCTATCATATACAATACACTGAAGTAGCTAGCCCAACGGTGGGCTCGAGATACATTGTTACTTGCACCCTTGTTAACACCCCTTGCATTATTTTCATTTATGGGATATACATGAATATCCTATTCTATCCTATATTTTCTAAGAGAGTGTTTTGAGAGGTTTTTTCATGTCACGCAACATGATTTGAGGGGCATGCAAATATCCATAGTATAACCATGTGCAAACTCAAACTGTATAAGTTGGCCAAAATGTACCGTCCTAAAATTTGTAAAGCTTGCAATTCAACAGTCTTATTACTAATATCCAAATCTGGTACATAACAATCAGTTGGTTGCTTTTATTATGATAATAAAACTGGCACAATGCATTCAAAAGTTTACCAACCCCTGCCATAATTAATGAAATGAGAATTTATTTTGTAAAATTTCCATATTTTGGGATTTCCAAAGTTTACTGACGATAATCGTAATTATCGCGGTGCATGAATGACACACAGTTATTGATACTCATTACAAGTACTCGTTGCAGGCTTACAGCCCTAGGCCCCTAGAATAAACTATTTATATACTCACAACGCCCTTGCCTAGCACTATGTACTGACACTATGACCACCTTATATCCATTAAACAAGAATTTATTTTTTCAATTTTCCAGCATTGCTTGCATCGTCTTTTCGAGGGCTGTGGAAAGATTTTAAGCTTAAAATTCACAAAACAAGCAAGAAAACCAAACACGACTGAAAATACGTCAAAGTTCTTTCCTTCCGCTCCGGTGGAGGGGTTTAAGATGGCGTATATTACCTATGATTGCACAGAAGCGGTTGAAAAAGCTTTAAAAAAGTCGATATCAGACGAAATTCACTATCTTTCATCAGAATCCACAAAGTTGATTACAGGGCTAAGAAGTAAGTTTTTTGAACGAATAAGAATCATCAAATAAATCGATTAATATATGGCTATACTTTTATTGCACTAACAAGGTTATGTAACTGGTTTCAGTTATAGCGCTTTATTGTACTGGGGACAAAATGTATATAGAAATTCTAATTTAACTAAATGTGTTCATTTTTTTAAACTAAAAGTGTAATTTTTTTTTTTTTAAACCTCTATAAATTGAGCAAAAAATAGCTGCAAAATGGTTGTCTTATATGTAAAAATAGGATAGGATATTCATGTTTATTTCCGTGAATGGGAAAACCAACGGGGTTAACACACAGGCAATTATCAGATCACCTTGCGCCCATCATCGGGTTACCAGAGCTATTGCAGTGTGTTATGTATGATTCACACATTTCTTCAATTTGGTAGAACCCATTAAACCATTGGGTTCAGGCAATTTCCGTTAAGTGGCATGGCCAAGGATACAACTGACTAGCTAGCGACCAGTTTTGAACCTGCAAACCTTTGGCTGAAAGGCGACACGCTTAACCACTAGGACTAGACTAACAATGTGACAATACCAGTCAGCACTCTATAGCCACTGAATAAAGTCGTATAATCTAGTAGCCATTGAATAAAGTCATATAATCACCTGCCTTCTTGCAGAATGGTGTTTAGATTACGTCCGAAATCAGCCCGACCCAGTCAAAATGCAGATGGAAATAGATGAATATATGGCTGAATTTGACGCCAAAGTCAAAAAAGTAAGTCTTTATTTAAACCAGGGCTTTTCAAACTTCTAAGCTTGCGACCCCTTTTAATTTATTAAAATTTTCTGCGACCTTTCTTCACGTTTAAAATCTAAAAAAGTAGATACAGTAGTTGTGAAATTAGAGTAATCTTTGCGACCCCTAAAATTCATTTTTTGCTACCCCTAAATTTCCGCTACCTCCAATTTAGGAAGCCCAGAATTGTGCACTCATTTTTATATAGTAATGTGAAATTACTTCAAGACATTGTGCTGTTTGACCTTTTTTTATAATTTTACTTAATTTATGGATAGAGGTTGTATTATAGTAGGTGTGGAGGAACATGTCAGGAATTATTGTACTGTTTTCACTAGATAAATTCTGGTCACTGTCAGTTGACAAATCTATTAAGTGGTGTTAATTATGTTGTACTACAACAGTGATTCAGTTGTTACACTTGTATAAATCCACCTCATTTGTAAACTCAATGTCCTCATGTAAGTGCCTAAATCGAATCCCTAATCCATTGTATGACATATACATAAAGCAGTATTTTTGCTGCCGTGTATGTTTATATATAAGATGGGATAAGATATACATGTTAATTCCTGGGAATGGGAAAATCAAGGGAGTTAACACACAATCAATTATTAGATCACCCCGCACTCACCGTCAGGTTAGCAGAGCTATTGCAGTGTGTTTATAATTCTCCTATTACAATTCCACTGGGTTCTGGCAATGGCTGTAAGTGGACAGAACCAAAAAGCTATCGACCAGTTTCTAGCCTACAACCCTCTGACTGAAAGGCCACGCACTAACCCATTACCCATCGTGCTAAGGGAATAGGATATTCATGTTCATCCCCGTGAATGAAAAAAACCAAGGGGGTTAACACACGGGCAATCGACAGATCACCTTGCGCCCACCGTCGGGTTACCGGAGCTATTGCAGTGTGTTGTGTATGAATTAACGTTTCTTCAATTTAGTAGAACCTATTAAGCTAGTGACCAGTTTCGAACCTGTGACCTTTCGGTAAAATATAAATATGCTCATAACAATAAGAAAAACGTTTTTTCAAATAATTTATTCCAATTTTAGGAGCAGGAGGTGGAGCTCGCTAATGAGGGTATTCCCGATGAAGAGGGGTGGGTGAAAGTCACCACTCGGGGGCGTAACCCAGGGGTGAGCAGAACCGAAGCGAACCAAACCAGGATTCGAAGGAAGGAGAAACAGAAACGAAAAGAAAAGGTAGATGTTGTCGATTTAGGAAAAAACAACAATTTAATTTCAATTTTTTGGGGGGTTTTTGCCAAAATTTTATTTTTTTTTTTTTTGCGAAATATTCTATTTTTTATGTTTCTTACCAAATATTTTATTTCTTTATATTTTTTGGCAAAATATTTTTTTGTTTCTTAAAAAATATTTTAAGTTTTTATCATTTGTTGTGGATATATAAAAAAAATTTAATTTCAAAATATTTTTTGGGGGGTTCTTGCATAACATTTTATCTTTTACAATTTTTTTTTACTAAATATTTTATGTTTTTATCTGTTTTTGCGAACTATTTAGTTTTTTATGTTTCTTTCCAAATATTTAAGAAACAGTAACAAAAAGAAAAAGTAGATGTTGTCGATTTAGAAAAAAAATTAAATTAATTATTTTTTTTTTATTTCACTTGTTTCTTACAAAACATTTAATTTTTTTTATGTATTTTTTGCGATTTTTTCATGTTTTTTTTGCAAAATATTTTTGATTTTTGTCATTTTTTGCAAAACATTTTAATTTTGATTTTGAAAAATATTATAACTTTTACTTTATTTTTATTTTTTGGCCCAAAAAATTATTTTCAGAATAAGTTCCACTATTTTCTTCTTTGTTGTGAAAATGTTAATTCTATGTTATAACGAAAAATGTCATCAACGAAACCCATTTTCCCAGGAAATGCTCAGCATATATAAATACCAGGTCCGAGAATCTAAGCGGGAACGTAAGTTTGTTCTTTTCCAATCAATTATTTGCGTTTTATATCCAGTGTTCCATAAATGGGATATTTATGTTTTGTACCCTAGAATGAAACATGTGGATGTAAAATTGTGGAGAGTTATGAGACGGGTAATCGTCAGATTACATAAGGGAGCGTTATCACACGGGTAATCGTCAGATTGTGTAAGGGAGCGTTATCACACGGGTAATCGTCAGATTGTGTAAGGGAGCGTTATCACACGAGTAATCGTCAGATTACGTAAGGGAGCGTTATCACACGGGTAATCGTCAGATTACGTAAGGGAGCGTTATCACACGGGTAATCGTCAGATTACGTAAGGGAGCGTTATCACACGGGTAAATTTCAGATTACGTAAGGAAGCGTTATCACACGAGTTTTCGCCAGATTTCGTAAGGAAGCATTATCACACGGGTAATCGTCAGAATACGTCAGGCACCCTTATCACATTGTTAATCGTCGGATATCTTGCGCCCATCGTCTGGTTACCGGAGTAATTGCAATGCGTTGTATACTACTGAGATATTGTTACAGTTTTTGTACAATTCATATATCCACTGCGTTAAGGCAAAGTTCGCTTAGTGCGTTTTCCAAGGACACGTCTGTCTAGCTAGCTGCTGGTTTTCAACCCACAATCTTTCAACTGACGATGCCTTTACAAGGACATAACCCGACTAGATAGTCGCTGGTTTTGATCCCACAACCTTTCCGCTGCCTGTAGAATAAGACATGTGCTGATATTGGAATGCATAAATATTTAAGGTACAAAGTTGTTTTAAACTTTGTCATATCTAAATCTAACAGACCATTTCGAATCATAATTTAAAATCTGTCAGTCTAAGAAAAACAAAGCTTAAAACTTGATAACCCAATTTGAGCTTTTAAAGATTTAAATATTTTTTCCAAGCATAATTTTGTTCATAGCATAATTCATAGATCTGTCAGTCTACGCCAAAAAAGCTTAAAATCATTCTAACCCCGTTCCTTTCAAAATGCTTCTGATCATCCAATTTCAATCAAACTATCTCTGAAGGCAACTAAATTACAATCTTGAATAGAGTCCCACAAGAAAACGAACTAAAAATGTTTTCTTTTACAGAAATCGCAAATCTTCGTAAGAAATTTGAAGAGGACAAATTAAAGATTAAAAACCTGAAAGAATCTCGTAAATTTCGACCTTTTTAACACCTTGCGTGTGAATGGTCAAATTTTGGAAACGTTTTTTAGATTATTTTGCCTTCTTCACAATACTTTCTGGGAAAACTTCTCGCTATTAAAAAAAAATACCAAAACATGCCTTTGTTGCTGTTTTTTGTTTGTTTTAAAATTATTTATTTTATAATCTTGTATGTCAGAATTAGGATAGGATAAGATAGGATAATTATGTTTATCACCGTGAGTAGAAAAACGTCCGATCACCTCGCGCCCACCGCCGGGTTATCGGAGCTAATGTAGTGTGCTGTATATAATAGACACGTTCTTTAATTTGTTTTGTTAGAACCCATTAATCCGCCGGGTTCCGGCGATGTCCGTCAAATACTTTGCCCAAGGACACAACCGACTAGCTAGCGACCAGTTTCGCACGTAGTTGCACCCACGTTTCCGTTGGCGAATCAATTTTTACCGAGGTCTGTTTAGAATCCATTATGGGTTCGTCACTAAGACAGTTCAGCGATACGACAGTACTTGCCCAAGCAATTGATGTGTGATTTATACTTAAGTTCTATGTCTGTAATTTAAATTCTTTGTTAATTTTAAGTCTCGCCGAATTTCCATTATTTTCTGCGCTACGTTGATTATTTGATTGTCTGATATTCTATAAATTTTTACGCAAACTTAAAGATCAATTTCTTTGCTTGGGCGGCGAACCAGGATGTTTATGGGAAAAAATGTGCTAAAACGTTACATACGGTTAAGATGCTACTGTACAGTCGTATGGCTGAATAGTTAGCGTAACCGATACATATAGAGACTCGTATATATATAAACGGGCAAAGTGACGTACCTACCTTGGATTCGAAACTTGTGTCAGTAAAAAAAACATTCGTAACATAAGAATATTTCTGTACGGTCATGTGGCCGAATGTTTGGCGCAACCGATACATATACAGACTCCTAAAAAAAAAGATGTTTATACTGTTTTGGTACAATAATCTGCTGAGTTTAAACGAAATTCGCGATTGGCCTTTCCCAGGTCCGCAACTAAATAGCAATTACTCTTGGGCTAAATGGCGATTGTGCTTGATCAAAAAAATAAACATTTGGAAAGCATAAACTTTGTCTGACGACAATACCGGAGCAACTGACATAAATCAACTGGTCTGGGTAAAAAAAACGCTATATTGTCATATACAATCAGCCCATCTATATAAAGATAGTCGTGAAACAGTAAACCCCGACATTTACCTTTTAATCCACTGGATTAAATGTTATTTAAATAGATCGATTTTAGTCAACTAGGTCGATTGAATGAACCAAAACAGTAATATTTTCAATCAGAAACACATCCACTGATATATTCACCGTGTGATGTCGCCCTTGCGCTTTCCGTTTTTCATGAATATAACATGAAAATTTATGGTACGGTCGTGTGGTCGAATGGTTAACGCGACCGATACATATACCAACTCTTATACAAAAAAACGGTCTTGGTGACGAGCCCATCATGGGTTCGAAACTTAGCTCGGTAAAAAAAAAAAACATGAAAATTTATGGATACGGTCGTGTGGTCGAATGGTTAACGCGACCGATACATATACCTAAAAAAGGTCCTAGTGACCAACCGATCATGGATTCGAAACTTGAATAAAAAAAAAACATGAAATTGTATGTTCTGCTGTATAGCGTCGCGTGAATAGTAAGTAAGCTTAGTTCGGTTAAGACTGAAAATCTATTACCAATATAGGAAAGAATGGCAAAACCAAGGGGGTTAACACACCGGCAATCGTCAGATCACCCCGTTTGTGTCCATCGTCGGGTTACCGGAGCTATTGCAGTATGTTGTATGTGATACACACGTTCATTTAATTTAGTAGAACCAATTAATCTGCTGGAATTAGGCAATGTACGTTAAGTGCTTTGCCCAAGGCACAGCCGACTATAGCTAGCACCAGTTTCGAAGCTGTACCCTTCTGCTAAAAGGCGACACACTTAACCATCAGACTAATCTATAGAACTAAAATTATTGAGAATTTATTAATCTACTGGATTCAGTGGATGTCCGTCAAGTGCATTTCAACTAACAGCCTACTAGTCATCGACCAGTTTCTACCCTACAACCCTTCGGCTGAACGCTAATATGTTAAAGAACATTATTCCACACATTTTCAATAACCCATACATGCCTTCTTCGGAATCTAAAATTATGTTTTATCGCCATGATACGATATTAAAAACTTTGAATCACAATGTATTTTCGTACCTTTGGATTTTGTTGTTATGCTTAAACAAATATAAAAAAATAAAAAACATTACTTATTAGAAGGCGACCAGTTTCGATTCATCAACCATTCGGCTGAAAGGCGACCTATTACCACATTAAGATATTTACAAATACCAAAAGGACCAAAACATTTATATTTAAAAATAAAAAGTGTATTTCACCGAAAAATAATTTATCGGAATCAATAAAATCAAGCTTGAATTGCACAAGTAGGAAAGCAATTATCCATCTTCCTTCAATCGAAAGATAAGCCGAGGAACTGCACTTGGAGCACACAGACTGGTCGTTAAATCAATAGTGTCGGCAGTTTGCAAAATAAGATACAAACGCTGAAATAAAGAATGAAAAGCATAAAGTGCCTTACCCAACCCCAACTCTTAGTAACTATTAGGTGATGCAATATTTTTTGATCTTTTTTATAGAGTTTTCACGTCTGTGAAAATGTTAGTTCGGATTAGAGGCAGACATGTTACCCATATTTAGTGTTGTCGAAACTGGTCACTAGCTATAAATGGTCGTCTCCTTGGCCAAGACACTTAACGGACATTGCCTAAACCCAGCGGATTAATGGGTTCTACCAAATCGAAGGAACATGTGATTCATACATAACTCACTGCAATAGCTCCGGTAAACCGACGGTTGGTGCAAGGTGATCTGACGATTTCTCCTGTGTTAACCCTCTTCATTTTCCCATTCACGGGAATAACCATGTATATCCTATTCTGCTATCCTATCCTATTGCCTTAATAAAAAAATATGCAAATTTTAGGGATGTGTTCCTGTAAATACATCAAAGCCCCCGAGTCATATTATTATTGCATCTAGCCCAGTGATTCCCAATAAAAGTGGAGTCCATTTTAGGAAAACTTGGTATATTTTTGCTCTGTGTAGGCCTATTTTCACTATACGGTACTTTGATTTTGTGGTTATGATCGTTTAATTTTTTAGTCTTCACTATACCGCAAAACATAAAAAAATGCAAGGGCCCCTTTTAATTTTTTTTAACAAAACGTTTAAGAACCACTAATAGCCACTAAATAGGCAGCCCACACTCCTGGCATCTCAACCGCCCTATTTCATTTTAAAGGTCATCATCAAAATCTTATTAAAATAGAATAAAAGACTGGCGACTTGTTTTTTTTTAATCAGTCTTGCGCGTGTTAGATTTTAATTTCTAAAGATTGAATTTTGTAACTATTTTATTAATAACGCTATACGGATGTGTCAGAAAACATTTCGGTTAGAATAAACAAGTGCGTTCAAATTGAGTGGTTTTTCCCAGGAGAGAGAAAATATCGATTTCTTTAAGGTTTATTAAACTCGGCGCAAGGCAATATCATTGTAGCCGAATTGGTTTAGCCAGTTGACTGTTTTCAGTTCAGTGAGCCTCTTTACGTTTAAATCCGCCATGGAAAATGCTTTTTAATATAAAGCAAGATAAAGATGTGATTTTGTCGATGTAAGTATGCGAATTTTGTGTTGGATAAAAGTTAGCGTGTACAGTTAAAGCCAGGCACTTCACTGTAAGTTACCAACATACATATGTGTATTTCTTGTCACTAAGGCCATGTCTCCGTTTCATGGCGTATATGTCGAGTCACTGGAACATAATGGCACAGTCTAAAGTCCCTGTATCTACTACAACAGGTTTTTCGAGCTGTATATAGTCATGTACAAAACAGATTAGGTGGAAGTGCGCGGCAGAATAGCATATAAGTGCCTTTGGGCTTAAATGTGGCAGGATCGAAAATTGGGTTAGTAAGTCGCCTTTCAACCAAAAGGTTGCAGGGCCGAAAGTGGTCGCCAGCCAGTCGTTTGTAAACGTCGGCAAGGCTGATATCGCCTAAACCCAGTGAATTATGGGTAATACTAAAACTGAAGAAACGTTTCAATCATACACTACTATAGCCCCGGTAACCTGGCGGTAGATCCGAGGTAAACTGACGATTGCGGTTGTGATAACGCCCCTTTGCACATTTCGATTCACGTGGATAACACATGAATATTGTCCTATCTTTTCAGTAAACTCTGTTTACTTGTGAATTGACCTTTCTTTCCCCCTGTCCTCTTTTTCTCTCTCTATATATATAACACATTTCACTCCAATTATACGTAAATGTCACTGGTTTATGAAAATAGCAGCCAAGCTTATTTTCTCTCGTTTTTTAACAAAGAAAAAGGCTGATTAGCTTTTATATTCACCGTCTAATTACTCGTGCACATCTTGCAGACTAGATTAGCTGTCTTTTGACAACGCAGCTCATCTATGATTAAACAGGCTGTCGGTTCGCTGAATCTACTTTCTCTTTGATAAGGTCTCACGGTAGGCCATTTCGGTGCTGTAATAAGCCTCTAGGGTCGTCAAAAATCGTTAGGACTATTAATAAACTGCAGACAGAATGGACCTTTTAAAGCCGGATCAAGAAACTACGAGTCTATCGGTGCCTGGAACTCCTAGCGCGATGGCGGCTCGAAGGACGTCCGTTGTGCAGATGTCAGCAAAGTTAGCTGCTTTGAGAGGCGAAAATGTCCGCGAAGATACCTTTTCAAGAACGAACAGTGACCCAAGGCCAGCAGAGCAAACCGACAATCACTTGAACCATAGAAGGCGCAAAGGAAAATCGTCCGAGAAACGAAAGCCAACAAGGTTTATGCAGAAAAACGGAAGATGTAATATTCGACAGGTGATTTGGTTCGTTTTGTTTGCTACTTTGTATGGGAATTTTGCTCAGGGTTATTTTTCGGAGAATCATGCTCGAAATACTGATTGTCCTTTTTCTGTTTCTCTTTGACAGTGCTCGCCAGAGACATTACACTGACATTACAGTGCTATTACTTTTGTAGCCCTCCAAAGATTAATTTGTGGTGTAAGCATTATTATAAATATAATTTTGCCGTGAATTCTAAGTGTCTTGCCCAACTACACAACCGACTTATCCACCTCCCTTTATTCCACTGCGGCTAAAAATGTTAAATGTTGTGGTTGGTTATGTTATCTTTAACGTTTGGTAGTTTTCATATTGAGGATTAATCCAAGTTATCTGTACCTGAGTCTGTGTTGTTCGCCGTTGAAACCAATAATCAAGAACGCAATTCGCAGATGAGAAAATCAATGTTCATGGCCCTTTACACGAATGTCATATTCGATTTAATGTACGAATGAACGTATTGATTTTTTATGTTTAAATAGAACTGTCTCATACGTATTCGTTTAACAGATGCTTCCGTTTGCCGTCTGGTGTTTAACGTGGGGACATGTATATTTGGTTTGGAGCGTACTTTTTATGAGCAATACGGAAAAATATGCCCGACCGACTGGATTGGTGGATTAGTGAGCCGCATTTCAGCGGTTGGTGGGCGCGAGGTAGTCGCATGTGGAACTGGAAAAGTCGCTGAGTATGGTCATTGCCAATAATTGGGTTCTACTTAATTAAAGTAACGACTAAATCAAACCCAACATACGGCAAAAGCTATGGTAACCCGAACTTGGCGCGATATAATCTGATGACTGCCCGTGTTATAACGCCCTGCAATTTATCATATACGGAAATAAACATGAATATCCGCTTCTATATGACTAAAGGAAATCTACCGTAAAAACGTGGATTTAATCTAGTTATACTGCGATAAAGTGGTATGTGGGCAAATGATTTTACACAAAAGTGTCCCGATAACCGTTTAGACACGACGCTTCTGTTATGATATATATATTTATTCGCTAAATGAAAAACATATCAACTACGTTAACACAATGATGCTTTATACGAGTCAAACAGCCACCATTATTATATCCAAGAGGCATATGATTCCCACACTATCTCGTATGGTAACTTGGTCATAAACATAAAAAGGTGTTCAACCAATTATTCTCTCTATCTATCTCTCTCTCTCTCTCTGATGCAAACTGACCTCAGTCAAAACGCGTTGTCCTGTACGGTCGTGTGGCCGAATGGTTAACGCAACCGATACATATATCAACTCCTATAAACAAAACCGGTCCTGGGGAAAAGGCCCTCATAGATTCGAAACTTGGCTCGAAAAAAATTAAGCGTTTTTCTTTTCATTCTCAGTTTGGCATTCCTTTATATGTAATTTCGTCAATTCGACGATAATCTAACACCCGATCCGGCAATCTATTTCAGGACGCGGCGGAAATCCGACGCCGCTATCTTCGGGACATCTTCACAACCCTTGTGGATATGAGTTGGAGAAGTAACCTGCTGTTCTTTATCGCAACTTATATTTGCGCGTGGTCTTCTATCGGGCTGATTTGGTGGATCATTGCTCTTCTTCGGTGCGTTGAATTTTTTTAATGTTGAAACCATTTAGAATTGTTGATTGACGAACAATTTAATCATTTTTGAGTTATTGAAACTTCTATCAAACATTTGAGTAGGTTACTACCACGCCTTTCAGCCATTAGGTTTCATGTTTGAAACTGGTCGCTAGCGAGTCAATTATGTTCGGGACAAGGCCATTAAACGGATATTTCTAGAACCCAGTGAATTACACCGCAATATCTTATAGTTAATCCGAAAGAGGCCGCGACGATTACCCGCATAAGAAGGCTTCCGTGCGTAATCGCAAGGTAATCTGACGATTGCCCGTGTGATAACTCCCCTTGTTATCCTATCCTATCTAATACCTAAACACGTCAATCAACCGTGTAATTAGTACAGTTTTTTAAATTAGAAATATGTATTTATTTTATTCAATACTTTACATAACAATAAACCAGTCGTTTTAAGTAATACTTAAATTAGAAATACGTATTTTATTTCATTTACTGTATACATAAGGCCAATTTCTAGATTCATGTAAAGCCGAAACAAGACTGTAAGTAATTTCATATGATGTACAGGCAGACTAAGCTGTCAGTTAATGCGAAGACCTTAATCTTTAATAGTTTTATTATTTTGACTGTAATAACTGTTGACGTAAAGTAGTATTCCCACGTGTAAACGCTTTCCCACAGTTGTGGTTAGAGTTGTGATGTTTTAAACTGTATATTATAAATAGTGCGTCTACTTTTAGATAATTTAAATCGGTCATCATTTAATTAAACCGTTTTGGCCTTTTACTTGGCTTTGTAATTGGGCAATGCAATGAGAGATAGTCGCCTTAACCGAGTGGATAATTGGATTAAAAACTAATAGTAGAAACTTTTTATAATCTACAACAACGCACAGGAATAATACTATAACTCTACAGTGAGAACGGTGTAATCTAGGATAGGATAGGATATTCGTGTTTATCCCCGTGAATGGGAAAACCAAGGGGGTTAACACACGGGCAATCGTCAGATTATCTTGTGCCCACCGTCGGCTGACGAAGCTATTGCAGTGTGTTGTGTATGATTGACATGTTTTTTCAATTTAGTAGAACCCATTAATTCGCTGGGTTCAGACAATCTAAGGATTGCCCGTGCAATAACGCCAAGTGCATGTTCACTGGGATAAACATAGACATTTTATCTCAACATAAACAAAATATTAACCCTTTATAAACAACAATTCGTTCAGTTCTGTTTGTCGCTTTTCCTTCAAATGACCTGGCACGGATTACCTATAGTTTAGCGCGTGGTGTTTATTTTCATTTGCTGGCCTTGAGATTTATCTTATCTAATAAATTATTCAGCAAAGTTGTCCCAGCTTGAGCTAATTCCTTTATACAGCCGTTCTTTAAATTTGCTGTGGCACTCCAAAATGACCTCGAAGACCTCTTACCTTGACCTTATTTCAATAAATGAGTTTTCTTTAAAATTATTTTGTCTGTTTTGTATATACAAATAAAAAATAAAATATTCAGCAGAAAGCAGTTTTTTTCGATGTGTTCAGTTTTCCAAGTCTTCCCATATATCTCCCCCATAAATTTCCCAAATCTTACCATATATCTCCTCAAATATTTCCCGTATAAAAAACCCTATAGCTTTTCCAAATCCTGTGAGTTCGCAATCATCCACAACACACTGCAATGACTTTCGAAAAATACCCAAAATTAATTAATCTAAATCACACCGTCGGGCCATATTGGAACAGTTCACAAATCTCCATTTTAAACACTTTTCCGTACAGATCATATTTCAAACACCGTACCCATTATTTCATTGGCTTTAGGCAATGTTTGTTAATATTCTCGCCCAAGGACACAGCCGACTAGCTAGCGACCAGTTTCGAACCTGTAGAGAGATTAACTAACCCACCAAGGTAATCTGTCGTGTACAACATACTCACCGAACACACTAACCTGTTTCAATGCCAACAGAGGCGACGTTGCTGATTATGCAGCTTTCAAATCGAGCAACACCACCAGCAACCACACTGCATGCGTGCAAAACGTGTATTCCTACACCACTGCATTTCTTTTCTTCATCGAAACAGAGACATCTGTCGGATATGGTAAACGAGCTATCACCGCTCACTGTCCGGAAGCAATCATACTTTTTGTGTTTCAGGTGAGAATATAACAATAAATGGTTAAAATGAGAGTTTTAATTACCGGTTTTCTTTAAAAAAACGTCTTAGTGGATTAAGTTTCGTAGCCATGCTGGGCTTATCTTGGAGACTGTTTATTGTCTAGAAATCGATGTTTGAATCGGAAAAAAATGATTAGAAGGGTGTAGATTTTGATTTTCGATTATGCAGCTAGCGAACAAATAAACGAAGAAATCAACCAAACGGCCTTTTCTTTGTTTCACTATAAAATAATCCAAACTTTAATGTATACATAAAATTATCATCAAAGGTCCATATATAAATATGAGGTACCTAAAAAATAAGCTTCTTTGTCAGAACAGCGCCGTGTGTATACCGTGCAACCGTGAATTAATTGGTAGGTTAGGGCGTCGCCTTTCTTCTGTAGGGTTTCAAAAACTGATCGTTAGTCAGTCGGTTGTGTCATTGGGAAAAGTATAGGCCTACTAGGCGTATAATGCTTACCCAGTATAATTAAAGGTTTTACCTAAACTGAAGAAACTTTTCAAGTATAAAAAACGTACTACAATAGCTCTGGGTAATCTGACGTTTGCCTGTGTGAGAACGCTTCATTACGTATTCGCGATGTAATCTGGCAATTACTGGTAAGATATAGTGCCTCCTTTCGCAAATCTGTCTTATCTCTCTACGTTTAATTTTATTTTAATTATTTATTTACTTTCAATTGATATAATTTCAACCTAATCTTGAATTTCCAGTGTTTGCTCGGCAGTATTTTGGACGCCTTCATGGTCGGGTGTATCTTTATCAAAATCTCCCAACCGAAAAACCGCGCGGAAACACTGGTTTTCAGCGAACATTGCGTCATCTCACCACGTGACAGAAAATATTGTCTAATGTTTCGGTACAATTTGGGTTTTTACATTTCTACAACTTTGAAGCATAGTTTATCTATTGTATAGTTTTACTATTTAATCCTATGCGCAATGTACTTTATAATGTTGTGGGCTTCTCACTAAAACTATAAAAACTAAATAAAACCATGTCCTAAACACTGATCTCAATCCCAGAAATAACCCTAACTCCAACCCCATGTTTAAAACTAATTTAAAACTAACTCTAATGTCATTTTCTTCATTTTAGTGTGCAGTTTTCCCCCTTTCCCACTTTTTCTTAGTTTTCCCAGGCAGGTGCCTCTAATTACTGCTTGGATCGCTATGGAAACTTATTCTAACCGTGTTCGTACGGTCGTGTGGCCGAATGGTTAACGCGACCGATACATATACCGACTTCTATATAAAAAAACGGCCTTGTGACGAGCCCATCATCGGTTCGAAACTTGGCTCGGTAAAAAAAAACCAAACACTAATCTGAAACCCAGAACTAACTTTAACCCCAACCCTAACATTAATATTATAATGTTCAAACTAGTGAGAAGTTTCCCTTTTCAGTTTTTCCCGAGACTTTGGTAATTACGAAGTATAGTAAGCGATCCAAACGATCCTGTAGTAGTTAGAGGTAACGATAGAAAATGAGTTATACCTTAACAACCAAAAGTTCTTTGCTTAAGGAGGCATTCAACTAATTATCACCCTCTTTCCAATGCAAACTGACCTCATAACAACAGCTGTCACTTAAAATCCTGACATAGGAAGCCTCAGTTTTTTTTTACAATTTAAAATGGAAGCTTGAATCTGCAACCTAAACCCAAACCTTAAATCTTCTGAACGCAGAGTTGGGAACCTGCGTAATTCGTTGATCGTTCAGTGTAGGATTCGTGCGAAATACGTCAAATCGCGACAAACCCAAGAAGGAGAATTCATTGGTCTTCACCAAGACGATATCAATGTCGGGTTCGATACTGGTTGGTGACTAAAATTTAATTTTGAAGTTTTACAATTGTAGATGCATGATAGGGGATGGGTTTAAATGTTATTTCTATCCTGGGGTAGTGGAGAAAGCGCGTTAGAGGATTTACCCAACATTACCTAATGATAACTGGTCAGACCGACCGAATAGCTTGGTGGGTTAGGAATTCTACTTAAATTGCCATACTATCTCGATCGTACACAATATCTAGACGATGAGCACGAGGTAATTTGACGATTGCCTGTGTGTTAACACCCCTTGTATATTTTCCCATTAATGGGGATAAACATGCATATCCTATCCTATCCGATAGCTTAATAGTAACCCGATGGTGAGCGTGGGGTATCCTCACCATTACCCAGATTAAACGCTTTTACAATCATCAGGCGCTGACAATTTATTTCTCGTTACTCCCCTGATCATCTGCCATGAAATCGACGAACAGAGCCCGTTTTATGAAATGTCTATGGAAGACTTAAAAAAAGAAGAATTTGAAATCATTGTAATACTGGAAGGAATGATCGAAAGTACAGGTATCGCTTGTGTTTTATTAAGAATATAACTTATTTTTTTATGTAAAGTCGATATATAATTCGGAACGTATAGGGTATATGTTTTTTAAGTAAAACCACAGTACCAGCATACTTTAAGTTTGATAAACCGTTTCGGTTTTATGCAGTGTAATGTGCAAGGTAAAGCAAAAATAACTTATACTTCAAGTGTGTTCCTAAAATTATTATTTTTTTTAGGAAAACACCACAAAACAAAATAAACTAACTAGTTATTGGGCTAGATAGAGTCTTAGAGCAGTAGCCACTCGGTACGTTCTATCGACCGGAAAGCAATTAATATTGATTCTTCTTTCCGAACAAAAGAACAAATTATTGATTAACCTAACGAATGATGTTGCTAAGACAGACAACCCAATATCGGTTGTTGTTCCGTTGACTCATCGTCTTTTTTTTTCTATTTTCTCTCCCATTCTAATTTGTCTCTTTCTATTTTCTTTTTCTTTTATTTACTCTCCTTTTCTATTTTCTCTCTCTTTTTTTCTCCCCTTTTCTATTGACTCTTCTTTTCTAATTTGTCTCTCTTTCTATTTTCTCCCCCTGTCCTGTTTACTCTCCTTTGCTATTTTTCTCTTCCTTTCTATTCTCTTTCTTTCTTTCTATTTACTCCCCATTTCTATTTACTCTCTCTTTCTATTTTTCTCTCGTTTTCTTCATTATCTCATTTTATTTCTTTTCTCTTCTTTTGATACAACTTACCCATAATGGCCAATATTCAAAAACTTAATAACGCGGCCAAATTAACTCGTGCCTAAAGTCGACATTTCAAAACCAATGCTTTGTGTTTTAATGTTTTTAACAATTTTAAATGTTGTACAATTTATTTGAATATACTGTAACTAGGGTCCCTCCATGAAGTTTCTTTCTGTACATAAGGCCTTCTGTGGATACGGATTTATCCAACTGAGAATAAAAACAAGACCTAGAATAGGATATATTCATGTTTATACCTGTGAATGTTAAAACCCGATAGGTTTAAACAAACGGGCACGGGCAATCGTCAGATTACCTTACGTCGACCATCAGGTTAGCAGAGCTATTATAGTGTGTTGTGTATGATTGAGACGTTCCCATCATCCCTATATCTGTCCAGCTGTTATCTATATATCCTATGTACAATAAGAAAAATTGACAAGTGCCAAGTCTCTTAGGTTGTTTTATTTATTTATTTTTTTATATAAAAGAGCAAAAAAGCTAAACTAACATTGCATTCTGAAAAATTAAAACTCCTTTCTCGATAAGGGCCAACAACAATATATATGCTGGGAAAACCAAGGGGGTTAACACACGGTCAATCGCCAGATCACCTCTCTCCCACCGTATAGCTATTGCAGTGTGTTGTGTGTGACTAAGATCTTCCTTTAATTTGGTAGAACTCATTAATTGAAATAGGTTTATGGAATGTCCGTTAAGTGGCTTACCCAAGGATACAACCAACTAGCTAGTGACCAGTTTTGAACTCAAAATCCTTTAACTGAAAGGCGAAGCACCTATTATGCTAATCAGACAGTTGGCTTTTCCCCAAAAACCGGTCGATAGAAAGTAATTCAATCATATTTTTTAGGAATGATTTGCCAAGCCCGGACCTCGTATCTAAGCACAGAAGTTCTTTGGGGTCACCGGTTCATGCCAGTTCTTTTCCACGCCCGAGGACACTTTAGAGTGGACCACTCCGAATTCCATTCCATTTACGAGGTACATTTATTCGGTTTTGATCCTAGAACCCTACGTCTTCACAGAACGTTACCTTACTTAACCCAGAAACTTATGTTTTTTGAGTTTTTAATCCACAACATTACCATTCCGAATTCCACTGCATTTACAAAGTACGTTTATTTGGTTTTGAAATCAGAACCTAAGTTATAGGGAACTACTCATCTACGGAAATGTGGAGATTTATATTAATAACCCTAGCCGCATCTGCATTTAGTTTAAAAAACATTTCTGCAACTTGACTGCTTTTATATTGCGTAACACAAAAGCCCTGGTTGCCGCGTTTAGATTTTCTGCGAAAATTGGACTAATCAAAAACACCCATTAATGGTCGGTAATGTGATTTACTAGGGTGTTTTTTACTGGTTGTACATTCAGTTTTCATCCTTATACATATCCGAGTTTTACAAATGCAAATAGATTATTTTATTTATTTACTGTGTTTAAGAAATACTCGCTAACTGTCTTACCTAACCGAACAACTACTGCGGCTGGTTTCCACCTCACAACCTTTCAGCTCAATAAACTATACCCAAACCAGCGATATACAGAACTGTGCAATAGCTTGGATATAACAGATTAAAAAAGTAAACTGGATGAATGTTAAACCCATAACTTGTCGGATAACGACCGCCGCGATTTTTATACACTTTTTTAATCTGTTATTTTTAATCTGCTGATCTGTTATATATATCGACTTTTATTTAGAGACCACCAAAAAAGTTGTCAAGGTGAATATTAAACCCATAACTTGTCTGGTAACGACCACCGCGACTTTTATACTATGTTGTCGATCAACGTTTTTCTGACTTTTTCAGGTGACGATGCCGACAGCCAGTATGATGGAGTTTCAGAAAAGAGACCACCAGAACTTAAACGGAAGCGTAAAGGCGGTCAGCAGCAAGCTGAACTCGCAGCACCACCAAGCGGTGTTTAGCGCGAAACAAAGCCACCACGGGAGGTCGGTGTGCAGCAACAGCAACTCGATCCTAACATACGCGGACGAGCAGTCCCGCTCGGGCGAGAACTTCAAAATAAACTCGAGCACGCGTCGTGCGGTCTCCGACGCCAACGTGAACTCCTCAAGTTTCCTTGACATCCAAACCGGTAGTGACGTCATGCCGCGGCGTCTTAACAGCCTGCTGGGTAGCCGACAGGATCTGATGATGGAGCGAAGGTGGAGTGGTGGGCTTGTTATGAATCAGGAATCGAAACTCCAGTTTTAACACAGACCATGGCTGCAGTCTCAGCCAATCTCAGCAAATAAGCATAACGTGGGGTTTCTTCATTCTTCAGCAGAGTACATCCTTGAAAATTTTCTTCCTCATCTAAAACTCCATTAAGTTCCAACGCAATCGCAAGTCGCGTAGTTTAAACCCTGATTATGCGAATTCTACCCAGTTTTAACCCACACTGACTCCAGGTTCAGCCAATCTCAGCTAATAAGCATATTGTGGGGTTCCTTCATTCTTCAGCAGAGTACATCCTTGATAATTTTCTTCTTCAACTCAAACTTCATAAAGTTCTAACGCAATCGCGATGTCGCGTAGTTTAAACCCTGATTATGTGAATTCTCTCCAGTTTTAACCCGGACTGACTGCAGCTCCAGCCAATCTCAGCTAATAAGCATTTCGTGGGGTTTCTTCATTCTTCAGCAGAGTATATCCTTGAAAATCTTCTACTACATTTCTAACTCCTCAAAGTTCCAACGCAGTCGCGTGAAACGTGTGAAAACGCACGCGATGTCGCGTAGTATCAAACTTGATCATGCGATTTCTCGAAGCTGTAAATAGACGTGGAATATCCTATCAAGCATCGTATAATATCATGTTTCAATCGCGAATTTTACAATCATATAGTTTTGACGTTTGTCGGATCGAATTGCTGGAAAAATTCACAAGTTTTTAATTTTGTTTTAATCGTTTAATCACCAAATTATTGTTCATGACAATCATGAATATCTAACCAACGAAATCACATGAAATATTTATCACATACGTCACCGTATACGTACAAGAATAGCTTCTAAGGTTACTGACCACCTATCATTACCGTAAAGGGTTCGTGTACATATTGACCTTTTCGAGAATTCACGTTGTGACGTCAGAGTTATGACGTCATGTATGTGACGTCATCGTTATGACGTCAATCGTAGTAGTCGTCGTCTTCTTGTGGCGCCAGAACTCGCTCGTAGTTCCAGTTATTCCGTCGTCGTTGACGCACATGACGCACGTACGACGCAATCTGTCGTTACGTTTTCGCGCGTTATTTCATCCGACATAATAAATTTCACAGTGGTTCTGTGTGACAGAATGTCGAAAATTTTCACCAACTTACCCTTTTTCGTCCCCGGTACAAAATGAAGAGGGAGAGGAAAGCCAGGACGCTTGAAAAGAGCAGCAGTACACTCAGCATCGGCATCTCTCTACTGCGGTCCAGACGTGTCAACGACTCAAGACTTTCCATCATTTGACGTCCCTTCGCTTAACCCGCCGGTTTCTTTGGAGCAGAGAAAGCATATAATTTTAATGTTTATCCTTGAATGGGAAAACCAGGGGGCGTAAGCACACGGGCAGGATCACAGCACGCCCACCATCGGGTTACCGGAGCTATTGCAGTGTGTTGTGTATGATTGAGACGTTTTTTTATTATTTCGGTACAACTCATTAATCGACAGGTTTTAGGCAATATCCGCTAAGCATTGTCTAATGAGAAAAACGACTATTTAGCGACCAGTTTTAAATCTCCAACCCTACCGTAGAAAGTTCAAACAGTAATCCTCCAAGCTACTCGGTCGGCAGGTTAATCTTTGTGACCGAATGGTTAGTGCGACCGGGGTGTAATGCAAAATTCGATACGAGGTCTTAGTAACCAAAACCATCTTGGGTTCGAAACCTAGCTAACCTAGTAGAACTAGTGGATGATTAACTTTAATCGACTCGCACCTAGAATTGTGTGATTTTTTATATAGAATTGGTGTATGTATTATGTTACGGAGTCTAAAACGTTTAACACAACGGCAAGACGAAATTCCCCTAATGCGGATTCACCAAGATGTTTACCTGAAAAACTTTCGATATCTTCCATTAAGCTATCAGGTATCTGGATGTTACCGTTCACCAGTTCGAATTCTTCTACCTCGTAGTCTGGGTAAGGTAGAAGTTATGTTATGAAATGGTTATGTTTATTCTCGTGAATAAGAAATTTAATAATTTATTGTTTTTTAGACGTGTTCTAACGACTGTCGTTTTGCCGTTTTTTCCCGCTTTCCCAATTTTTATTAACAGTCCTGCTTCTTCGTGTTTTCATTGTGAAAACAAACAATTAACAAAACTAAACTAAACTAAGAAAATGACAAGTGGTGTGTTACTTATTATAGATCCATTAGTTCATAGAATAAGGATAGTAATGTTTATCCCCATGTATGGAAAAACGTAGAAGACGGGATTACAATGACAATTCCTAGATTACTTCACGCCCACCGTCGGATTGAAACCAACTACTAGTTAGTTAGTTGTGTCCTTGTGTAAAGGCACTGACAACTAAACGGTTGTTGAATCGAAACTAGTCACTGCTAGAGGTTTTGTTCTAGGATAAGATGCCAAACCCAGTGGATTAGTGGGCTAAACTAAAACAGTAAAACAACAGTGGATAGGAAAGGATATTCCTGTTTATCCCAGTGAATGGGAAAACCAAGAGGGTTAACACACGGGCAATCTTCAAATCACCTCGCGCCCATCGTCGGGTTACCCGAGCCATTGCAGTGTGTTGTGTATGATTTACAAGTTCCTTTAATTTGGTAGAACTCATTAATCAGCTCGGTAGCCACCAGTTTCGAGCCTAAAACCTTTCGGTTGAAAGGCGTCGCACTAAACCACCAGACTAACCGGTCGGACATCGGATGCCATATTTTATTACAAGAATACACAACTTGTCTTGTTATGCCCATCATTAGGAAAAGATATTTAGTTTCTAAAGCAGATGTTATATACCTGGAAGGTTTTCAGTATTAACTTTCCCAAGATCTAGAATTTCGTTTAACAGATTCGGGTTTTCTTCGAGGGCTTCTGAAAGCACTACGTCAGCAGGGGGTTCCCCGTTTCCCACCAACGCAACATCTTGGGAAATGAGTAGAACATTGCGGACATTTTGATACAGTTTATTACGTCATAGGGAGGTGACGCAGGCGTGAACAGGCGTCGTTCACATAAGACAAATAGTGTTGTGTCCTTGCGCAAAGCACTTAACCAACTTGAAGGGCCGTCTCAATCATAGACAACACATCGCAATAGCTCCAGTAACCCGACGGTGGGTGCGAGGTAATCTGACGATTGCCCGTGTGTAACCCCCCTTGCATTTTCACACCCACGTGGATAAACATGTATCCTATCTTACTGTACATCATTACTCAACTTTTAATTCCGAATTTATAAGGAAGCATAGATATACAACTGAAATTAATAAACAAGTATGCACATATACAAATGCAATTAAGATGACATATGCATAAAAATTACACGACATTCTTACCATCTAATTCGTAGAAGTAGTCGTCACTTGGCAGAGTTGCTTTGGTGTTGAATATCTTCGGATTGGGTCGGTAGGGCAAGGTTGTGTTAAGCAAACTAAGAAGGGGATGACTTAGAAGCGAAGTCGGGATTTCATCTGTGAGAATATGAATTCCTTGCTGATATTTAAAGAGGTATATTTGATAGGTTTTTTATAGGTTACTATACCCGTTGATATTTAAAGAGGTATATTTGATAGGTTTTTTATAGGTTACTATACCCGTTGATATTTAAAGAGGTATATTTGATAGGTTTTTTATAGGTTACTATATCCGTTGATATTTAAAGCGGTATATTTGATGGGGTCATCACTATAAGCGTTAATATTTTAAAAAGTAAATTTAATGGATTGGTCACTTTACCCTTTGAATTTCCACGATAATATTTCGCTCCTTTTTCGCCCCGTGCAAAATGTGACGCAAATCAGTTGAATCAATAATGGGTTATCCACTGTTTACGCAATATGCTTTATATTTGCTAATTATTAGGTTAGGCTATACTACCATTTGAAATAAGTGGGTGGTAGTTGGAATATGCTCGATTACTTCTTTAATATTGTGCTAGAACGATATTTTGTAGGTAAATACTAGCTCCTTGACCCTAATACCAAAAAACGCCACCTTAACCCACTGCTGGTTTAAACATGAGAATATTAACATGTGCTTTATGGTTAACACAATAATTCAAATATTCTATTGTAATTTTTATCAAAGAGACTAAAATTTGTGTGGTTTCAGGCTATTCAACAAAACATTTGTCCGAGCGGTTAGTCTGGCGGTTTAGTGCGAGGCCTTTCAGCCGAATGGTTGCAGGTTGGTCGCTAGCTAGTCGGTTGTGTCCTTGGGTAAGGTACTCAACGGACATTGCCTAAACCCAGCGGATTATTGGGTTCTACCAAATTAAAGGAACATGTCTATCATATACAACACACTGCAATAGCTTCGGTAAACCGACGGTTGGCGCGAGGTGATCTGACCATTGCCCGCGTGTTAAACCCCTTGGTTTTCTTATTAACTAGGAGAAACATAAATACCCTATCCTGCACTAAACATGCATTGTGGTTGTATTGCCCTAACCCTAATCATTGTTTTTTTAGCAATGAATGACCAAAGACGGCTTTATTAGCCAGCGTTTACTAAAACTTAAGTCAGGTATTAATCGCAAATTTTTATTTAGTACAAAAATCGGTTTAAGTAACAAGACTATCACGAGTTCAAAACCTATGCCGGTGTAAAAAACGATTTCCGTGCAAATGTGTGAAGTAACCAACCTAATCTTTCCAAAATTTCTCTCTTTTAATTATTGCACCATTTCCCGACTATTGCTTTTAAAACGTTGAGTCATTCTGACCAAGTGCAAATCGAGACAACGGAACCCTGACAGGAAACTCAGGCAATTGATTGCGACCAATTAAACGGGTCAGCGACGTAGTTGAAAACATTTGCGTTTCTGTGCAAGGCGAGAACTTGGAAATCTATGACTCAATCCGTTTTATTTGTTTACAAAGTGATCAAGGTTTACTGACAGCAATAATTCTATTTCTTTATGGAATTAAGAAGATAAATTTTTCGAAAGGTTAAAGCTAGTCGTAGTACAATGAAGATAAATTTTTCGAAAGGTTAAAGCTAGTCGTAGTACAATTCAAATACGTTTTAGTATAAAGTTAGTCCGAATAATAAAAAAATAGATCTGTTTTGGTATAAAGCTAGTCGAAGTAATAAAATTCAGGTAAGTATTTGTATAAAGCTAGTCGTAGTAATACAATTCAAATACGTTTTAGTACAAAGCTACTTCGAATAATAAAAATTAGATATGTTTTGGTATAAAGCTAGTCGAAGTAATAAAAATCAGGTACGTGTATGTAAAAAGCTAGTTAGAGTTATAAATTAGCTTTGGTGCTGCCTTTTGTTCACAGTTTAATGTATTAGTAGTTTAGTATACATTAAGCTAGGGTTAAAATTACATTTCGTGTTAAGTTTAATCTTAGTATTTAGTATAAAGTTTGTCAGAGTCATAAAATTACTTTTACTATGGTGTTGCGTTTTATGACAATTTGATATCATCCAAATATAAATATGGATGGGGTTAATAATCAGTCACAATTGCTGTTAAGTTTAACTCAGTATTTTAGCTAATATTAATTACGATTTACCCCATTTAATGTATTGATTGAAGGTATTTAAAGGCCGCTTGGCCAAATGGTAAAACGCAATTGGTTAACATTTATTTGACGAGCACGTCAAGGGTTCGAATCTTGGCCCGTTAAAAAAAGATAGTTATGTGAAAGAGATTGGTATTTGTGGCGATTTGGTATGAACATCAAATTGCGAAATTCGTGAGTTTGAAAAGTTGCATGGTTAACAAATTGTCACTGCGTAGGTATGTTCAATCATAGGGACGTTTTTAATCTTAACAGTAGCAAATTGATTTGTCTATATTACGTATGTTTTCTTACATTGGCGTGTTTTACCTATTGTTTTTTTACCGATTTTGTTACTTTCAGAATAAATCTAATCTTAGCCATTGAAATAAATGAGCAAAAAATAAAACTAAAATAAAATTAGTTGGCTTCATTTTCATAGAAAACATGTGACCTATGATAGGGTAATTAATTATGTTATGTTTGTACTCACCAATTACAATATCTGGAAGTGATATGGTATCATTTTCTTCGTTTATATCCGTATCCTGAAAGAAATATTTGTTGTTTACCTTACATACAAATATGTTCTTAGCAACGATCCCGTTATGGGTTAAGCCCGGTAAAAATAATTGGGTGAACTTAAACGTAAGTTTATTTGTCCATATGTATTATCAGTATAATAAGTAACTTGACTCTTAATAAACAAAACGCAACAGTACTTATATTTATTACCTATGACTTATTTTTGAATGACTTATTTTCGAACGATATTTTTTATTAAAATAATATATATTTCAAAAGTCTATAAAATCTATGTTATTAAAATAAAAACAAAACTTTAATTAAAAAATGAAATTAATCAAATTTAGGAACCAGAAAAAAAGGGTTCCTAAATTAGATTATTTCAACGACAGTCTTTAAATAAATTTTATACTAGTACAAAATCCGCTTTTATCTAGAAGTGATATTCCGTGGTTTTCCGTTTATCTGTTTTATTGTGTGTTACAGATTTACTGTGACTAAACAAATCGCCTCTTACCTCGTTTAATAAAGTTTAAAAATTACCTCGTTTTGTTCAGTTTCCTTTGAGTCACTCGTTTGTGCTGCTATGACGTCCGAAATGTAATCGTAAATTTCTGATGTGTCAGACTTTTGGTCAGATACGTCATCAGAAACTTTCGCTTCGTCATCATTTGGAATCTGTGCAACGTCAGTAGAAAGTTTTCCTTCGTCATCGGGTATTTTCGCCTCGTTCAGATTTTCGTCATTTACCAAGTCAATGACGTCATCAGTTGGCTTGTCTTCACTGATGACGTCATCGATGGTGGTGCCGTCGGCGGCGATGTCACCAGTCGTTTTGTCATCGCTGATAATGTCATTGGTGCTTGTGTCGTCACTAATGATGTCATCGGTGCTTGTGTCGTCACTGATGATGTCATCGGTGCTTGTGTCGTCACTGATGATGTCATCAGTTACGTCATCGACTTTAAGCTCACTCTCACGATCCCGGACCCCGATTACGTAATCGTAGTTGAGAAGGATCCCGAAACATATCGGATGCGCGTTGTCGAGACTGCACACACTGCGACAGGTGTCAGAGGAGAATATGAGGTTATAGGCAGGCTCGAACCACACGTCATTTCCTGGGGGGAGGAGGGGGTCCAAAATTAGAATGAAATACAAATACGATTAAGAACTCGTACTCTAATTGATAGCCTTGTTCAATGAATTAATCCCCGATTAAAATTAATTATTTATGCAATTATGCGCCAATTGAAGTGGAAATAGAACTTTGATCAGTAAAACGCTCATTTATTATATACATTGTAGGAGATTGAAAGATAAAATGGGATAAAAAATATTGCTAATCTTTTATTGACAAATAAAACTACAAATGTCAAAACACCCAGAAACAGCTCGAACAAGATAAAACAAATACTGGATCCCAGTTTACAATGTTTAATATAAAAAACAGCGGAAAACAGGGCAGATTAAAAAACACAAAAATAACAACGTAAAGTACAACACAAATACCAAAATATTCGGGATAAAAAAAACAAAATTATAAAAACACACAAAAAAACAACAACAAAAAGTACAACATCAAATACCAAAAAATAACAATAGTAACAAACCTGTGGGGTGTGGAAATAGTCCTGGGTCCGATCTTCTCATGTTAAAGAGTGTGTCGCATATCTCATCATCCCCGATATTTGCTTGTAAGTCTTGTATGCTTGTCATGGTCTGTGGGGTGGACAGTCAGTGTTGGATACGTTTGAATTGGTATTTGATATGTTTTGAAACTGTTGCACAATGTATTCTAGACTAAGCAAATAATGATACGGCTTAAAGTCAAAAACTTTTGCATGAGTTTATTACAAATACATGGTAAACACTCACGTCTACGTTATATTTATATAGGTTAATACAGTCAAAATTAGTGTCGTCGTTGGATATGTTTGATTGAAGTTCGGTATGTTTTAAAACTTTAGCATAATGTGTACTGGACTGGAGCATATAATAACACGGCTTAAAGTCAACCGAATAAGTGTCGTCGTTGGATATGTTCGGATAGGTGTTCGGTATGTTTTTTAAAACTGTAGCACAATGTATACTGGAATAAGGCATATTATGATTCTGCTTAAAGTCAACCGATTTATTTAGTGCCATTAAATTCATGTTTAACTTGTTATGTTTTAAATGTTAAATATAGTTTGGTCTTTTTGGTATTTAAAATGTGTTTAATTCGTCACGTTTTTTATCTTTAAAAATGGTTTGATTTGTCACGTTTTTGGTCTTTAAACATGTTTTTGTTTGAAACGTTTTGGTTTTTTATAAAAAAAAATTCAATTAAAAATGGTTTAACTTGTCACGTTTTCTGTGCTTAGAAACGGTGGTTTAAACGGGATAACACATTGCATTTTAAATCAACATTTCACATCTCATTTTAAATACCTGCATCTCTTCACCAGTAGCCTTTTCCAAGTTGCACAAACTTTTCGAGATGTTGAAATATTTGTGGCAAACCCCAGAATAAAACGTCTGGTCATTCATACCCACGTCGCAAGCCGATCGGAACATCGGGTAAAATTCCTAAAAAAATATTTTTTTTATAAATAACTTTTATCACTGATTGATTGACAGGTATCATTCAACCTTTATAACTGCAGATGCAACTCAAATCTTACTCGTTTAATGGCAAAAACAGTAGTATTGTAAAGCATATGCACTTTTTATTTTACTTTTTATTTTTATGTTCATTTATCTCCGTATGTTAAAGCCAACGATAGGCTTTAAACCACGATTAACTGTCAGAATTTACTTGTAGGTTTTACTTAAACAGTATTAAGGGCATTAATCGTATATAAGTAAAATCTTAATCATCTACCCCTACTGCAATAGCCCGTGTAACTTAACGGTTGGTGCGAGTTACTTTGACGAATGCCCGTATGATAATGCCCCTTGCGTATAATAATGCCGG
>CH002091.1:52311-65352 GCA_000149265.1 Ciona savignyi | reverse complement strand
GTGGGCGCGCATGATATGACGATTGCCCGTGTGTTAACGCCACCTGTGCTTTTTTATTCATGGGAAATAAACATGATTAATATTATTTCCAGTCCCGGGCTGCACTATTTTCTTGTTACCTTCTGGAGTATCCCTAACGCAAGGTGAACACCCCGTGGGCAGGCAACTTACTGTAGCCTGTAGCGGCAACCAGGTCTTGAGGGGCGGCCCTTCTGGCATTGTGTGCAGAGGTCGAAATGATTGGAGCACTCCTATCAGCAGCTATTCATGTAGCCCGCAATAATTGGTTATGTGACACCATAATGTAACACAATAAAGTATGTTGTGATGATGACATGTTGTATTAACGATATCTAGTGTTAATAATATCTTCTTTAAAACAATTACGAGATATGGTCATTACTAATACAAGTAAATCACCTACATAAACGTAGTCTTGTAGCGGTTATAGAGTGAAAGGTCGCCAAATCTATCCTTTACATGACCGTTTCTTTATCTATCAACCTCCCACCTACTGTTAGGATAGGATAGGATAGCATATTCATGTTTATCCCCCGTGAATGGGAAACCGAGGGGGGTTAACACACGGACAATCGTCAGTTAACTTCGCGCCCACTGTCAGGTTACCGGAGCTATTGCAGTGCGTTGTGTGTGATTCACACATTCCTTTAATTTGGTAGAACCCATTAATCCACTTAGATTAGGCAATGTCAGTTAAGTTCCTTGCCCAAAGACAAAACTGACTAGCTAGCAACCATTTTCGAATCTGCAACCTTTCGGCTGAAAGGCATCGCACTTAACTATACCAGACTAATCTGTGGGGTTATATAATACTTATATATAGTTCAACTTTTAGTGCTAAACAAGTTACATTTCCATTCAGCTTGTATTTTTTTAATATATACTTGACAATTAAATATTTGGGAAGAATAGGTCTAATTTGGCTACCCCTCACTAATAACGAGTTAATTTTTATTTAAATGACTTTATTTAAGTATTTTTAAGAACATTTTATTGTTATTAATTTATTTTCAAGATTTTTTTTGGTATTTACTTATAATCACTTCTCTTGTATAATTTTGTTTAATTCCGTAAATGACAAAAAAAGCGTTATCGGGCACCATCTTAAGACCTGTCGCCCAGCGTCGGGCTATTGCTGAGTGTTGTATATGATTAAGACGTTCTTACTTCTCGCCATGTATCAACCAATACCAGTACCTAGCACAAAAGCACACAACCGTGCATAGTCGTGAATGACTAGTCGCTGACTGTACCTCCGAATAGGGGAAAACTAAAATGAGGGGAACGGAAAGGCAGAAAGAAGAGAAACTGCACACTAAACTAAAGACACGGTTAGAATTAGTTTCCATAGCCATCCTGCAGTAATTAGAGGCACCAGACGGGGAAAACTAAAAGGAGGGAAAGCGGGAAGGAGGGAAGACGAAAAACTACACTGTAAAATAAAGATTATGACATAAAAGTTAGCTTTAAACATGGATTGAGTTAAAGTTAGGGTTAGTTCTTCGTTTGAGATTAGTGTTTAGGGCAGGGTTTAAATTACTTTCCGTAATTTTAGTGAGCAGTTTCCCTCCTTCTCCCTTTTTCGCTTTCCCTCCTTTTAGTGTATCCACTCCGAATATACCAATAATTTACTTCCTCGCTTTGTGGTGTTGAGGTTTAAGTACGATGGTCAACCAAGTCACAGGTTTTATCACCAGTCTTCATAATGAGATCAGATGTTCAGCCAAAAACGGACCGAACGAATTCTGTTTCGACCAGACAATGTAATTAAAGTTATATCAATTAATATACTTCGTCAGGGCGAATAGACAATAAATCGTCGATAACCCAACTGTGATGGTAATCCGTTTTATACTTTAGGCTACGTATATATTCGCAGGCTAATCTGACGTTTTTCACTAACGGGGATAAATCAGAAATGTTTTTTATTAAATACACTGAAATGACTTTGCAAGCGCGGCTAATGGCTATGAGTGTACCAACCTGCTATTACCCGCCCCATAGGAAAGCATATATGTAACCACCCTATAACCCAAACACAACGAATCACAAAGATTTCAAAGATTTTACAAAATAGTTTGAAAAAATGAGAAAACTCCTGATATGTAGTATCCTGTGCTGCCTTAACTGCTGCATAAACATTGAAGGGAAAACAGAACCATCAAGCTGTAACGGAGCATTCGATGTTTACTTTGTTTTAGATTTGTAAGTAGGCCTAATTTAAACATGTTTTATTTTAACGTGAATTCTGTCGACTCAGGTCTTCAAGTCTTTTGAAAGCTGGCCGGAACCACTTCCGAGAAGAAACAGTTTCGTTCGTAAAACAGCTGGTGGACAAGTTTACCAGCCCTTTGCTGAGATTGTCTTTTATTACCTTCAACTACAAGGCGAGACTAGTGATGCCATTAACTTATGACAGGTAAGACATGTTTTAAATTTGGCGAGGTATTTTAAAGTTTTAGGTCGTAACAATCAAACCAAAATGCTTTGGATTTGTCTGCCCGAGTAATGTTTTGTCCGGCCCGTTGGTCTAACGGTTAAGTGCGTCGCCTTTCAATCAAAAGGTTGCAGGTGCGGAACTAATCGCTAGCTTGTCGGCTGTGTCCTTGGGCAAGGCACCTTACGGACATTGCCTGAACCTATCGGATTAATGGGTTCTACCTAATTGAAGGAACGTGTCTATTATATACAACACACTGCAATAGCTCCGGTAACCCGACGATGGGCGCGAGGTGATCTCACGATTGCCCCGTGTGTTAACCCCCTTGGTTTTCCTATTCACGGGGATAAAGATGAATATCCTATTCTATCCTATCCTAGTACTTAGCCTTTTTTATCCCGGCTCATTTTTGATCCCATGAATTGGTCGCGTTAACCATTCGGCCACATATCCGTTTGTGTACTTAGCCTTTAAGCCAAAATGGGGTTGATCAAAATTGGTCGCTAACTAGTCGGCTTTGTCCTTGCGCAAGGCATATAGCAGATATCGCTTAAAGTGTCACTAAGACCATTTTTAAGTATGTTCGGTATATTAATCGGTCGCGTTACCCATTCGGCCACACGACCTTTCATTCCAGGTCAATTGTCAACGAAAAACTGTCGGAATTACGTCTAGCTGTTCCTGACGGAATGACAAAACTGGGTTTAGGAATGCTAGAAGTGACGTCACAAATGAAACAAAATGCTCAAAAGCGGGCGAGTGTGGTCATCATATTGACCGATGGTATACTGGAGTATACAACCAAGATGTTGGCTGTTAAAGAGGTATGTTGTTGCATGCACGTCCGCCCGGTTAGTCTGGTGGTTTGGTCGACGCCTTTCAACCGAAAGGTTTCAGGTTCCAAACTCGTCGCTAGCGAGTCGGTTATGTCCTTGGGTAAGGCACTTAACGGACATTTCCTGAACTCAGCGGACTCATGGGTTCTACCAAATTAAAAAAACGTATCTATCATACGCAACACACTGCAATAGCTCCGGTAACCCGACGGTGTGCGCGAGGTGATCTGACGATTGCCCGTGTGTTAACCCCCTTGGTTTTCCCATTTACGGGGATAAACATGAATATCCTATCCTACCCTATGTCTTGAAGCCCTGATGCATTTTTCTTTTATTTCTGCTTGATGGGGCTAAGATAATTTGTTTGTTTCTACGATGTAACCACGAAGCAGGACCTTTGAAAAAAAGAGAAACGGGAAAAAGAAGATATAATATGTGTAATATCCAATCAATTATTAACTTAAGATATATCTAGACGTAGCCGTCAACCCAAGCTTTTGGGCGCACAAACTATAAGTTTAAGATACTTTAGGTACGGTCGTGTGACCGAATGGTTAATGCTACCAACACATATACCGAATTGTATATTAAAACAAACATCTGCTTTAAATCTATTACCGAATATATCGCTTGGTTCGAAGTTCTGTGGGTTAGTAAGGCAAGCTATATTCGTTCGGGACGAACCACCAGTAAAAAAGAAAAAGAGGGCTTTAAACACGTGTTAAGAACCACCACTTTTAAAACGACGTAATCGTTGGGAGTTACAACCGCTATTAAAATACTAAAACAGAGTAAATTGGTATACTGGTTGTGGGGAATCCCCACCAGTGAAAACCTCCAAATATTTGGTTCGGGCATATCTTGGTCATGTTAGTTGCCATTACCGCAGGGTTTATATCGATTTTACAAGTTCTGGGACTGACAAGACGCCCTTGGCAAACGTTTGTAAAAATGCACAAAGCTATATTGTATTTTAATCATAAAAGAAACTTAATTTTGTGTGATGAATAATTCTTCAATAGTTTGCCATAAAAAGTGGCTCCATTTAAATGCCGGTTTAAATAAATATATGAAATGATTAAAACTGTATTACATTATATCAATGATGGAATCTTTCTTTTAAACTTTTGTAAAAATTAATATTTATAGGATAGGAAAGGATATTCATGTTTATTTCAGTGAATGGGAAAACCAACAGGGTTGAAACACGGGCAATCGTCAGATCACCTCGCGCCCACCGTGGGGTTTCCGTAGCTAATGCAGTATGTTGTGTATAATTCACAAGTTCCTTTAATTTAGTAAAAAAAAACAATATTCCGTCCGTTAAGTGCTTTGCCCAAGTCAAAACTGACTAGCTAGCGAACACATTCGAACCCACAAGTCTTGCGGTGGAAGGTGTCCCACTAATCAACCAAGCTATACGGTTTGATAATCTACGAAATCACTTTAAACTTTAAAATATGAATCTATAAATGCAACTTTAATATTGTTTTGATTTTCCAGGCCAATAGAGCACGCAAATTAGGCGGTACAGTGCTAGCAGTGGGCGTTGGAGATTTCGATCCAGACCAACTCGTGGAAATCGTTGGTGGATCCAATAAACTTGTTTTCAAGGTAGTTTCAAGCATTGCTCTCTTTTCGGTGGGCAAAATAATGGCCTCGGTGTGATGGGCAGTTACGGTCGTGTGACCGAATTGTTAACGCGACTGATACATATACCGATTTCTACAAAAAAAATCTACTGATGACGAGCTCATCATGGATTCAAAACTGGGATCAAAAAATGTGATGGGCAACTAACTCTCTTTTGTTTTATTGCTATAATCATCATCAAAGCCAATTATACAATATTTTCGAAAGTCCAATGGTGTAAGTCACGAAAAGTTTTTCAAGCATTGGTATCCTTTTGTTAAGCAAATTAATAACCTAGATGTGATGGGCAACGCGTTTGAATCATGGATACCGCATTTAGAATGATTGGTATATATTAATTAGCCATCCACACACTGCAATATCATTAGCAAACTTACGGTTAACGCCACAAATATATATACTGACTCCTATAAAAACGGTCTTAGTAACGAGTACATTATGGATTCGGAACTTAACCCAGTAAAAAAACTTAACGGCTTGCACAATGAGATTAATAACACCCATAAACAATACCTGACCACCCAATATAAAAACAAATAGTCGAACTTACACCTAATTTAATAATTCCATTAAAGGCAGCAAGTTTCGATGGGTTAAACAGAATTGTAAAGCGCGTGATTGACGGCTCTTGTGTGGAGATTACATCAGCTGAGCCAGAAATTGTCTGTTCAAACTGTAAGTCGCCAGTTCAAATCCAACTAAAGCTAATAAAACCAAGCTATTCGGCCAAGCAAGACTGTTGTTCAAATAACCGTGTTTTACTGATATACATTTACACTCATCTCTTGCAGTATGTCGCCTTTCAGCCGAAGGGTTGCAGAATCGAAACTGGTCGGTAGCTTGAGTCCTTGGTTAAAACATTTAGCGGAAATCGCCAGAACGCAGTGAATTATTGGTTTATTTTAGCAGACTGAAGGAACGTATCTATCATACACAACGCACTGCAATAACCCTGCTATTCTGACGGTGGAAGTGAAGTGATCTGACGATTGCACGAGTGTTAACGCTTCTTGTTCTTATCATTAATGGGAATAAACATAAATTTACATTTAAATCACAGCTACATTCGAGGTGCAAGTCTACGGACGAGGTTTCAACAAGACAGGAGATCCCAGTCAAGTGAAATGCAACTACTGGTTTAACAAAACAACTAGCCTGAGTAAGTCAAGATACGTTGCCTTTTGGGGGGTTAGATCGCAGAGTACAGTAGTCAGACTGTGTTAAAGGCCTAAAAAGTGTTGAGTTTGATCACTGCAAGTACACAGTACGGTACTTTCTGTTTGTTGTCCCCTGAGCACGTTTCTTCTGGTGCTTTGACTTATTGGATTAATAGGGATTTAAATTGAAGCAATACGAAGTATTTAAGTAAAGAAGTAGGCTATAAAGTATCTTTTAATTTTTTTTATTCCAGTGGTATCACCAGCAACTTTCGCGCATTCCGTATTGACATGTCCATCCCCGAGAAAAGTAAATTTGAAACCAGGAGATGTGGTAGTTCTGCAAGTAACATTGAACGGCGGTGTTAGTTTCATCTCGAGCAACGTGACCATCTCGACTGGCGTCTGTGTACGTATTTCTATCAACTTAATTATAATATTAGTCGTTAGTAAATTGACTGTGTAATTTCAATACATTGAAATATATAATGCATGTATGATGTATGAGGGGGCATCATGTGCACATAACTAACTAACTGAATTGATTGTACACATAAATTAACCGGACGCGTAATTGGCTACATCGGTACCTCGGTTGAGGGGAGCGGGTACCTTGCGATATACATGAGATCAGTCCTGTCTTTCCCAACTCTATAGGAATTTAAATCAATCTTCGGATACGAATATTCTGTCTTAAAAGTTGTAAACCTAAATCTTTACTGTGGACAAGGGTTTCAAACAATAGTTTTCATGAAGAAGTTACGCCCAAGACAATTTAAATGTTTTAAAAAATCTTGGGCAAATGATAGGATACAGTATTAGTATTTTATGTCCGACCGATTAGTCTGGTGGTTTAGTGCGACACCTTTCAACCAAAAGGTCGCAGATTCGAAACTGGTCGCTAGCTAGTCGGTTGTGTGGTCGAGCAACCAAATACCAATTTGGATGAACGTGTCTATCGTACACAAGACACTGCAATAACTCCGGTAACGGCGCGAGGGGATCTGACGCTTGCCCGTGTGTTAACCCCCCTGGTTTTTCCATTTTAGGAGATAAACATGAATACCCTATCCCTTTATCTCTGGGGATGGAACAATTCAAAGGGCGCTAACATACAAGCATACGGACGCTAACATATGGTCAGAGTGCTACGCCAAAGTTCACTTTTCGAAACTCCCGTTGATTAATATAATCAGGGGCTACTGTGCTTGTACAGCCCATTATTTCACTTTGTCTATGCGATGTACGTTAGAGCCTTGGAAAAGAGCATGATGGATGGAAAGAAAATGGTTGGTTTCGATGCTATACCCTTTCGACTGAAAACCAATGTTCTAACCAACTGAGCTATGCAACCGGTAAACGTTACTAAAATCTTCACAGGCCAACTCTGGTGGAAAAGGCTGGGCAATATTTTTAATTCTTGGTTTCCTTCTGCTTTCGTTTCTGTTATGGTGGTTTTGGAAAGCACTCTGCTGTGTTGTGGTAAGTGTCATTTAATATTTTAAAACCAACAACAATGAAATGATACCGATACATACCAACAAAACATTGTCCGGCCGGTTAAGTGCGTTGCTTTCAATCGAAAGGTTGTAGGTGCGAAACTGGTCGCTAGCTAGTCGGTTGTGTCCTTGGGCAAGGCACCTTACGGACATTGCCTGAACCCAGCGGATTAATGAGTCTCTACCAAATTAAAGCAACGTGTCCATCATATACAACACACTGCAATAGATCCGGTAACCCGACGGTGGGCGCGAGGTGATCTGACGAATGCCCGTGTGTTAACCCCCTTGGTTTTCCCATTCACGGGGATAAACATGAATATCCTATACCTATCCTAACCATTTTTTTCCTTTGTACATCCTATTATACTTATAGATCATGTCATAGCAACATTCTTTATCATGCAATATCATATCACGTACATGTATTCGTTGTGTAAATCATAGACAGCCCAACCGTTGTATACGGCTAAAGTTTTTAACATTGTTTTAATACATAAAGCGTTATCTATTTCCAGGCGACAAAACCGAAAAGGCAACCTGCTCGTCCAAAAAGCCCGCCGCCCAGACCTCTCCCCAACGTAAGTGGAAATCTTTCTAAACTATAATTTGCCCTCCAATTATCCGATAGCTGAGTCACATCCATTATAAAGTTATTAACGACTGTAGTTTAGTTTAGTTTTTGTTTCCACGATGAAAAAATAGAAAACGTGAAAAAACGGCAAAACGACAGTCGTTAGAACACGTCTAAAAACCAATTAACTATCGAGCTTCTTATTTGTTCTAAAAAAAAGCTAAATAAAATTATGGACTGTTCTAAATAAAAGCTACCACCTAACGTGATGAAATAGCTAAACATTCAAGTTAGTGCAACTGTAAGTTGCAAGTCATAAATATTTATCCACACAATTCTATAAATTCAGCAACTTGACTGAGGGCGTGTATTACTGTTAACTTTGTAAAACCACGTAAACCTAGTGGTATATAATAAGTCATCCCAATTAAAAGCCATATCTGATTGTCAACACATTACAATAACTCTAGCAACTCAATTGTGTGCATAACGTGTAATACTGTGCACATAAGCAAGTCATTTTAAATTTTTCCAATCTAGTGATATTTTCATATTAAAAGTGCCATCTGATTATCCATACAAACAGTAATGTCCACATAGTTGTCAAATTTTAATTAATTTACGATTTTGGGGTAAACATTAAAAAAGGGAAGGTGTTAATCTGCTCACTGAACATGCGGAAACTAAATCTAAACCGAGCTCACAACGAATTTCAACCCCAGTACTAACTCTAAATCTAACCCTTTCCATAATCCAAAGTCATAATCCATATTTAACCCTGTAGTTTTCCTCATTTCTAGGTTTTCTTCATAATTTTGTATTTTTAGAAAGTCATGGAGACACAACAGTGGCCGGTAGTGGATGCATCGTTTTATGGCGGGCGTGGGGCTGGGGGTATTAACCCCATGAAGGTATGAGTTATTAGGTTAATTGGGTAATATTTACCTTTGAATTAAATTTTATATATTTTCTTGTGATTTATTATTAATTTTATATATTTCGCTGATTTTTTATTTAATTTTATATATTCAATTGATTTTTTTTTATTTTTTTTTATTTTGGTGAAATTTATATTAAATTTCATATATTTCGGCGGGGCTATTAGGGGTTACTTGGATCATTTTTACAATTAAATTAAATTTTATATATTCCGGTAATTTTTTTATTTCGGTGATGTTTTTATTAAATTTTATATATTCTGGTGCTGAAGAGGTTATTAGGGGTTACTTGGATCAATTTTACAGTATTTTTAATTTTTTTTTATTTTGGTGATTTATTTATTAAATTATATATGGTCCGGTACTGAAGGGGTTATTAGAGGTTTCTTGAATCATCCTTACAATTAAATTAATTTTTCATATATTCTGGTGAATCCCCAGGTACAATGGGGTGATAGGGGTTGTACGGAAGCTGGGTTGCATTTGGAGAAGACGAAAGACGCACATGAAGTGGGGTTTGTAGAGAGGGAAGTGCTTGTTGACCCACCAACCCCCTCTGCCCTTCAGCAAAGGAAGAAAGAAACATCTTACTGCGTGGGTATTGTTGTACTCTTGTATTGGAGGTACTTGGTAGTGAATCGTAGTGAATAAAATTTGAAGCGAAATACGTTAGGTCTTATAGCACGAAATGCATGCAAAGAATGTTACATACCAAAGTAAATGATTATTACATACATGTGGGCATGATTACAGGGCACAGAACCTTTTAATTAGAGCTAACTAATTAGGGACTAGTTTAGAACCAGCAACCAATTGGGTGAAAGGACAAAAATTAAGTTATCGAAAGCCGACGCTGCCTTGTTAACCTAATCGACCGATAAGTTGGATCAGTAGTTCCCAAAGTAAGGTACGTGAACCTTTTAGGGTTCGTGAAGCACTTTTAGGAGGTCCGCGAAAGAAACTTGTTATATTTTTGCTCTGTGTAGGCCTATTTTTCACTATACGGTACATCGATTTTGTGGTTTTGATCGTTCAATTGTTTAGTCTTCACTATACCGCCAAACATTAAAAAATTTCGAGGGGTCCGTTGTGATTTATTTTTTAAGTTTGAAAACCACTGAGTTAGATCAACAGTAAAAAGATAACGCCCTTAAATCAATGAATTCGGACAAAATCGGCAGTATTTTTTTAAAAAATGAGTTAAAATCGTTGGATAAAAGTTTGTTTTTCACAGGCGATGCTATGTATTCTTTGTACCTGTTTCAATCGCTTGTCTTTGAAGAGACCAGATGCTGATGATGTGGTAAGTAGTTTCCGTATATTGCAGGGGTAGGGGAGGTTATGTTTATAATATGTTACTTAGTCAAATATACAAGATAAACGGAGTGCAATATATAGGGTACATGGATATATTATTTTAGTTTAGTTTAGTTTATTAATTTTTAGCTCCAGTATTAAAAAATAGCAAACAATTCAAATCACGACACATGAACAGGAAATTTTACTGTATTTTTTATATTTATATTTTTTTATATATTTTTTTTACTATAATATTTTACTGATTCAAATAATATAGATCATATATATAGTGTACAGTACAATATATCTGGTGCTTGGATGTTGATCAACGATATAGATAATTCACTATATAGGCAGAAGTGTTGTAGAGAGACAAAGAATCTTACAAGTAAGTATATGAACAGCTGGTTCAGTTATACAGATTTGACACACTGGATGGTTAATAGAAAAATACCAACCGGTATCTAAGCTTCGTTCAAAACTTTCTTGGATAAAAATAATTTAGCGCAAAATCAAACTTGGTGCAAAGCTAGGTCTAGTTTCTAACCCATATGTTACTATTTATGCAAGGTGTAGTTTAGCTCAGATTAAAAATAATAATAAGTTTTTTAAGGGAGGGTGCGTCTTCGTGAAGAAAGATCGAAGTTCGAAAAATGACGACGAATCGTCATCACAAATGCCCGGATATTACGACACCAGAGAATGACAATGACATGTGTGGCATCACAGATTAACAAGTATTTATCAAGACCAAGTGTCGATAAACCTGATTCCAACCAGCAGAATATATTAAACATTGTCTTTTCAGTTTATATTCAACTTGAACGTATCAAAGGAAATTTGCGACTTTCGTTTTTCTTTATTTCTGCGTAGTACTGAGCACAATATCACCAATGTTCCAAATACTGGGTGTTGTAAGGAGAAAAATATCTAATAAGTTTCGACCTATATGTGTTATTCTGGTACGGTCGTTTAGCCGACTGGTTAACGCGACCGATACATATACAGCATGTGTGGCCAAATGGTTATCTCAGCCGATTCACATATCAATTCTATACTAAAACGATCTTAGTGACGATCCGTGGGTTCAAACTTTGCATGGTTAAAAAAATGTGAACTAAACGTCTTAGGCTTACGACTCCTGGAAACGGACCCAATGAAAAGGCTATCACGGTTTCAAAACTTAGCGTGGATTTAAAACTATTATTTAACTTAACAGATGTTTAAAATGAACTGTATCAATGTAGCCCACCAGTAAATATTTTACATCTACGCATATGTGAATAAACTTCAAAACTTGTTTCGCCTCTGTTAATAAATCGGATGTCATACAGGGAAGAAGCTAATATGATAGGTTAACTTTGTGGCCTTTTTGCTGGGGTATAATTTCAAATATTGTCATAAAACATGTTTAAACCGCAAATGATAACGATTCTGAACCAACATGAAAGCTTAAACGACTAAACCCAATCATGTTATATTCCTTTTAATCCACAACGAAATATAGGACTGGTATTTTGGATGGGGATGAGATATTCATGTTTATCCCCTTGAATGGGAAAACTCAGGGGTTAACATACAGGCAGTCAGATAACATTGCATCCACCTTTGGGTTACCGGAGTTATTATTTCACTGAGTTCAGGCAATGTCTGTTAAGTTTCTTGGCCAAGGACACAAGTGCTAGCTACCAGTTTCAAACCTATCACCTTTCGGTAAAAAAACATCGCACTAGCCCACCAGACTAATCGGTCAGACAAAAGCGATGGGAAAATTGTTTCGTGTTATTGTTCGTTATATTTCACTTTCATAACATGAACGAATATGCTATGCTTGCATTAACTAAATATATACAAAACCTATGAAATGTATACCAAATGGATTTAGAAAAGCAAGGATACCGGAACGTGTCTAAATACTTCAAGATAGCGTATAGTAGCCTAAAATACACAAACATAGCGCGTAATAAATATTGTGTGTAAATGGGGTTGGTTATTACGTGTTGACACACTTTTGGTATTCTTGAAAGGTCAACGACATTGGGAAATTCTTCTCACCCAAGCATGCGTTAGAAAAGAAGTAATATTGTCAAATTAGTTTTGGATGGTTATGGGATTTCGCCTTTAGGGTGGATCAATTTGCACCTTGAACATGATTGCAGAATGTTTTAACTATAATAAAAAAAATCTTATCTTCATAGTTATAACACAACAGAAGGAGATGTGCATATTTTTTAGATATACATACATTAAAGGTAAACCTGTTTAAAGCATAACAGGTTACTCACTAATCGAGATAAATCCTTTAACTAGTTAAATGTGCTTAAAGCTAACTTAGTGTGTCGCTTTAAGGGATCACTATTCACAAAAAGTAGGTATTGTTAACAGTATTGATTGTTGATTGTACAGGGGTCTACTTCTTTGAAACTTTTGACCAATGTTCCAGGAAATATTTAACCCCTTTAGACAATTTTTTTTTGTGTTACAACTACGCACCACAACAATTTTCAAGGGCAATCGACAAATTAAAATACAAAACGAACGCAATATGTCCATGAGACTTGTGTGGAATATCCGTTGGTTCAGATCAATGTCGATTTATTTTCACGTGCCACCTGCAATTTGGG
>CH002091.1:32944-52211 GCA_000149265.1 Ciona savignyi | reverse complement strand
GTAATGCAGAACAAATATTGAAACTTTGTAAACTTACCAACAGAAAATAAAATTAAAAAATAGCGCAGAAAAAAGGTTTGCGATATGTATATATATTTTTTACAGACAAAAAAAAAGAATATTCAGATTTTAAAACACTATGAACGTAACTGGACTCATTGCAATTAGTTTTTTATATTAATTTATTTTTTGGATCTAAATTGAAAATAGAGCAAACTCCCCAAAAATCTCAAAAGTCCATCAGTTCTCCCCAAAAATCTCAAAAGTCCATCAAATATATAATTCAAACTCGTGTGTGAAAGTGATTAGGTGACTGAATACTTAGCGCGACTGACCCATATTAACCCAAACAAAGAACGCACTGTGTAGCCAAGGTTCGAATCTTGGTAAAAATAATTCCTACAACGTGTGGTTAAAAGTGAATACGGTGTATTAGTCTACATGCATCCTCTCTGCCCATACTTGTCTACTAACTTTTCCATTTTATCTGCTTCTGCAATAGTTTGGGGTAGCGGTACACCCCTTGTTTCAGGCAGGAGGCGACACAGCGTTGCGCCGATTATCCCAACAGCCATCATTACGAGGTATGGCAGGTATAGACTCACATGTTGGCCTGGAATTTGTTATAAAAATATGTCCAGGCGTTTGGCATACAGTGGTTCTAAAGCAAAAATTAAAGATTAGCTTGGTGGGTTAATCTGTCGTCTTTCAGCCAAGGTTGTAGGTTCGAAACTGGTCGGTAGCTAGTCGGTTGTGTTCTTGGGCAAGGCATTTAACGGACTTTGTCTAAACTTAGTGGAAGGATAGGTTCTACCAAATTGAAGGTACATCAGTACTTCAAGGTCATACACAGCCCCTTGCAATAGCTCCAATAACCGTTGGATGCGAGGTACATTTCTAACGATTACGCCAGCTTGCGTTATCCCATTCATGTGAATAAACATGAACTATTTCATCCTATCCTAAAAACACTATAACGTTTAAAGTAGCTAGCTGTCACACACACACACACACACACACACACACACACACACACACACACACACACACACACACACACACACACACACACACACACACACACACACACACACACACACACACTCACTCACAAATTCACACCCACAAATTCACACCCACACATACCAAAATAGACGAAATATGGCGAACAGATTGCTCCAATTCTTGCAGCTGTCGATGCAGCCCCGACAGCCATATTTCTCATGGCTGTGGGAAAGAGTTCACAGCTATAGATATAGATAACGTTGAAGCAACCGTTGATGAAGAATTTTCCTATCATTGCCACTACGAGCAGAAGCGTCTCATGAACTGTAAATGGTTTTATATAAATAAAAGTTTAATTTACCGGAATTTATGGCTTTGAACTTAGAAATATAATGCACCTACCATAAGCTTATTTTTATATAAATAAAGTGAACATATCCTGCTGTGTACGTCCGAAAGGATCAAAGCCAGTCGATAGCCTTTTTTTAGATCAAAATCAGTTTATAGCTTAATCGGTTGTGTCCTCAAGTAAGTTTTAATTATAGACTTTGGCTCTCGTCAATATGCCCCGGCGGTGGGCGCGATTACGCCTCTTGGGTTTTCCGGATAACGAAGATAAATGGTTAAGTACGGTCGTGTGGCCAATATACCGACTTCTATACAAAAACAGTTCTAGCGACGAGAACATAATGGAACGAAACTTGGCTCGGTAAAACAAAAAGGAAAAAAAGATAAATGGTTAAGTACGGTCGTGTGGCCGAATGGTTACCGCGACCGATACATATACCGACTAATATACAAAAACGGTCCAAGGGACGAGCACATCATGTGTTCGAAACTTAGCTCGGTAAAAAAATGGTTATGGTACGGTCGTGTGGCCGAATGGTTAACGCGACCGATACATATATCAAATTATATACAAAAAAACGTTCTTAGCAACGAGCCGATATTGGGTTCCAAACTGAGTTTGGCAAAAAATATTTATTACAAGTTGGTTTAAGCGTAATTATAAACATTTCTTAAATTAACTTGGCCAATAAACAAATCTAACCTTCTTTTAGAAAGGGGGCGATTCCTAGGGTCAAGGCACTAATAAATATGAAGGTAAAAAGGATGCTTCGCCTTCCAACGCGGTCCAAGAGGAAATAAGACAGAGTGTAAGACGGAAAATCAACGGCAGCGGCAATGAAACAGTTAACGAAGGCATTTCCCCCCAAATTCGAGCTGTTCAAGGCAACCCAATAGTACACCATTGCCACGGCAAACCTTCAAAATTTAATAATGGTTTAATCTCCTTCTATATCTCATATAAACAAATCCATACCAAATGTAGAACATTACCAATGCACGTTTTCGAATGTTTGAATATTTCATCAGGTCTAAGTATGTGTATTTAACAGCAACGGCTTTTTCGCTTATTTCCGTCTTTTCTCTTTGCTATTTGTGATACAAAAAGGTTCAGTTTCTTTTGTTTCTTCGATGAAAATACGCAAGAGAAACTTTGATTAAAAATTGAAAAACGAAAAAAATACGGCAAAACGATAGTCTAGACGTTTAATATCCAATAAATTATTTTCTTCCTGTATATTTATTCGTATTCAAAAAAATAATTAAAAAGCTAAAAAACTAAATGTGTATGATTTAAACGTTCCTTCAGTTTAGTAGAACACATCAATCCACTGGGTTTAGGCAATGTTCGTTAAGTACCTTGTCCAAGGACACAGCCGACAAGCTAGCGAGCACGCTGTAATAACTACGGTAACCCGACAATGGGCGCGATGTAATATGATGATTGGCCTATGTGTTAACCTCTTGCGTTTTCCCCGTTCACAAAAATTAACATAAATAATAATCCTATAAATATTCATAAATAAATTACAATGGTTAGAAGTGATTCGTTTAACTCGGCTTCATCGATGCTCCTTCCGTTTGTCTTTGCGATTTTGCGAATGATCTTCATCGCCTTTTTCATTTGCCCGGTGGAGATCAGCCACAAAGGGGATTCAGGAATCAATCTGGATGGGAGAGGATATTTATGTTTATCACAGTGAGTGGGAAAACCAAGGGGGTTAACACACGGGTATGATTCACAGGTTCCTTCAATTTGGTAGAAACCATCAATCCGTTATGTCTGTCAACGGGTTAAACCGTTTTATGTGAGGTCGTGTGGCCAAATGGTTAACACGACCGATACGAATAATAATTTCTATTTAGGATACGGTTTGGTGGCGACGCCATCATTGGGTCAAAACCCAGCCCAGAAAAAAATCGTTTTTACTATAAAAGAAAGAAAAGGAAATAAAAAATTTTACAGTAGAGTTTTTAAAATTTAGTATTGGGTTCATAATTAAAAATGTGTTATTTTTACAATGTATTGTAATAGATTATAGTTACTGTTGTGACCAATATTCCGGTTATTAAGAAATCAATGAAGGATTTATTCTACTACTAATATACATAATAGAATGCACAATAATAGATACAAACGCTATACTGAATGTTACAATGTACTAGCGCTTTATTGGGCATGGTTTTGTAGCAGGCCTTATGATCATGCAGCAGAAAACAATTAAGTAGTTTACGGATATCTCACTTACAGATAATATGGAATGATCAAAAATCCAAAAAGTCCTTGAATTCTCATCAGCCAACGCCAGTCTGTTATAAGATAGGCAGCTGGTGCAAGCATCATGTACCCTGCTGTGAAACCTAATCCTTCTAGGCTTCCTACCAACGAGCGTTTGGAAGAGTCAATAAGTTCGGATCCTGCACAGTAATGTAATCGGACCTTGTAATTAGAAAGAGGGCATTAATACACGGGCAATCGTCAGATCAGCTCGCGCACATCGTCGGGTATTCTGATATTCATGTTTGAATGTCCGACCGGTTAGTCTAGCGATTTAGTGCGGCGCCTTTTAACCGAAAGGTTGCAGGTTCTTAACTGGTCGCTAGCTAGTCGGTTGTGTCCTTAGGAAAGACACTTTAAGCACATTGCTTGAACCCAGCGGATTAATGGGTTCTACCAAATTGAAGGAACGTGTGAATCATACACAACACAGTGTAATATCTCCGGTAACCCGACGATGAGCGTGAGGTGATCTAACAATTGCCCGTATGTTAACCACCTTGATTTTCCCATTCAAGGAGATAAACATGAATATCATATCGTATCCTATCCTATCCTATGTTAACAGTTTTCTTTCAACTCCGTTCATCTTACCTAACACAAATGCAGAAATGTAGTTGACTAGTCCTACCATTCCGGATACGAAAAGTGTCGATGTATACATGTACATGTCGACCGAAAAGCTGTTTACAATAACAGCAATAAACATTATCAAGGTCCCCCATAAGAAAACAGGTCGCCGTCCGTACCTGGATAAATGGATAGGTGTGTCAATTGTGACGGATGTAGGACCAGTTATCCTCGAAAACTGATCATGAAAATCCGTGTGTGTATTCTTTGGGGTTTTGTACTGTTATGTCACGCCGATTCGCTTTCTGGGTTAATGTTTCGCGTTTTAGTCGAAGGGTATCAATCATGCGAAACACACTGCAATCGCTCTGGTAACAGGCGCGACGATTGGCCGTCAGTGTGTCAACGCTGCTTGCGTTTTTTCATTCACGGTGATAAACAGAGTATCCCCCGCCCCAAAAAATGTATTAAGTGATCCATTACTCCAACGCATCTTGTTTTTTTTCTCTTTAACAGCCGATGTTTTGGGTTTGGTAAGTTTTAATCACCTCAAATTGAAAAATAAAAGTTGTAAAATATAAAATAAAAGTTGTGCTTAATATGAAATATGAATGTGACATTATAGGAATGTGACAAGCGATCTTTACTTACCAGTTCAGTATTTTATTAATCTCAGGAATTCCCCCGAGGTCAAAGCTTATTTTTTTGGGTGTTGACATATTAAGGTTTACATGTCATCTATCTTACCTAAAAGTTCTAATTGGAATTTTATTCTGACAATGATTCAAATTTAAATAATAAAGTTGGGCGTTGTGATTGCTAAAATATAGAATGCTGGAAAAGGTTAGTATTTCGGAAGTCTAGGGAGTTTCCCCGGGGGACCCACCATCCCAACATAATGTGTCCTTTTTATGAAAGAGAGCCTATATAAATTCATCTATTAAATCAGTTTATATACGAAATATATCCAAACAATTTTACCAACCTGTCAGACAGTATTCCACTGATCAATGATCCCAGTAACACACCAGCCATGTACAGTGAGGCAGCTAAAGGGAGAAGCCAAGCTTGCGAACATACGAGGTCCCACTAGGAATATGTTCGTGGTTGGTTGGGTGGGTTAGTGCGTCGCCTATTACCCAAAGGGTTTACGTTCGAAACTGGTCACTAGCTAGTCGGTTGTGTCATTGGGCAAGAAACTTAACTGACATTGCCTGAACCCAGTGAAATGATGGGTTCTACCAAATTAATGATCTCAAATCATACACAACACAGTACAATGGCTCTGGTAATCCGACGGTGGGCGCGGAGATATATGGCGATTGCCCGTGTGATAACACCCCTTGCGTTTACAAATTATGGGAATAAACATGAACCCGGCCGGTTGGTATAGCGGTTAAGTGCATCGCCGTTTAATCGAAAGGTTGCAGGTGCGAAACTGGTCGCTAGCTAGTCGGTTGTGTCCTTGGGCAAGGCATTTAACGACACTGCCTGAACCCAGCGGATTAATGGGTTTTACCAAATTGAAAGGACGTCTCAATTATACAACACACTGCAATAGCTCCGGTAACCCGACGGTGGGCGCAAGGCGATCTAACGATTGCCCGTGTGTTAACCCCCTTGGTTTTCCCATTCACGTGGATAAACATGAATATTCTATCCTTTTCTATGCATTGTTATTATTGCAGAACAAAACGTTTATTGCAAATAAATGATTACCTCGGTTGCAACGGTAACTCTTGTTGTATCTTCGTATACCCAGCCGTAGTTACAATCGACAATGACGCGCTGGCTGTTGTTCGAGTTGGTCGGAATTGCAACGGTTCCATTCCAAGTAAACCCAAGGTCGCTGTATCTACAACAATATTTTTATTCGTACCTAAGTTTAAACTTACTAGATAGTGTTTTAGTAACTTATAGATTTTAAACTTTAATTTGAAAAGAACACTCTTATTCAGCAAGGTATCGGTGATATCTTAATTGCTGAAAAACGGGACTCTTTTTACATTTTCCAAACATATCAGTTAGTAGTAATAAAAGTTTCAATCTGTATGGATAACTTTTGTTTACCAACGACCAGACCAACCAGACGTTTAATTCCTTTTGATGAGACCAAATAAAATGTGGGTTTTATTTATATTGTGCTTCTTTATATAAACCTGGTAGGAATTTAACACTTGTATTTGGGAAAATATACACAGGAACCACGACGTCGGTGGTTAAAATACATTAATGCAAACAAAATCGGGGTAAAATCTTGTAGGCCATGCCACCATTAGGATATTCATGTTTATCCACTGTGAATGGGAAAAACCAAGGGGGGTTTAACACATGAGCCAGTTGTCAAATCACCCTCGCGCCCCATCGTCGGGGGTTACCGGAGCGGTATTGCAATGAGAAGATCTAAGTCCTAGAGACCATATTTACCTTTTACATTGACTTCTAGCGAGTACACCATCCGCGTTTTCTTCCAAAGGGAGACTAAAATTTAACCAACTTTTGTACACGCTCGAATTCTTTGAAATATTCTATTGTAGTACAAATATATTATAATGAAGCCATAATAACAAAGGTGTTTCGGTGGTTTGGCTGTCGGGTTTAATATGTAGGTACACCGGTTTAATGTGAAATATAATGTACTATCCATTAAATTGTTATTGATTACGTTCAATCAAACACTATTTAATGGATAGTAATCTATATTTATCTCTATATATGTGTATTGTTTACGGAGTGCCATAGAGTCGTTATAACTCAGTCACGAAAAGATTGTTTGATTTAGGTATACCCATTTAGAACCACTGGATCGAGGCAACGTATGTTTGTCCTACTGATTAGCTTAGTGGGATAATGCGTCGCTTTTTAGCCGAAAGGCTGCAGATTCGAAACTGGTAGCTAGCTAAGCGCTTTTGTTCTTTGACATGGCACTTAACAAGCATTGCATTAACCCAGTAGATTAATACGTTCTACTAAATTAAAGGAACGTGTAAATCACACACAACACACTACAATAGCTCCGGTAACTCGACGGTGGGCATAAGTTGATCCTTGACGATTGCCCGTGTGATAACCCCCTTGGTGTTTCATTCACGAGGAAAAAAATAATTATCCTGTCCTTACGAAAGTACAAACGGCTTACTCCTCTATTCCAAAACCAGCGATAGGATTTAAAATTCCCAGATACTAGAGCTGGTTGAAAACAATGGTAATAAATGCTTAGATTGTGCACAATTGACCGACCACACAGATCAACAATAAGCATATTAAATACTAACATTGGACTTTGATATAAGCCCAGTGACAATACCTTTGTCGCAGAGGGCATTATAAAACAAAGAAATGGATGTGCAGTAATGAATAATTGTAGATCTAACAAAGAACCTAAGTTAAATGGGCTCTAAAACTTGCCGGGTTTTAACGGGCGCTTAACAATGTTTAAATAATAAATTGGATTAAGTAAGTACGGTCATGTGGCCAAATAGTTAACGCGACCGATACCTATACCGACATCCGTACTAAAACAGTCTTAATGACGAGTCCATCATGTGTTTGAAACTTATTTCGGTAAAATAGGATAGGCTATTTATGTTTATCCCCGTAAATGTGAAAACCAAGGTGGTTTACACACGGGCAATCGTCAGATCACCTCATATAATTGATTCATTCCGTCAATTTGGTAGGACCCATTAAACCGCTGAGTTCAGGCAATGTCCGTAAAGTGCCTTGCCCAAGGACACAACCGACTAGCTAGCGACCAGTTTCGCACCTGCAACCTTTCGATTGAAAGGCGACGCACTTAACCGCTAGACCACCGGGCCGGTACTAACATTGGACTTTGATATAAGCCCAGTGACAATACCTTTGTCGCAGAGGGCATTTTAAAACAAAGAAATGGTGCAGTAATGAATAATTGTAGATCTAACAAAAAACCCAAGTTTAATGGGCTCTAAAACTTGGCGTTTTTTAACGGGCACTTAAAAATGTTTAAATAATAAATTGGATTAAGTAAGTACGGTCATGTGGCCAAATAGTTAACGCGACCAATACCTATACCGACTTTCGTACTAAAACAGTCTTAATGACGAGTCCATCATGTGTTTGAAACTTAGTTCGGTAAAAATAGGATAGGATAGGATAGGATATTCATGTTTATTCCCGTGAATGTGAACACCAAGGTGGTTAACACACGGGCAATCGTCAGATTACCTCAAATAATTGATTCATTCCGTCATTTGGTAGGACCCATTAAACCGCTGGGTTAGGCAATGTCCATTAAGTGCCTTGCCCAAGTACACAACCGAACCAGGCAGCGACCAGTTTCTTACCGTGCAACACTTCGGCTGAAAGGCGTCGCACTAAACCACCCAGACTAAACCGGCCGGACATAATAATCGGGCGGCGATAACTTCATTGACGTAAACTTAATTTAAGAATTTATTTAAACTATTTAAACTTAATAAAGTGCTGGGATAATATCTCACTTGTTGTTGGGCAAGGGCCTCCAAAACCGGCACTTTGCAGTAGTGGCTAGGAATAATGTGCGTAAAAACCGTCACCAGAGCAAGAAATCCATTCGGTGCAGTACTAGATATCAGTAATCCACACACTATGATTTGATACTTGCCACTTGATCCAATGTTTTTCAGAATGTTTTCAAAGCTATCCATTTGAGAATCTAGACTTTGTAATAATGAAACCAAAAAAGCCTGTAGAAAATTCAAAATGATTAAAAAAGACACCGTTCTTTTTACATTACATATACGCAACCATGCGCAGTACAACTAACTCTTATAAAGAATGGATTAAATGAAAGAAATCGCGGATTGACTCGATATTTTAGTCCCTCGTTTTTAATTTCTAACTGTTTGAAAGAGTTAGTTTGACTTAAATTGTAGTCACAGTTGAGTTCAAACTTGACTCAAATAATAAAGTTAATAAGTTGACTCCTTAAACAAGCGTTTCCCAAACTTTTTTGGTCGCGGACTATTTCCCTATCAGCGAAAGTCTTTGCGGACTCAAAAGAGCATCAGTTTTCAATTAGCGTAAGTCAAAAGTGTAGCGTAACTGGACTATGTGCATACGATTCACTACAGAACACTATACAAAACTTTAACAAAATTACCTTGAGTTACAATGTCTCGTTGATAAAAATATATCACTCCTTTATAACGATCAAAAACTAATAACATTTTTGCAAATTGTTGATGTGCTTGCGGACTCATTTAAACCTTTTACGGACTCATTTGAGACCGCGGCCTTTTATGGTCTTAATTCACCCCATTCGACAACTGATATGACCGAAAGTTCTGGAATGAAATCTTACAACTTCTTAGAAACTAAACTGCACCCAAAAATATTGCTGCAGACAGACTATAAGACAGACGTTGATAATACGCTGGCGAGTATGTATTTAGGCCAATGTAAAAAATTATCTCTTTTAACTACCATGACCTTTGGTCGGATATTAAGTTTATGACAAAGGGTGAATTAATCATTAATCCGGGTCATATAGCTGATTTCCCTAGCCCATCGGTTAAAATGGTAGAATTAAAACCAGCCGAGACTACTAAAGTAAAAATTGACGATTAATTTTATTTTTATATTAAAACAAGATTTTGTCGATTTTGGAGGTAAAATTCTACCATACTCAGTAATAAGAAAGACTTTTGAACTGACCATTTTTATCTGATTGCGTACATACTAAACTTAATTAGCTATACTCTGAGTACAGTATTTTAGTATATGCGCTGCGCTAATTATATAAATAAATGATCGGATATATGTTGGGTAACCATGTTAGAGTTATAATCTAACGAAACCATGAACACCTCCAAGAAATTGCGTTGCAAATTTTAAAATCTTCAATCGCTTATCAACGTATATACCTTATCATTAAAATGACCATTGCAAACCACCTTAGCACCAGTAGACAATTTCGGTATTCATCTATATACGATTAAAAATGCCCAGAGGCGCAACTGACCGCACGAACCAGATACTTGTGTGTCCAGCTATTTCCGAAACAAGTTAATAAAAATGGCTGGACTGACTTAATAATATCGAACTCAAAAGGCTGAATTTTTAATTGCAAAGGCCCAACGATTATTAATACCTTAGCAGTTTTTAACCGGCAATTACTAAAGAAACTGATATTCTTGTTTTATCCCGATTTTAGGTAAAACACAGTTATAACGGCGGGTAATCGCCAGGTTTTTTCGCGAATACGAAAGTGAATGGTATCACACAAACAATCTAAGATGCCTTGCGCCTAACGTCGAGTTAAAAGAGGCAATTGCAGTTTTTTTTTTATAAATGGATGAAACATTTGCTTAGGTTTATTACAACTAATAAATCTACTCGGTTTAAGCAATGTATCAACTGCGGCCACCTGTACCGTTGACGCCCTAACCGATTAAAATATCTAGCCTAATGTCCAGCTTCCAATTAACAATTTCAAAAGTCGTCTTACCTGACCATAAAGATCAGGTTTTCCAAATACGTTTTATTACTTTCGCTTTAGAAATACCATAAAACCTCCTATTTGAACGCCATGGCATTTCATTTTTTAACCCGTCACCTATAGTTGTTTTTTTAGGGAAGAATAGGATATGATATTCATGTTTATCCCCGTGAATGGAAAAACCAAGGGGATTAACACACGGGCAATCCTTAAATCACCTCGCGGCCACCGTCGGGTTACCGGAGCTATTGCAGTTTGTTTTGCATAAATTATAAGTCCTTTAATTTGGTAGAACCCATTTATCCGCTAGTTTCAAGCAATTTTCGTTAATTTCCTTGCCAAAGAAAACACAGCCGATTATCTAGCAACCAGTTTCGAACCTACAACCTTTCGGCTAAAAGGCAACGCACTAAACCACCAGAATAATCTATCGGATATTAGAATCCATAGGCGCTCTTTGTTAACCCATTAGCGTTGTTTGTTCTATTAAAGGTGAGGCCTAAAAAGAGGCAGCCTTCTATTAAAGGTTTTACAGTAACTGGAAACATCAATTTTCGGTAATCTGGTACAGTGCCTACTTCCGGATTTTAAAGTTGTGCATCACTGCGATTTACTGCGACGATGTTTATTGTATTACTTTTATTACTTCAAATATTTTTTTATTTTTTTTTATTACAAACTTTATTTAAAATCGCCAATTCCTTTGCAAAAACTTTTACAAATATTTATTTTTCATGCCGGATGTTAAGTTGTGGCAAAGCCTGTGAAAACACGATTTTATCATAATTCCACCATTGTTATATTGAATTGCGCAATATCTACATCGCATAAAATTTGAAAGTTTTTGAATTGACTAGTTGTGAGATTTCGCGGTTAATTTACCTGTGCCGTGTGTCTTAATATTGCCCAGTTTTTCTTTAAATTTATGATTTGGAGCGGTTAAGGTCATGTGGGGTAAAGGGGTCTTATAGTGGGGCCTTGGGGCTTGATTAGCGCCTATGACTAGCACTAGAATGGACCTGAAGCTCCCTTGCCACTGAGACTCCGAAATGACTCAAGCCGAACTCCGTTACGCAAGGTTGATATTATTTTTGTTCACACGCGAGCACAGGCAAAACATTATAACGCTGGTTAATAAGTCGTCTGTACAGGTGAAGGCGAAATATACACAGTTCTTGGCTAATTGCCACGTTAAAACGATTGTCTTGCAGTAATAAATTGTTCTCTGCACTTTACTCGTTGAGCGGTAACATATCGACCTCTCAGCCACAAAGTATAAATTGTATGTCTTACAAGCGTTAACACTCTCAGTTTTCAAAATTGCGGTTTCAACGATAATATTTTGCTTCAGTATTAGATGTTACACTGTTAGCAGTTTACAACGATAATAATTATTCTAAGCGATACGGAGCTAGACGTTTTGTCTCACAGCAACTAAGTTCGATAACAATGATGTAAAAGGAAGTTATTGGGAGTTATAGAGTTATTCTGTTTTTGGGTATGTCTGTATCGTGTGGGAAAAATGATAATAAAGTCATACTGTATACGTTATACCTACACATTTGTTTAAGACACACATTACACATTGATTTAAGCGAATTACCTATGTATACAGTCATGACTGTGCCGAACCACCGAAATCCTAGTGTTTCAAGTTACTGTAAATTCCACCCCTAATAGAACGCCACTGTTAAGTTTGCTGAGTTAAAATCAGCATGCGCTATGCTTCACGGCGTTGTTCTCGTTTAGCTGTGGATAGGATATTTATCTTTATCCCCGTGAATGGGAAAACCAAGGGGGTTAACACACAAGCAATCGTCAGATTACCTCGCGCCCAACTTCGGGTTACCGGAGCTATTGCAGTGTGTTATATATGATAGACACGTTCCAATTTAGTAGAACCCATTAACCCGCTGGGTTCAGGCAATGTCTGTAAAGTGCCTTGCCCAAGGACACAACCGACTAGCCAGCGATCAGTTTCGCACCTGCAACCTTTCGATTGAAAGGCGACGACGCACTTAACCGCTAGACCAACCGGGCGGATGTAAAGTGTAAAGTTGTTTTAACTGTAAAGTTGTTTAAAAGTTGAGCAGTAAATCAACGTATGAATGGTTGTTTATATTACGTTTACATTCAAACAATTAACGCTTGAATGGTGTTTTCTGTGATTGAAGTTACCAGAAAAACTTTTCTGGCGCAATATTTACAACTACCCTTATCAGCGTCTGGCAAACTTTTAGTTTTTTACTTAATTACACGACCTATTCTTTCAGTAGATATAAAGCGTGATAAATGTTACAAATCAGTTTGCAAGCTTATTGTAATAATTACAAGGCTGATTTCACTTGCAAGCCTTATGTTATGACAAACTATAGTTTAATTGTCATCAAGAAACGCGTTTTAGTCCGATAATGACGTTTATTTTACATTTTTGGAAATTTTCTATGTTTGTCAAAATAATAGCCATACCTTACGCATGACTATTAACCTACCTAAAACTAGACTGAAAGGCGACGCCACTAACCAAAAGAAAAAAATATTTCACTAATCTTTTTATACCGGGCTCAGTATCGAAGCCATTATGGGCTCTTTGTCGTTTTTTTTTTGTATGTAAGTCTGTATATGCAACGGTCGTGTTAACCATTCGGTCACACAAGACTACTATTCTTCTTTAATAAAAAAAAACTTGTTTTTTTGCTTCGAACGCCGAAATACTTTATTTTCGCTCCCACGAACAAACAGTGATGCAATACGTAATACCGATGACATTACAGCCGTATGTAATGACAATCTACAGTTTTATTGTTATCAAGAAACGTCTTGAAAATTAGATTATGCCGTTTATTTATTTTTGGGAATTCCCCATGTTTACCAAATATAATCACGATACCTTACGCTTAACTATTGATAATTTTACAAGTATTATTACAGCACTCTATAAAACTGGACTGAAAAGCGACGAACTAAGCCAGTCCTGGGCGAATTACGGGGTAAATTCTACCCATAGGGTCTTTTATTCTGTCCCGCCGAATGTTAACGACATGTTGCAAGACTTCATAGCGATGTCAGAGCCTAATTTTTTAATGTCGCAGCTGCATGGTGAAAATGATATTACAGCTATATTTGTGCGTCGTAATTGTCCATATGTCTTGGTGTAAATTTTATCAACAGTGAAGAACTATAGATGGCGTATAACCAATTAAGACCTCTATGAACGGCAGGATGTGACGAGTGGTACCCTCCATGAGTCATTGTTTTTAAACTAGTGTTTTGCTGAGTAACAATGGTGGTGATTCCCCAATGTTTGTTTTGTTGAAAGCAGCATGTGCTAGGCTGCGCGCCGGTGTTCTCGTTTAGCTGTAAAGTTTTGTAATCGTGGAGCAGTGCTTTGTAAAATAAAGGTGTTGAATGTGCATCTGCTAGCTGTTTTGTTGGAAAAAAGTTGCCGATGTACGAAGGGGTATGGGCTCAAAATTTTTAAACAAAATTTTGTAGGGTTTTGAGTTTAGGTTGCAGATCCAAGCTTCAATTTTGAATTGTGAAAAAATCTAAGACTTCCTATGTCAGGATTTTGAGTGACAGTCGTTTTTGTGAGGTCAGTTTGCATTGGAGAGATAGGGAAAATAATTAGTTGAACGCCTCCTATATGAAAGTGGCGGCTCGATTACTTGGCCTGCCAGTGGTCGCTAGCTACTCGGCTGTGTCTTTGGGCAAGGCACTTGACGGACATTGTCTAAACCCAGCGGATTTATGGGTTCTACCGAATTGAAAGAACGTGTCTATTATATATACAACACACTGCAAGAGCTCCGGTAACCCGACGATGGGCGCGAGGTGATCTGACGATTGCTCGTGTGTTAACCCCCTTGATTTCCCATTCACGGGGATAAACATGAAACTCTCCTATCCTATTCAGTCGAAGAATAAAATAATTTTGGCCCATGATTCAAAAAGCGTGCCCTCCCCTCACTAACCCAACAAGAAATCTGATATAATCGATTCGCTGTCCCACAGTTGAGATAATCACAAATAACCTATTCCACTATTTTTTACCGGGGCAAGGTTCGAATCCATGATAACTCGTCACTAATACCAGTTTTATATAGTTAGTATACGTATCAATCGCGTTAACCATTTGGCCATACGACCATAAAAACTAACCAATTTTATATATTTTACCGGGCTTAGTTTCGAACCCATCATGGGCTAGTTTCTAAGCCTCTTTTTGGTATACAAATCGGTATATGTATTGGTCGCGTTACCCATTCGGCCACGAGACAGTACAATTCCACCAATCTTCTTCGGGTCTTAATCGAAAACAACGTTTTTTGCTTCGAACGCCGAAATACTTTATTTCCGCTCACACGAACAAACAGTGATGCAATACGTAATACTGATGACGTCACAGCCTTTTCTTCCCACTGAGAAATTTGGTTGGACGAGAGAGGCCGCGTGACGCCGGGGTCGAGCCAGCACACACGACGCCGCGGTCACGTGACTTCTCTCGTATTTTTTCCCGGATCCGTCGAGAAGAGAGGGAGCGCTCCCGCACCAGCACTTGTGGGAAGGCCCCTTCTCCTTTATAAGCGCGCCGATCGGGCGCTGAAGCCGTGCGGCGGCGCGCGCCACCCGTCAAAACGTGCCCCGTGAAGACATGATTATATTCATCCGCTGAAACAAACGCGATCGAGTTGGTAACCGTGTCGTTGAGAGCGGGTACCAAAATCGAAAGCTTTGTAATCGAACAATGGTAGGAGGTCGACCTCACGCGTACGGAGTTCTAGAACCACCTGTCCATTTCCGTGGCCGGTCTGCGGGAATATATCAGTTTAGAACAAGGGTTTTTAGTCGGGGTACCTGTACCCCCAAGGGGTACGAAGCACGATATGCGAAAAAAATATTTTAGTCTAACGGTTAAGTGCGTCGCTTTTCAATCGAAAGGTTGCAGGTGCGAAACTGGTCGCTAGCTAGTCGGTTGTGTCCTTGGGCAAGGCGCTTAACAGACATTGCCGAACCCAGCGGATTAATGGGTTCTAGCAAATTGAAGGAACGTGTCTATCATATATAACACACTGCAATAGCTCCGGTAACCCGAAGGTGGGCGCGAGGTAATCTGACGATTGTCCGTGTGTTAACCCCTCTGGTTTTTCCATTCACGGGGATAAAGATGAATATCCTATCCTCCTATGGTATTTTAAAGCAATACATATTTGAATGCGTAATTTAGTTTTCGTTGTGAACAACGTAACGGTGAATAAATATACACTAGTAACATGCTGCATTGTGTTTTGTTTTATTGTTACATAGTATGACCATTATCTGCATTTAATTTCAGTGCGTTCAATATCCAGTTATTTCGAGGGTGTGCGTAAAGTGGAAGCCAGTTTTGAACCTACACTCTTTTTTGGTGAAAAACGAAGCACCAACCAACAAAGCTATTCGGAAAAAAAAGGTACAAGCTCGAAGCTAATGTCAACCAGTTTCGAATCTATAACCATTTTTCTAAAACCCGACGCACTAATCCACCAAGCTATTCGGTCGAATAAAAAGGTACATGCTTGAAGCTAGTGTCAACCAGTTTCGATGCTATAACCTTTCTACTGAAACACGACTCACTAACACACCAAGCTATTTTGCCCAACAAAAACTTACAAGCTCAAAGCTAGTCTCAACTAGGTTCGACACTATTACCTTTCTGTCAAATGGCGACGCACTAAACCACGAAAACTTTTCTGCCGGACAAAAAAGCACGAAGTGAGTGCCAACTAGCTTCGATCCTAACACCTTTCTACTAAAACGTGACGCACTAACCCACCAAGCTATATAGTACAAGCTCGAAGCTGACATACCTTGCAGTTATCCTCAATCACCGTAAGATGTTCGCTACCATAAGTCAGAACCTCATCGTTAGCAGCAAGCAAGTGTATAGCTTGGTCGAAGCTACCGGTTTGTTGGTTCTCCCAGCCTATAGAGTTGACACACTTGTAGGTGAATCTTTGCTTCGCTTGCGACGATAGCAACCGCAGGAAATTGAATTGCGGGATGCTAGTGTTGTATTCAAACTGTATGGAAAGGTAGGGGGTTAGAATTTAAAGAATATTAAGTTTTTATGTTTTATTTACAGGAGTTTGTAGAATAGAATATTCGAACTATACGGAAGGGAAGCGAGTTAGAATTCACAGAATGAAATCTATTATATTTTATTTTCCATAGCACTCTTGCTAAGCCAACTTTGTGGTTTAACGACTGGCTATTTAGAGTTATATGTGCGTATTTCCCACACACAGTATAAAGATTTGGGGTTATGTAGCCTATTGGTTAGCACAGCCAATTTCTATATAAAATCGGAAAGAAGGGGTGGGGGTTTAGAATTTTTAGGATAAAATATTCAGTTTTTATGTTTTATTTACAGAAACTTAGAATTTAAAGAATAGAATGTTTAGTTTTTATGTTTTAATTACAGGACTTAGAATTTATAGGATAGAATATTAAGTTTTTATGTTTTATTTACAGGAACTTAGAATTTTATAGGATATAATATTTAGTTTTTTTATGTTTTATTTACAGGAACTTAGAATTTGTAGAATGGAATATCCTACCCAAACACTATATAGAAAAGGGTAGCGGTTAGAATTCATGGGATGAAATATTAAGTTTAAATTTTATTTTCTAAAGCACCATAGCTGTACCCACAGGCTGGTTTAAGAACTGGTTTTTTAGAGTTAACTGTGCGTATTTCCCACACAAAGTATAAAAATTGGGTTTATGTAGCCTATTGGTTAGCACAGCCAATTTCTATATAAAATCAGAAGGAAGGGGTGGGATTTAGAATGTGAAGGATAGAATATTCAATTTTTTTTATGTTTTATTTGCAGGGATTTAGAATTTGTGGTATAGAATACCCAACCCAAACACTATTTCCTAGCCAATTAGCAATTTAACTATTCCCCATGTGCATTATCCATACGACGTGCTAATATTTGGGCTTTGTAGCCTATTGGTTAGCACGACCGATTTCTATATAAAACCAGCCACCATGACAAGCCCATCATGGGTTCGAAACTTATCCCAGTAATATAAAGTAAAAAATGGGCAGAAATGATAGGAATGGTTATCTTACCCTGTCGCCCATTCTGTAGGAGCTGAACCAATCGCCAGGTTGTGCTTTCGGCCATCGCTTGGCTTGTTTCTGTGGATAATAAACTGTGGTGAGTATGATATAGATTGGGGTGGGGGTGAACATGGGTAGGGTGTTTATCTCCGTTAATGGGAAAATGCAAGGGGCGTTAACACACATGAGCGTCAGATCATCTCGCGCCCATCATCGGGTTACCGAATTACCGGAAAATGTCTTAGGATAGGATATTCATGTTTATCCCCGTGAATGGGAAAACCTAGGGGGTTAACACACGGGCAATCGTCAGATAACCTCGCGCCCACCGTTGGGTGACCGTATCTACTGCATTGTGTTGTGTATGATTGAAAAGTTCGTTTAGTATTAGTACAGCCTATTAATACCATAAGTCCATGTGATTTTTCCTAACTGCCTTATCCCAAAACCGGCAACCTTTCAGTTAAATACCAATGCACCAAGCTATGCAGTCAGAAAAAAAGTGGCTGAGATAAACAGGTAAAACCAACCTAGTACCAATTTTACAAAAAGTGCAAAATTGTTTTTTTTTTAAATGTAAAATTTTGAAAGCCGAGGTATCAGTTAGCTACGCAACCAGACCAAAAGTGGATCAGATAAACAGGTAAAACCAAACTACTTACACTTTAACAAAAAGTGTAAAATTGTTTTTTTAAAAAGCGTAAACTTATTTTTCATTTTGAAATCCGAGGCACCAGACCAAAGGTGGCTCAGATAGACAGGTAAACCAACTTACACTTGCGGTTCGCTCAACTGGGGAGATGCAAGTGTCGCCTTCCGCCTCGAAATCGCAGAAAACTTCGATGGCATCCGCAGAACACCCTCCGTTCGGATCAATCCAGTAGTTGCCTGTAATTTATATGGTGTCTATGAGTTTTATGTGGCTTCTATGAGTTATATGGGGTTTCTGTGAGTTTTATATGGTTTCTATAAATTTTATATGTTTTTCATGAGTTTTATAAGATTTGTATGTGGTTTCTATGCAATGTAGATAGTTTCTTAAGTTTCTTAAAAGTTTTCTAAGAGTTTTATGTGTATTTTATGAGTTTTAGGTAGTTTCTATGAGTTTTATATTTTTTTTTTATGAGTTTTATGTGGTTTCTATCAGTTTTATGTGGTTTCTATAAGTTTTATGTGGTTTCTATGACTTATATGGGGTCGCTGTAAGTTTTATAGTGTTTCTACGAATTTTATAAGAGTTTATGTGATTTCCATCAGTTTTATATTGTTTTTTAAGGCTTTCTATGGTTTCCTTGGAGGTAAATAAAAAAAATCCTAAATTTTAAGCACTTTATGGATTGAGGAGATGCTGACAAACTTTGACAAAATTCCGACAAAATCTGACAAAATTCGATAAAAACTGACAAAACGACAAATTTCCAAAAGATTTGACGTACCTGACGGGAAATCGGGGTGACAGAGCCAGATATCCTTGCAGCTCCTCCCAGGGTTATCC
>CH002093.1:440747-554638 GCA_000149265.1 Ciona savignyi | reverse complement strand
TATTTGCACTAAACAAAACAATTTTGGTTTTATTTAAATTTATATCAATCCGCGATCAGCTGTGGTGGTCTACGCGCGCTTTTAATGTAATACCAATCCGCTCGTTGATATAATGCTACCATTGTTACAGCGAGTTAAACGATTTCTGCCTCGTGTAAGACAGGACTATTTGTGCTAGTTTGTGTAATGTACGCAGTCGTCTAAATATCTACCAGGCGAAACAACACGGAATTCAAATATTTTGTAGTGATTACGCGAGAGTTAAAACAGCTAACTGGTTTTAACTATAATAAATAATTTTTGGCAAAGCGTGCATGAAAGGATTGTTTGGTCCTGGGGTTTCCTTGCACCTGGTCGAAAACAGTAGGCGCGTGTATCTTTTCGATGACTCGTGCGAAAGCGCTAAAAAACATTATTTTTTTAATATATATTGTAAAGTTCCGCTATTAGTTAAAGACAGAAAATAAAACTTAAAGAATTAAAGTTTCTAAGTCTAGTTATAATAGTAAGTGTCAGAACTGTAAGAATTCCCTTAACCTGGAAGACCTATCCGTCTGAAATAAAACCATAGGTTGGTTTATTACAAAACGACTAAAGAGACACACCGAGCATAAAGAGTCAATAAAATATTACGACGCAATAATCTGGTTAATCGTTTCTTAAAACAAAATGTGGTAAACAACAGTAAATCAGAGGATTTTAAAATGGAAAAATTATAATTGCGTAAACAGGTGTGAGCTACAAAGTATAGAAAACCAGTTTAACTTTCTGTCCTGAACTAATAGCTGACCTGACAACAAAATAATAGTTTATTCTCTTTTTAATTATTATTGTGAGCTCAGCGCATTCGCATGTGTCATCACAAAGATACATACGACTACTCTTTTAAACAAATATTATGGTATTAGAATTATTTTTTAAATTGAGGCTGGTGTTGGGGTTAGCTCTGGGGTTTAGATTAGTGTTTAGGGTTGGATTGGAATTATTTCTTCGCCTTTCCTCTTTCCATTCTTTTAGTGTTGCCCGTTAGGCCCATAACTGCGGAGATCAAAGCGCAACTACGTAATGACGCAATGAGATATCCTTGACGCGCACACATAACCGTTGGAATATAACAGTAGTTTCACCAATTATTCTACACTAGTAATGAAAGCTGAATGGTTTACGTCTAGAAGACCAGTTTTTGTATAAGGACCTTTGGCTCCAATCCGGACGGTTAGAACCCAGCCGGAACATAAAATATTTTCTGGATTGGGTCGGCCTATATAAACACAACCTTATTTTAGACGCGTAAATCACTGACTAGCGACTTTTTTATTCTTATCTTGTAAATGGGCATATAAAAAACTAGGAAAATTAATACCCGTGGTGCGTTTCTCCATACCGAAAGCACGGGCTATCATGCGAAAGCGTCCAACTTTTTTTTTAAAGTGGGAGGTCGGAAATAGAAAATGCATCATAGCATAACAACAACACCCTCTTATTATTAGTCTTATACACTTTAAAAGTATTTTTCTCTCTGTGTTTTCGCCGCCCAACGCAATAAATACGCGCTCGAAGGTTCTGCCATACATAGACAAATAGGAATGCATGAAAAGTGCTTTTCAATGCTTAATGAATGTGGACGCCGCGAATATAGGCCTATAGATAAAAAAGCACCCACCCCACTTGTTCACGTTTTTCTGCAGACTATAGATAACTTGCATTTACCTAAGTAACTTGCTTCCCGAACATAACGGTATATTGAATGAGACGCAGAATACAATTAAACTCAATCAAGAGTTAGTATTTGAATTTGAGATTTATACTTTACAAATCGCGGCTACCATTATAATTAGTAGGGGTTTTGTGCAGAGTGAACTATAGACTTTTCGCTGCGCAGCTCGCAAGATATCGTGAGGCAGCTTTTGGCAGCAAGCTTAGCCAACGCAAACGCATCCAAAAAGAAAAGCGCGAGCCCACACATGTGATAATTGATGAATTTAGTCTTGTTAGAAACTTTAACCAAGGTGAATATGACGCCATCAAATTATATATGTTAATTAAACGCATATATATTATTTGTGAAGGAATTTCTTTAAACATAAATTTAAACCGAATTAAACATGATTTATTAACTTTAAATCCCATTTGATGCAACAATAATGCGCATTGTTGCGTAACTATATTGAATGACTATTGTCACTGCACAATATACATATGTATTATAAGTGCGGGTTTAAAACTTAATATTTTTAATTAGTCAACAACAGTCCGCCTTTCATCACGTGACCATTGTGAAAATATTCAACCCAACAAGTTTCGGCTGCAACCAGTCTTCGCTGACTGGCTTCATAAAATATACTCCAACGATTATTTAATTAAGAAAATCAAATGTGAAAAAGTGTAAGTGAGTGTTTATCATATTTACTCGGTCACATATAATGTCTGAAATAAGATTAAAAACAGAACAAAAGTGCTGTATATTTCTAAATCCACGTTATATGCTACATGTGCATTAACATAATCCCAGCGAAAACAAATGACACATGCTAGAACTAGCATAGAGCTAATTTTAAATCGCTTTCGGGGTGAATAAATCATTCTCCTTTTGTTAAAATAAAAACGCATTGAATTGCCGATGTTTATACAAAAGCATTGATTGAGTTTAGTAAGATAGGTGCACCGGCCCGTAAATGTAACAGCTCCTTCCAATATTTAGGATTACCATGGTTTACCCGAAATATCATTCCGCAGGTTAAATAACGCATTTATTGCTTTAAACAGAGAACAGCAGGATGAACGGAAAACAAACATTTCGCTGCGGAGTTCTGTCGTTAAACAGTTTAAACACGCTCAGAATTGATGCCTCGCAGTTTTAGCTCAAACTGTGTACATTGTATGTGCGTGTGACGACCCAATGTATATGCAACATGTGGGACTTGGTATAATAGTGGTATATTAGTAACTTACCGCGGCTTGTTCTTCCGGTTCCATGTCAGCTTCTCACACTTTGAGCTTGAAGCCTTCGCAAGACACAGGAAAGCAAAATCAGTGCTGGTACCGTATTGACGAGCACCTAAATATATAAAGTTTATATATCTGGTGGCACCTTTTCCCGTTGTAGAGCAATATTCCACCATATGTTTGAATTAGTGCTGTACATTATATCGATAATCGCGATATAATCGATTTGACTCAGCTACGATACTAATATCGCTAATATCATACCACACGCATTGTTTTATCAGGGAAACTTAACCTAACACGTCTTTTTGTATAGCAAAAATAGTGTTTATTCACTCACAAATGCATTGTTATGTCGAAAACCTATTGTAACACTTGCAATTGTGATGTAATGATCGTAATAAACCGCAGTCCTACGCCTATTATTGTGTATTATTAGGGGTGATATGTTTATAATATTTTTTTTATTTATACTTAGTTCATTAGGCCAAGGTATTATACATTTAAATTTATACAAGCTACCTTTTCTTACTTACAAACATAGCATGATATAGGTTATATTACGTAATATAAAGTTCAACACCGCCTTGAGAATGGTGTATTGTGTAATTAAAATTTACGAACGTGTGGTGAATAGATGCTTTTGGGAACTTATATAATTGTTAGGGTATAATGATTACGTATATTGTTTGTAGAACACGTATTTGAACGTATTTTTACTTACAAGTAATTTGCGTCGTATTTACGACCAGTACACCGCCTTTTGTATTTAAAACGCCTGTCATTATCGCAATTAAAATAGGCGTCAAAATGTCTCCCCTCGGGGTAACTCTTTGATATATATTGTTGTGTATGTAACGTACAAAATATTGCCACCAATCGCGTAACTATGCGCTGCATTCTCAATAATACAATGCAGCTTACAGAATAAAACATCGCCGTCTATATTCTAAATTTTAGGCTGCAAGTTACTGGAGTCAGACTTAGACAACCACCGACTTTACAAACTGGAAAGGACAGCCTAAAGTGACCTTTTCGTTTAGCGACGAGCGGCCAAATGCACTTGCCCCGATAAAAGCAAAAATAAAGCCGGGGTGCCAAAAACGCATTATTTACGAACAGTGCCTTTCTGACAAACTTTTCGTTTCTGGCTAGTAGTTATAAAGCCTGGTTAGGTTTTGCACATGGATTTGTATGTTTAATGCAATATTTAGAAATAAGGTTGATTTCATTTACAAGCGTTATATTGGGATTTTATATTATATATTGTTAATTGTCACCAAGAAATGCATTTCAGTCCGTTACAGACGATTAGTTTATTTATTGGGAATTCCCCATGTTTACCTACCTTTACTATCACGATTATCGTGATACGTAGACACGTAGACCAGCGATTATCGATACATTTTTAAATGTAACATTGCAGCCCTAGTTTTAACCCACAACTACACAATCGGATGAGAATTGCTGACAAACGTCTTACTACGACCACACATAAACAAATAGTTATTAAACAAGATTACGCTCACGCTTTCACTGTGTTGTCGAAATCCCAGCAAGGAACACGGGATACTTGTTTCGTCTCCACCGATGTCCGTTCTCGACGATTCTTTTCTCCGCAGAAGCTGGTTCTCAGGCTTACTGCAATATTTGAATTAATTATAATTATTATTAAGCATATAATTGTCTCCAGCCTTATGTTTACACTTTGTACAGGGAATTACAAAGAAAAATTAAAGCATTACTCGCCTCTCACATGCGAGGGTTCCCCACTTCTAATTATATAAGATACTGACAATATTATCTTATGTACCCCTTTTACAGGAACCCCAGGAAGTATCGTCGACCACCTGCTTGTCACAGCCGCTTCGTGTTTGATTGTTTCGACCGTTGATTAAATTGTTTCTGCATGATAGATTGAGTTAATATCAACATTAATTGTTGATTATTAGGATGGTGTTATTATTTTATAAGTCTCTAATTGAACTTAGGGTGGTGTTAGTTACAAATACACTTTGTTAGTTAGTTAGAATTTAAATAGAGATCCACTTCAATCTCGCTGCCAATACATTAAGGTGGTTATCAATTATGTACACAATTCTATGGTGTAGCATAAATACGACGCGTCTCACCTTTGCAAACGAAACACCAGCGAGGACCACAGATCGCCTCCTCTGCCACAAGTCGCTTCTGCTACTCGGCTGATTCAATAGTTTTCCCCGCAGGAGATCTACCTTGCAATGAAGTTACAAATATCTTTGTTGTCAATAGCATTAATCAACTCTTAATGTTTTTCCTTATGTGCTGCAGTACACAACTTCTAACCTAGGTAATGAATGAATGAGATTTTATATTTTATAGCACAGAAACGCGCAAACAACCTCGTAATTGCCTTTTTCTTGTTTAGCCCAATATTGACCTCATAACTGAAGCAATGCACTAATGTCGATCGCTGTGTTTGAACAAAGATATTTGTGGTTTGACAAAATATTCTTCCACATTTGAACGACCGATTGTCATAACAACAGAACTTACATTGATGGTAATTTATAAAGTGCAATATTGTTTTGCAAAATAAATGTTTTTTTCTAATTAATTGTAATTAATTATTTTTTATATATTTTATTTTTACCTAATATACTTTTAAATGCCTTGGTTAGTGTTGCACTTGAAACTTTTCAGTGGAATTTCATTTTTGGGGTTTTTCCTTTTCCACTGTGGCCCACACTTTCCAGGCCACCCCTTCTCCTAAAGCCGACTCCCCCATTGCACGGGTCGCTTTACCGCACACTTTTCTTCGAGACTTAGTGTAATTTTCTTTTAAAACAATTAATTATTTTTTAATTTTTTTATTTATTATATTTTTTCTTTCTTTATTTGGGTTTAGCGGCCACGTCTAATTTTACCGAATTTTATTAAAATAATGCTTGTTTTTAGACCTGTTCTAACGACTGTCGTTTTGCCGTTTTTTTCCGTTTTTCAATTTTTTTTTTAAATCCTGATTTATGTTTTCACCGTGGAAACAAAAAATAAACTAAACTAAACTATGGTGGTCGATATACCACCTTGTTTAGCTGTTACCCTGTGGTGAATGTCGGGTCGCCGGGCAAACATCTAACGAACAATGAAACACATGGATAGGAATTTATATCTATTTGTTTTACGTTTATAATTTGCCTCACGCTTGGCGGTTTTGTTTGATTATCCAGTTGTTAAATTTATTCTATACCGTTATAATTGCCATTACTTTGTAGTTGCCACGGTTAACGTTTATTTTATGAGTTACTTACCTGGTTTTGTTTGTGTTACAGTAATAACCCAAGGTATTAGTTTATTTCAACTTTAATTAAGTGGACTTACAGTGCAAGACGAGGCCTCCGATACAACGGGGCAACGAAGCCTAATGGAGAAAAATGAATTGGTAACGGAAAGCATACCTCGTCGTGTCAGCAGTATTGTTCGGGAAAGTAATGTCAAATCTGAACTCGTCGTCTTGGACACATCAATTGATGCCCAGAACACGTTAATATACCTCTCCTCCTAGCGGAATATCCTGCATCACATCACAGCAGTACTTGCGGATAGCCACTTTGTCAGGTAAAGGCAGCGTTTAACTAATCTCTCCGATACAAACTGACATCTTAAAAAAAGCTGTCACTTAAATTCAAAGGAAGTCTTGGATTTCTTCACAATTTAAAATTGAAGCTTGAGTCTGCAACCCAACCTCAAAACCCTCCAAAATTTTACTTTGAGCCCATACCCCTTCATACATCGGCAACTTTTTTTTCCGGCAGATTCTTTCATAATTATTAGTGTTGACCGAAATCCAATTTTTTATTGTATCTCCACGGATATACGTCATTGCCACGTATTGAAAGGCATAGTCATTTTTAGTTTTCATTTTATTCCTTGATCTTTAAACTGTATAACCGAGAAGCGTTGTGTTTTAAACTATGGTCAAAGCTCTACGGATATAAGCAAAGGGGCCGTAACATGTATATAAAGCTCAATATCATTCCTTTTATGTCGGCATTTTCAAACGAGTAACTGACAGGTTACCGAAGCCATTGCAGCATGTTGTAAAGGATTAAAGATGTTTCTGTAGAACATTTTATTTATTGGGTCCATGTATAGATGTCTCGCACGGGAACACTACCATCTCCCTAGAAATCAGTTTCGAATCCGCATTCCTTCCGTTAAATGCTGCGTACCAGCACAATGTCGACATTTCAGATAAAGCACGAGGAGCATATTCGTGACACCAATATGTTAATTCGCTGCTCCTACCTGTTTGACCAAAGTCGCAGTTATTAGTTGAGATACATTTGATTTGCGCTTTAAAGGTGGTCCTTTTGATTTTGCGTTGGCACTTACCAGGCTATTAAACCTCAATAAAGAAAGAATAAAAGAGCTATATATGTCACTTTTTAAAATGAACTATGCAAAATTAAACCAATGGCTAATTATCAAACGGTGAATACAATATAATAATATTAAAAAAATGTAATATTTGCACATCAGTAAGCCGATCGTATAATAGCCTACGCAGTATCGCGAAAAGAATAATAATATTTATCCCTTACAGACTGAATCAATATGGTGCCTAATATGTCCTGGTATACACACATCATTGCAATTTACCCGAAATGTGTAAGTCTCTTGCGAGCAAAAATATAAAGAGTCAACAAAAAACAAATATTCGAGATTTTTGGTTCAGTATGCAGACAAACATCACATAAAATTTTAACCAATTTAAACTTTAACAAACGCTTTAAAATGTTAATTACCCGGCATGAACAATGCTTTATGAAGTTATTAATTTTGCCTGTTGCTGGCGGCATGATGAGGTCTGACGTACCAGTCATGTGATTCTGCTACACAGTAATACAGTTTTCATTGTCTTATTTTATTTGTTAATTTGTTTGATGCATTTGTTAAATTTGCGGTTGTATTTTATCTCGCACGAGGATGCTTTTGGAAAATCAATCATTAGAAAAACAATATTTCATTACAAATTTTACTCGAGTTTCATTTATAAAGAATATCTTCTAGAATATCCGAGTAAGCATACCCCCCATAATAACAAAGAAGATGTTAAAATCAACTTTTTAACTTCATTTGAAGATCTGTAATCCGTCCGTTGTTTACTGGAGTAGCACATGATGTAAAGATAACTAGTCCTACGTAACGTTCTATTTGTATAACATTGTGTTATCTGACAAAGTTTATATAAAACTATATAATAATAATATCTGTGTCGTTTGGTATCGTGTCGACTTATCGGAATAGAACTAGGTACTGTTACATGTTTTATCTTAGTACGTGATTTTGGTGCGTGCGCTGATTACTTGATGATGCCCTAGTAATAAATTCTTTAAGAATCATTAACTGTCGCATTTATCGTTATCTTACCCGCTAAAAATTGTTAGAGTTTTCCGCCCATTTCATTTTATATACCGTTGCATTGTGTTTTAAAATAGGTTGTGATTTTATACTGCTTACGTCAATACAAGCATTTTATACAACTATTGATATTGTTGAAAGCTTCTGACTACAGGCTATCGAGAACCCTTCATAAAAGTGTAGCAGGTATCACTTATTTAGGTGTACATTATAGAGTTGGATACCGGTTTCTTATTATGTCATTTATTCACAGCCATATTCCCTATTACTTAGAAGAGCAGTAATTATAAAGGGAGACTTTCTACGCCGGCAATTTTTGCATCATTTCTTCTGATTCGTTACTGTTGATAGCCCCTGTGCGCGGCAAATGACGTGTGGCCTTTTATAAGCAAACATCTTAAATTTTATTGATGGCAATAAACTGAGGGAATGCCTATTTAGCCTATTAACCGTAACCCGACGGTGGGCACGAGGTAATCTGACGATTACCTGTGTGTTAAGCCTCCTTGGTTTTCCGTTCACAGGGATAAACATAAATATTCTATCTTGCCCTAACCTATTTCTTTAAATGATATAAACGCAATATGTGCTTTGCAACTAATTTAATTTTATGCCTTTCTATGTTAATTTGTAAATCTGTTTATCACGACTGGTTAAATGTCATTGTTATTTCCGCGGGTGAAGTAACGGGTTGCTTAGGTTTGAAAATAAATCGTATCGATAAATGAACAAACAGTTTGTGTCCTCGAATTAAAATTTGCGATCAGGGTTGAAACGGTTGCAGACACGATACGGAAGGATACGGTACAGTTGTTGATACGGGGACGATACGGAAGGATACGGTACAGTTGTTGATACGGGGACGATACGGAAGGATACGGTACAGTTGTTGATACGGGGACGATACGGAATGATACGGTACAGTTGTTGTTGATACGGGGACGATACAGAAGGATACGGTACAGTGGTTGATACGGGGACGATACGGAAGGATACGGTACAGTGGTTGATACGGGGACGATACGGAAGGATACGGTACAGTTGTTGATACGGGGACGATACGGAAGGATACGGTACAGTTGCTGATACGGGGACGATACGGAAGGATACGGTACAGTTGTTGATACGGGGACGATACGGAAGGTTACGGTACAGTGGTTGATACGGGGACGATACGGAAGGATACGGTACAGTTGTTGATACGGGGACGATACGGAATGATACGGTACAGTTGTTGTTGATACGGGGACGATACGGAAGGATACGGTACAGTGGTTGATACGGGGACGATACAGAAGGATACGGTACAGTTGTTGATACGGGGACGATACGGAAGGATACGGTACAGTTGCTGATACGGGGACGATACGGAAGGATACGGTACAGTTGCTGATACGTGGACGATACGGAAGGATACGGTACTGTGGTTGATACGGGGACAATACGGAAGGATACGGTACAGTTGTTGATACGGGGACAATACGGAAGGATACGGTACTGTGGTTGATACGGGGACAATACGGAAGGATACGGTACAGTTGTTGATACGGGGACGATACAGAAGGATACGGTACAGTTGTTGATACGGGGACGATACGGAAGGATACGGTACAGTTGCTGATACGGGGACGATACGGAAGGATACGGTACAGTTGCTGATACGTGGACGATACGGAAGGATACGGTACAGTTGCTGATACGTGGACGATACGGAAGGATACGGTACAGTGGTTGATACGGGGACAATACGGAAGGATACGGTACAGTGGTTGATACGGGGACAATACGGAAGGATACGGTACAGTGGTTGACACGGGGACGATACAGAAGGATACGGTACAGTTGTTGATACGGAGATGATACGGACGAAGATAGGGTTTTCTGTATAATTAAAAAACAAAGGGACCAAAATCAGTAATTGACGGGTAAACGTTTAAAATAGTAAACATTACACTCACCAAACTCTGGCTTTGAAACCGGGACGGAAAAATACGGTGTCGGATAAAATTACTATGCTGAAGTCTGACTAAAATTACTATGCTGCAGTGTGACTAAATTGGTAGAAGCTGCATGGCATCGAGGAATTCCTAGGAGAGAGTGTTTCATGCGGAACGACAAAAAGAAAAAAGTTTCTTTTTGGAGGCTAAATTTTTACAACGCCATCTGCGCAGTGCACCGACAACGTGTTGGTAAGTTGAGCATAGTTTTATATAAATAACCCTAATCTTTAGTTAACAATATTATTTTTACAGAGATGGAAATAAATGAAAACATATCTGTACGCGGCAGTAGCTCCATAATTATTGGAGCTGCTGCCGTCCTTAAAAAGGGGCCAAATATAAAGTAAGTTTAACATTAAGAGGCTTTTATTTATTTGGCAATTTTTTCTCTTTACAGTAATCAAGTAAAAAAGCCCTGTTCGCTGTTCCTGTCTAGAAGGGCATTCAATGAAAAAAAGGTAATTATTTTTTTGCCAGGAGCGAGGGATTTCTTTAAACTTTCTTTTGAATAAATATTACCTTTTAAAGCAGTGGTTCCCAACCATTTTGTCTTGGTGACCATCTTAATTTTTTTGCAGATTCCGTGAGCCACACTAATATTCTATCCTTAATGCAAAATTAGAAAGTAGGCAAAAAATGTTTTACTTGCATTTATTAACAAATCAGTGTGATGGTTTATGGACCTTGTAGGTCCGCAGCTAAACGTGTATGATGGTCCCCTTAATTATTTTTACCAATTTCAAGTCTTGACTGATTTCTTTTGTATAATATACTACTTTTCTAATAAAGTTCCAAATTGCTGCCATTGCAAGTTTACAGTCATAGTTTATGACATCACAGTGGACGTATACTGATCTGTTTTAAAGGCATTCAATATGAGTTTTACACATTGCCTTATGCTATTGGTCCCAGAAATTTCAAGCAATTTTTCCCTAGCCCAAAATTTTCTTTTGCTTTTGTTTGCGAAGTTCAATGGGACTACCATAATAATTTGTCCGGTCCGTTAGTCTAACGGTTAAGTGTGTCGCCTTTCAATCGAAAGGTTGCAGGTGCGAAACTGGTCGCTAGCTAGTTGGTTGTGCCCTTGGGCAAGGCATTTTATGGACATTGCATGAACCCAGCGGATTAATGAGTTCTACCAAATTGAAGGAACGTGTCTATCATATACAACACACTGCAATAGCTCCGGTAACCCGACGATGGGTGCGAGGTGATCTGACGATTGCCCGTGTGTTAACCCCCTTGGTTTTCCCATTCACGGGGATAAAGATGAATATCCTATGTCCTATCCTAATAAATAATTCAAGATTTCATTTTTTCAGACAGGGGACAATACCCAAAGGTGCTATGTAAGTGCAATATTTCCAAATTGTATCCTTATTTCGGTTTTGTCTTTCAATTATACATTAACATTACAGATGGCTTAACAAAAAAAATTGTGCTACCACATAGTGGTTGCTTTAGGTGCAATCTTTGTCTCTGGCACAATACAAGTCGCGCCGCTACCACAAGGATAGCATGACAAACACATCACTTTTGGACTTTTGAAGTGCTAACACTTCTGAAGAGTGTGCATGTTACCCTGGCACAAATAATGCGCCCGTCACCATGTATTGGTGACATGATATGATGTCATTTTGAGCAGAAGTATTGTATTAATAAACAAAGTATCAAGTAATTTGCCTTTTGTAAATGTGTACATGCAAAATGAACTTCATCCAAAACATTTTGCTCAGTTAAACTTGCCAAGAGGTGATTCCTCAATGTCATATACAACATTTTCAGGATTATTAATATTATTAAGCAAAGAAACAGCATTTGCAATTAAAAGCGGAATTACAATAGAGCTGTGGCATTTTTTCCCATGACCACATTTCATTGTTTAAAATGGAGCACATATGCTTGCATGGTAAAAGCGATCTTTCCCAACTGCGGCATTGACAGTATATATTCCCTCCAGAAGTATATCCCTCCAGAAGTACATTTTCGATTCACTGAAAAATGTGAACATTCCATCTTCAGATAACATTGATGCATGTCGTGTGGGAATGTGTTTACAAGACTCGAGAGTTGACATCATATGAGTAATAAACCAATTTGGTCTTTCTTTAAGATACGATGGGATAGTGTCAGAAAATTTCTTCACTAATGAGGACATTCCTCTATTTTCTTTAATATACCTAAAAAAACATCTTAATTAGAACATCTTAGTACAAAATATTACAAGACTGGAATTTTACAAAAGAAAGAACAAACAATTAATCAATATTACCGAGATTGGCGAGCAGGAATATAATCCTCCATTAACGAAGATAAGAGCCCAGAGAATGATTTGTTGTTTTTTGACAAAAAACGTCCTTTAAGATCTCGGTTTTGCCTGAAACAAAACTAGGTAATTTGCTATTAAAACCATCATTCAAACTTGATTTTTTTGCAATTTGATTAAAATTGATACTAAAATATTGCATGTAATAAAAACACAAGTACTGTCAAATTGGTATAAGTTTACAGTAAGGTGTTGTACTTGGGCAATGCACTTAGCTCTAGCAGATGCAGCAGCAAAACATTATTTACTCAAAGTTTGCAGAAGAAAAACAGGATTAGGGTACCTTTCAACAGCGTTGGTTGTCGTGGACACGGTATATTTAAAGTGGTACTTTTTAAACCCCCAAATCCAACGCTAAAAAAAATAGTTACGTTACGAGAGCTCACATCAAATTAGTTTAGTTTGTATACATTATAAAACAAACAAATGTTAGTTAAAACTTAAAATGGTTAAAAAATAATTACCAATATATGTATTTATATTTTATTTTAATGGCTATAATAAATAGGTTTTTATACCTCTTTCACCGGCAACCATATTTTTGAAATAAAGTTTTTAAATTTCTGGTTTTGCCACAGCTCTGACAATTTTAATGACTCCAGCGCAGATTCAAATTCCTTGGTGTCTCTTGCATCAGCAACCATGTTAAGAGCTTCCATACATTCAGCGCTGTGTTCGGACATGCAGTTTTCTCCCTTAGCAATCCACCGTTTCCATGCTTGTTTACGATGAAAATCGCAAAAGAGTACCGAACAATCTAAATGATAGACATATTATATTAGTACTTTTATACGATAACACAAAATTGTTACATTATTATGAAATTTGTTTCCGTAAAAATCCAAACCATGGCATTAAAGTTTTACTGTTTAGCTGTAAAATTACTATAAACCGGAGTTACTAGTGTAATATCATCGGTCGCTTTATATTGTAGAATTGTGCAAAGTAAATAAATATCTTTCTAATTTACCACTCACTAGTAAACACCTCCTCAAATGCATTGATTTCTTCATTATCGAAATCAGTTAAACAAACATGTGGATTAAATTTTGGATTCCAGGAGCGAATCATCTTAAGTGCTTCTTTGATGCTCTTTTTTTCAATATTTACAGATTTTCCTTCTGGGAACAGTGTGCTATCAGTTTGTACTTTTAATTTTAATATACGTCGCATTTCGTCGACGTTTTTAATTCCTTCCATAACATAATTGTTAATCAGTTGTGCAATTCGTTTATCCATGGTCTGAGATATACCATCTTGCCCTCCCAATACGTGATTAGTGTGGTTTTTCGCATTGGAATAGTTGAGAAATATAAGCACCTTTGCATCAATTACTTTATTCCCGGTATCAGCTGCAAGTTTTAAATCCAAAATTGCTTTGGTCCTGCTGTTTTTAGTCGAATCAGCTGCAAGCTAAAAATCAAATCAAAATAAATTTTCCTTCGTGTTCATGAGTTATCTGCCTGATTACTGATTTGAGTGGGGATGCCTTGCTAAGGATTCACAAGTAAACGGTTAGAGTCTGTTGAACATATTCTTTAATCTCACCTTGAAATTAGGATAGTACATCCTTTGATGCATTGTTATTCGGGCGTGACAGTCCAACTTTTTAGTAGGATGATACATGGCACGCATGACAGAAATAGCTTCTGTATGATCATCCTTTTCTTTCTAGTGTAAAAAGTTAATATTAGTCTAGCATAGTTGAAACCTCTGGCGGATCTAGAACAAAATAGTAGGAGTTTCGTGAACAAAGCAAGCACAACTTTTTGTCCAGAGAGCATTTTTTTTGTAAAAAGGGAAGTTCTGAACCCTGTAAAGACTACTGGGATCTGGCGTTGGTTAAAACATAAGTACAGTACCATATTACAATGCAATGATTTATTTAATATAGTGTGGCGACGTGTTCAGCGAAGCGTTAATAATGCCTTTTTCTTGTTACCGTCTTTTCGTGTGTTGTATTATCGCAGAGAGTTCATTACAAAGTCGCCCGCACAAAGAACACAGTGCAGTACGCAACATTGGTGACCCTCGACGTTTCAGAAACGATTATTTTCTGAATGAATTATATTATGAGCCTAGAACAGGAAAACGCCGTAGCCCTTAAACTGCCCACGTTCTGGACAGGCCAGCCACGAGTATGGTTTCAACAAACGGAGGCGCAATTTGCTCTAAAGAACATCTCGGCAGATCAGACAAAATATTTTCATGTCGTAGCGGCGTTGGACCAAAGTACGGCATGCCGCCTGCTTGATTTACTTGAAAATCCGCCCGAAAAAGAAAAGTATCAGGCAATCAAAGAGCGATTGATCAGTGTTTTCTGCCTGACGCAGTCACAGAGAGCAAAGCGACTGCTCCACATGCCGCCTTTGGGTGACCGAATGCCATCCTCACTTATGGATGAAATGCTGGCCCTGCTGGGTAAGGAGAAGGAATGCTTCCTTTTCCGGGAGTTATTCTTAGAACGTATGCCTGCCAACATAAGAACGGTCCTAGCTTCTCAGGATTTTGTCGATAATCGCAATTTAGCAAGGCAGGCTGACGAATTATTATTGGCAGGCCGAGAGGACGTGGACATCTTCATTTCGAAAGTACAAAGCCGTAGGTTTCGCCCACAACCAGCCAGAGAAATCGACACTGACGCCATCTGCTTCTTTCACCGTAGTTTCGGAAACAAAGCGCGTCAATGTCGCCCTCCTTGTGCGTTTCAGGGAAACTGCAGAGCCGACCGTCCATAGCTGCTGCGACGGCCGGCACAGAACGCAGCCTTTTCTACGTTTGGGATAGATTGTCAGGTCGCAATTTGCTGGTTGATACGGGAGCCGAAATCAGCGTTCTTCCCCCTACAGGACTTGAACGTCGCACCAACAAACCCGGAAAAAACCTCCTCGCGGCTAATGGCAGCAATATTCGTACGTACGGTTCACGATTGGAATCATTGGATCTACCCCCCGGTAAATTCAATTGGAAATTTGTTTTAGCTGGCGTATCTCGACCGCTACTTGGTGCCGATTTCTTAAGGGCAAATGCCTTGTTAGTGGATATCAAGCGCCGACGCCTAATCAATACAGAAACGTTTGCCAGCACCCCAACCGGCACGACGTGCCAATCAGCACCACGTCTCAACGCTGTTTCATCGGGCAAATCTGTGTATGCCCAGTTGCTGGCTGAATTCCCCGCAGTTACAACGCCTCATTTCTCCCAATCGACAGTACCCAAGCATGGAGTTGAGCACCACATTATTACCAGCGGTCCGCCTGTACATTCACGTGCTCGGCGACTGCACCCCGAGAAGCTCGCCGTGGCCAAGGACGAGTTTCGTAACATGTTAAATATGGGAATCATTCGAAGGTCGTCCAGTCCATGGGCATCGCCACTGCACATGGTTCCTAAATCTTCCGGTGAGTGGAGACCATGCGGAGACTACCGGCGGCTTAATGCAGCCACGCAACCGGATCGCTATGTCATTCCCCACATTCAAGATTTTTCGGCCCGTTTGGCTGGGTCTTGCATTTTCTCTAAAATTGATTTGATTCGGGGATACCACCAGGTTCCCATTGCGCCAGAGGATATTCCGAAGACCAATGTGATTACGCCCTTCGGGTGTTATGAATTTGTACGAATGCCTTTCGGATTAAAAAACGCGGCACAGACATTTCAGCGCCTGATGGACACCGTCTGCCAATCGTTAGATTTTGTATATGTTTACCTTGACGATATTCTGGTAGCAAGCAAGTCAACCTCCGAGCACCTAGACCATTTACGACAACTTTTTCAGCAGCTTGCAGACCACGATCTGGTTGTTAATGTAGGCAAGTGTCAATTCGGAGTCTCACAAATTGATTTTCTGGGACACCGCGTGAACCAGCAAGGTGCTCGACCGCTGCCAGAGAAAGTGGCAGCCATTCAGTTGTTTCCCCGCCCAACGACGATCAAAGAGCTTCAACAATTCGCAGGTATGATTAATTTCTACCACCGCTTTATACCTTGTGCAGCACGTATCATGTCTCCTATTTACGAGTCATTGTCTGGAAAACCTAAAAAACTGGTTTGGAACGAGGCATTGGTTTCAGCTTTCGAAGAGGCGAAAACCGCTTTAGCGAACGCCACGCTCCTGCACCATCCATTGCATCAGGCACCCACTGGTCTAACCACCGATGCCTCGCAGCACGCCATCGGCGCTGTTCTGCAACAATTTATGGACGGCGCATGGCGACCCCTGGCGTTTTTTAGCAAACGCTTACGTCCTCCGGAACTTAAATACAGTGCGTTTGACAGGGAATTACTCGCCTTGCACCTAGCGATACGACACTTTCGCTATTTTCTTGAAGGTCGCAGTTTCACGGCTTACACCGACCACAAACCACTTACATTTGCCTTTTTCAAGACATCAAGTCCATGGTCAGCGAGACAACAACGTCAATTAGCTGCCATCTCAGAGTACACAACGGACGTACGTCACATCGATGGCAAACGCAATCAAGCTGCTGACGCCCTTTCTCGCATTTCGATTAATGCCACGCAATTGCAGCTTGACATGGATTACTCATCGCTCGCGGCTGCCCAGCTGGACCCGGAGGTCCAAGCCTATCGCACAGCGCTCACGAACCTGAAACTAAAAGACATCCAACTTGATTCGTCTGGAACTACGATTCTCTGCGATGTATCGACAGGAACGCCACGTCCTGTGATCCCGAAGTCCTGGCAGAAGAAAATATTCGATATTGTTCACAATCTGCCACACCCGTCTATCCGGGCAACACGTAAGCTCATTTCTTCTAAATTTGTCTGGCACGGTTTACATCGACAGGTCGGTTTGTGGGCAAAACATTGTGTTAGCTGCCAGAAAGCCAAAATCCACCAGCATGTGCGCGCTCCGCTTGAGCAATACCCACTGTGCCAATCACGTTTTAACCACGTGAACATTGATATCGTTGGCCCCTTGGCACCCTCACAAGGCAATATATATTTGCTTACAATGGTCGATCGTTTTACAAGATGGCCGGAAGCTATTCCGATGACAGACGCGACTACAACCACGTGTGCCAGGGCTTTCGCCTTTAACTGGATTTCTCGTTTCGGGGTACCGTCCAACATTTCATCGGACCGAGGTCCACAATTTACCTCAGCACTGTGGTCGACTTTTACCAGGTTGCTTGGTATTCAACTCCATCGCACGACCTCATTTCACGCGCAAGGGAACGGGCTTGTTGAACGATTTCATCGTCACATGAAGAGTGCTCTCATGGCACGGCTTACAGGACCAAACTGGGTGGACGAACTTCCCTGGGTCCTGCTGGGCATCCGCACCGCTCCTAAAGAAGACTTGAAAGCTTCTTCAGCGGAATTAGTATACGGAGCGAATTTAGTAGTTCCCGGGGATTTTTTTGGTGTAAGCCAAGCTGATCCGCTACCTTCTCAAATACTACCAGCAGTAAAAGAGACGGTTGGTCGACTACTACCAACACCTATGTCACGCCATGGTCTAGTTCCCACAAGAGTACCACCAGTTTTGGACACATGTCTGTACGTTTTCTTACGAAACGACAAACACCGTCCACCTTTGACGCCACCGTACAACGGTCCGTACCGTGTCCTCAGCCGCAGCCACAAGACTTTTACTCTGGAGATAGGAGAACGTCATGAAGTGGTCAGCATAGATCGTGTGAAACCAGCATACCTGGACATGACAGAGCCGGTCACAGTGGCACAACCGCCACGACGAGGAAGACCACGCAAAGCAGACAATGATAATTTGCCACCGCAAAATACACCCCAACGCGAGTCCCCGGCTATGTGTACCCGCTCGGGGCGTTTAGTTAAACCCCCTATTCGTTTTATTGATTAATGTTGCTCGCCAGATGTTTTTATGTTTAAACCTCATTTGATTTTACTGTGTTGCTCGCATGGTTTAAAGTAGTGCTGATGCTCATTATGTCCGCTTCTGGAGGGGGGTTATGTGGCGACGTGTTCAGCGAAGCGTTAATAATGCCTTTTTCTTGTTACCGTCTTTTCGTGTGTTGTATTATCGCAGAGAGTTCATTACAAAGTCGCCCGCACAAAGAACACAGTGCAGTACGCTACAATAGAAGATTAATTAGGTTATATTACCAACTCTCTTTCGGCTTTTTATTTCAGTTTAAAAGCTTTATGTCTATCTGGTCCATGATGACAATGCAGAACTTTTGATCCGCTAAGAGGAGTGTATGGAACATATTCCTTGCAACTTCCATTTGAAAAATGGCTTGTCAACTTCCAACGTCTAAACTTTTTTGGGAAATCTATAATGTTAAAGATGTGTAAACTTCTAATTAACGCCTAGAACGAAAAAAAAAATATATATACCAGTTATGGGCATCATCATATTCAGAGGGGCACAAAATTTAAAAATATTTAAAACCAGTAGTAAATTGGTGGCAGTTTACATGGGAGATTAGTTAAAGCATCATCAAAGCGGTAGTCGTCCTTTAAATCCTTAATGAATATAAACTTTTTGTCGTAGGGTACTTACTTCACCTTTATTTTGTTGCATCAATAAAACTAGAACAGCTATTTTAAAGAAATTAATTATATTATAATGTCACCAAATAGAGATTTGGTCGCAATACCTTTATACAAGTTACCTTCTTTTTGAAATTTGGTTGTCTGAACTGTTACAAATCTGTAGCAGTTTTCAGCTTCAAAAGAAGCAACCCAATGTAGTGCTTCTTCCAAATTATTAAAATGTAAAATTTCTTTAATATTATCCTCAGGACCTTTTTCTTAATAGGAAATAAAAAATAAATTTAAACATTTGACATACAAAAAAAACAACTTATGGGTACTATATAGAAAAATGCTACTACAATATGATCTGACGATTGCCCGTGTGTTAATTCCCTTGGTTTTCCAATTCACAGGGATGAACATGAATATATTTTCTATCCTATCCTATACACTATTTGTGTGAAAACTAACTCTAAGCTCTAACGATAATCTCAACCCCAACACTAATCTCAACTCTAACCCCAACCTTAAAGCTAATCTCTACCTGAACACTAATCCTAACCCAACTAGTCAACCACGGCCCACGGGGTCGTTGTACATTGCACCAGTATCGATATATTACCGGTACTTAATCTGTGAATAACATCTTACTAACTGCTGCCTTTATATTCATCATACCGCATATTGTCGTTCTAGATTTTCTGGATCTTGAACAAGGAGGTGCGGTTTGAAAATCATCTTCACTATCTAAACTGTCTTCCAACTTGACAACAACTGAAGACTAAAATAAAACCACTGTTAACAAAACATTCTGTTTGATTAGGTCTATGCTGTATGCTAACTGAATAGGCTAGTAGGCTATTGCGTAAGCCAAATTTACTAACATATACCACAGGCCTAGCTGTAACTAAAGTAAACATTTTTGGTATTTCTCCCTACGAACTAAAGTAACCGTACACAGGCCTATGCTATGATTTACGGCATATAAATGTACTCACAGACATCCTTTATTCGCAATCTATTGAACGAAATTCAATCAAATATTTTAAATGTTTTCCTGTAAAACAAAAGTAGTGAGAAAGGTTATAAAATGAAACCAACGCCATTGCTCAACTTAGCAGACGACGTGGTCGGTGGACTGCAAAAAAAAAACTTTTTTCTTTTTGTCGTTCCGCATGAAACACTCTCTCCTAGGAATTCCTCGATGCCATGCAGCTTCTACCGACTAAATTAAAAATAAAGCATGTTCTAACACGCGGTCGGAAATGGAAATTGTCACACAAACTCCCACTGTGACGTAATTTGGTTGTGATGCAATTTATGATTTGTCATAGACATCCATAAAACATTAATGGGTCGAGATATCTGACATCCTGCCCCCCCCCCCCCCAAAAAAAATGGAAAATTTCGTCATCAGAGCAGTTTTAATTTTTTACACAAAGAAAATATTCGAGACACATTTTATTGAAGAAAAAAACCTATACACAATATATACAGTAGGGCGTAACGCCGGGCCAGGTCATGGGGCGCTCCTCTATCGCTCGCTCGCTCACGATCACGGTAGCGTCGTTGGGCGTAGCAATCTGTACTACGTGTCACTGTCGGTGGTGGAGTGATTGTAGGATTGATTTTCAAAAGGTGATGCGGTGTCAGCGGTAGGTCTTCTCCGACCTCTAGCGGTACTTGTGTAAGCGGTCTAAAATTGACAATGTCTTCCACTTCAACAAGCAGGGTATGTAGAAGGTCATCATCGAGCGGCTTGACCTGCAGTAATGCATGAAAAATAAAATTTACTGAACGGATCAATCGCTCCCAAGCTTCACCAATGTGACTTGCAGCTGGTGGGTTAAATTTCCAGATTATATTTTTCTGTCTCAGGTAGTCGCTGACTTGATTGCGATTTTATTCTTCTGTTACACTTTTGGGCAGGGTCTCGATAACCTGTAGTCAGCAGCTCTCATCGATATATATAAAATGCTTGTATTAACGTAAGCAGCATAAAATCACAAGTCAACCAAAACACAATGCAGTGGTCACATATAAAAGCAAATAGGCGGTAAACTCGAACGGTTTTTGGCGGGTAGATAACGAACGATAAATGCGACAGATCAAAGAGTTGATTATCATCAAGTAATCAGCGCACGCACCAAAAACACGCACTAAGATAAAACATGTAACACTTTCCCCCCTCTTAAAATATTGTGTCACCAGACACAATCCAATTTGTCGACGATGAAAAGTAAAAAAAACAACAACAAACAAAGTGTGGTTAAGACCATTATAAGCAAGCGTGAGAGCATAAAACATTTCAAATAAAATAACAAAAATCATTAATTTAAAACTTCAGTAAAAAAAAGAAACAAAACCATGCAAGTACTCAATAATAACTGCAGGTACTAGGCGCAGTAATAAAAACAGTGAAAAACAAATCAAGTGCTATAAAATAAGTGCAAAAGTGACAAAGAAATAAATACACAGTATAGAAAAATAAAATAGTGCTCATCGTCGCTCAACGTCCGGAAAATAAGTTGGTCTTTGCTTTGCGCGTTGAGGTCGCGCGTCCGTGTGTACGGCTTGTGAGGGGGAATTTCGGGCGTATTGGTACACATATGCTCCTGCTGGCATATTATTGAGAAAAAAGTTCGTCGCTTCTTTCCGCTTCGATTTCATCTCTCTGGTATCTGATAAAGTCACCATGACTTTTCTTCAAACGGTTAAAATGAACAGTTTGTGTTTTTCCATGTTTGTCCATAATTTCGTAATTTACTGGAGGTATCGCTTTAACAATTTGAAAATGGCCGCTAAAACTAAAATGAATTTTCTTTTTTTCATGTTCTTTCAGGACAGTGTCTCGTATCATTACAAGCTCGCCAACTTGAATCATTGCGTCATTGGAAGAAGCATTCTGGTCATACCGAGTTTTCATTGCCTTTCTCCTGTTTTCAAGTAGTGTTTTAACCACGTTTTGAACCAGGATCATTCGATCTTGCAGCTCTGTTATAAATGTAGAGGATGGGACGAAAGATTGCTTTCCAACAATTAAATCTATCGGCAATCGCAAATCTCTTCCCGTCAATAAAAAATGAGGAGAAACATCGCTTTCTTCATGTTTGCTAGCATTGTATGTTTCTCAGATGGAAGAGATTGCCTCGTCCCACAGAAAGTGGTCTTTTTGCACGTAGTTTTGCAGCATTGATATAATGGTAAGATTGTTTCTTTCCACACCACCGTTGCCAGCTGGATGGTAGCTTGATGTCCTAGTTTTCTTGCATCCAAGCAACTTGGTTAGCTCTTGAAATATTGCGCTTTTAAAGTTCCCACCTCGATCAGAATGAATTGTATCTGGAACACCATGGACGGTAAACCAGATATGATACAAAGTGTGTGCTGTTTCTTTTGCGGTCTGCGATTTCATTGGCCAAGCTTGCATATATTTGGAAAATACATCGCAGGCAAGCAATATATATCGGTTCCCACTTTGTGCCATAGGAAGTCCTCCAAGAATATCAATTTCTATTCTTTGCATTGGTGAAACCTCACTTGATGGGACCAAGGGTGCTTTAGGGTCTTTCGGTGGCGGTCGTCGTCGAACACATATCGGGCACTGATCACAATACGTCACGACCGTCTGCTTCCACTTCGGCCAATACAATCGTTCCGCAACTCTACTCGATGTACGTTCGCTGGCCAAATGAGCTCCTCCGTATGCGCTATCATGGAGGTTTTGCAACACCGTGTTACGCAGTTCAACAGGAACCAACAGTTGTAGTCTAGTGGTGTCCAGCATGTCTTCCCACTGCTTCAACTGATTTTGGTTCCGGCCATGAGGAAACGCTTTCGATTTTTTCTGGATCGCAAGATACACCTTTGCTTGAAACCAGATGTCCAAGGAACTTGACTTTTTCTTTGAAAAGCTCGCATTTAGACGGTTTAAGTTTCAAGCCACTCTCGACGAGTCGTAACAGAACCTGATCCAGATTATGTAGATGGTCCTGCGTCATGCCAATATCCGGATCGTAGATCAAGAGTCGAAAAGTATGAACATCCTGAGAGTTGATCCAGGCTGTCATCGATTCGTGGGAGAGGGTAGCTGTGTTTCTTCGTGTTATCATTCAGGGACCGGTAATAACGTCATTTGCTTTTATCTCATTGACTAATTCCTCAACTTTCTTTTTATTATCCTCCGACATACGTCTCGGATATTGACGGATTGGCACTGTGTCACCGGTATCAATAGAATGCTGTACAAGGTGGGTGACTCCAGTTTCACGCCCAGATAATGAGAACGCTGCGGAACGTTTCCGCACAAGTTCAATCAAGACAACACGCTCTACTTCATTTAATGGAGCGGAATCAATGTTCAGTTGCTTGAGGAGTTCAGTCACGCTGCCTCTTCGGTGGATGCAGATCTGTCTAACCAGAAATACTGGGTTTGTGGTAAGTGGTACCGCACCACCTCCAGATGACAGACTCATTGATTTGTAGTCCACAACACAGCGACCATCCTGTAAAAAAATCTTCCCAGTATGACATCTTCCGTCAAGCTGTTTGCTGGCGTACCACCTACATTAATGTATGCATGCATACCTGTGATGCTCATTGAATACGGTATTCAATCGGTAGGTTGTGACATTTCTGTCGCATGGGTCGCATGATGTGGTTATTTCTCTGGTTCAAGTTAACACGGCAGTAACGACTAATATGGCCAGGTCTTCCGCAGCGGTAGCATGATCTTACAGTTTCATTTCGCTGGCCAAATCGTTGTTGAGCAAACTGTTCACACTGATCCGTTTGATTTCTGGATATTTTTATGTGCTGAAGATCTTTTTGCAACTCTTTAATCATCATTTTTAGTTGATCAATCTCGTCGCTTTTGATCGCAGGTCGCTCGTCTCGCAACGCAGCTACTGTGGGCTGTGGTTGGAGAATACCCTCGGAGGAAAGCAGGGCCTTGGTGACATCCAAAAACGTTGGGGTTGCCGAGCCAGGATGTTCCCGCAAAATTCTCTCTGCCTGTTGTCTATTTCTAAGGCAGCTTGTAAATACATTAAACATTACCTCGTTTTGTGTTGTAATGTCCGTTTCGTTTGGATAAGCCATTTTTCCCAGGTTTAAAACAGCTGTAATAAAACTTAGGTTGGATTCACCGATGGCTTGTGTGCGTTGAAAGAGTTTCTGCCGAGCATTTCTAGTTCGTGCAGTCGAGCACGTGACAGCGGCTGCTCGTTCTTTCAACTCATCGTATGTACAACTGTACAATGGTGCTTCGGCATCTTCCACTTCGAACTTAGTTTCGTCCGGAAGGCTGGAAAGAAAACCATATCTTCTGGCTGCTTCGGTTGCAGCAACACTATTACAGAAGCCTTCAAAAGAAAAAAATTATCTTCCAGATAAAACACCAATAAAAAATAAAACTTCTCTGCTGCACTACAGGTCCTCTGTGGTCTCCAATTGTTACACTTTTGGGCAGGGTCTCGATAACCTGTAGTCAGCAGCTCTCATCGATATATATAAAATGCTTGTATTAACGTAAGCAGCATAAAATCACAAGTCAACCAAAAAACAATGCAGTGGTCACATATAAAAGCAAATAGGCGGTAAACTCTAACGGTTTTTGGCGGGTAGATAACGAACGATAAATGCGACAGGTCAAAGAGTTGATTATCATCAAGTAATCAGCGCACGCAACAAAAACACGTACTAAGATAAAACATGTAACACTTCTATATATTCTCGAAGTATCCGTTCGCAGCCGACGAAGTTAGTGCTATTGTCGGAATACGGGTGAGTGGCAGGACCTCGTCGGGCCGTAAAACGTCGCAGGGCATTTATATCGCGTCGGTAGACAAGTCAGTAGCGACTGCTATATGGATTGCGCGAGTAGTCATACATGTAAACAGGCCTCCATACCGTTTTACTTCACTTCTCCTTAACTTGGTCAGTAGCCGGCCGAAGAAGTCCACTCCTGTGTGAGTGAACGGTGGTTCCTCAATTTGCAGTCTTGACGGCGGGAGATCAGCCATGTCTCTGTCTTTCGGGCCTTGCAGCTCTGTGTTGGCACAGTAAACATCGGGAAGGGATACGTCGGGTTGCAACTCTAGCATTTTGCACCCAGTAGCGCTGAAATAAAATGTTTAGAGTGTAATTTATACCAGAGTGTGCAGCATCAACACTGTGGCAGTGATCGATGAGTAGGTCAGTAAGGTGGTAGTTATCGGGGATAATGGAAGGGTGGCGTGCTTTGTAGTTAAGACGTGCATTGTCCAAACTATCTTTAACGCATAGAATGATGCCATTATTAAAGAATCGGGTTCTGTTTGTAGATCGGTGACGTAGAAGACGGATGTCGGGTCAGTTGAGTGCGCATCCAGTCGAGGAACTACCGGACAATCGTCCAGTCCGAGTTTCCTTTTCACGGTTCGCGATAATTTTCCGGCGTCAAGTGCAGCTTCGAGTTGCAATCTGAGGTTTGTGTGCTTAGTAAAATCAAACGTTCGCATGACGAACGGACATGTCGTGTTGTCGTCCTCTAAGTTGGATCTAAGGTAGCATACACAGCCACGGGCGGCGGTAGATGCGTCTGCAAATACATGGGGATGTACCCCGGGCGTCGGATGACGGACTTGTGATTTGAAGCACCGAGGAATTCTAATGCGGGATAGATCATTAAGGCTGTTGCGCCAAGCTTTCCATTGCTCGAGCTCGGTGCCCGTGACCTCCTCGACCCAGTCATGCGGTGCGGAACGGGTGATTTGGTCAGGTCGCCTACTGGCCACAACAAGATTCTCAGAGCGTCAAGATCTTTTGGAGCAACCATAACTTGTTAAAACATTACATCTATTTCAGATACGATAGCCAAGCGGAATCTCATCAGCACCCCTACTAGTGGTTTCACTAAATTGGGGCCCGTCATCAGCTTGTCATTTATAGCTTGGGCTTCACATTTCGCCGCACAGTCATACACGATACGAACCTTGCTTGTTTCTTTGGCTCTAAACTGGACAGAAAATAAGATATCGGATAAAAATGCTATACTACAGTCTCAACGGTAACTGATTCAAATAGAAAGTAAGTTCTAACATGCGGTTCAGTATAAAGATTGTAACATAAACTCCCATTGTTACGTATTTAGGTTATGGCGCAATTTATGATATACCATAGACCAGGCATGGGCAACCCCTGGCACGCGTGCCGAACTTGGCACACCAGCTCGTTTTTCTGGCACGCTAGGTCAAGGAAATTGTATTCTTTTCTTTAAAGATAATAACTTAAAACTTATTTAAACTTTGGCCACGTGCATAAAATGTTTATTACCATAAGACGTAAGTTATGAAGTAAAGATTTGATTATTGATTACCGTGTTATTGTTACTCAACAAAGACCAAAGAGTACAACAATCCGCTTGCAAATTTCGCAACCTGCTGCTGCAGATGAAGGATCGGACGTGAGAGAACTTTGTACTTATGTGTAGACAACCAGATGTAGTAAATGTAGTTTTTATCAGTTACACTTTGCATACTAATTTACTTTTGTTAGCAATTTGAGATACAAAATGTTATAAGGCTAAACATTATGTACCATGTAACGGTAAGGTCATTCGGTATCGGCAAAGGTCATACATGCATATTTCGGCAAGTAAAAAATACCGGTAAACTTATTTCACATAAGCTCATCGTTACGTTTATCAAATTGCGCTAACGAGAGTAAAAATTCATCGTTGAAAACACTTTTCACCTGCCTAAGGTTTTCTCTATCACTAATAGTACAGTGCTTGCATATTTTGCAGTAAAGATAAAAATTAAAAGTCATTACTGTAAAAAGTTATTTCGTTTTTTTGTCCCTACCGAATGTTAGGACCATCAGCTAAGAAACTTCAAACTGATGTACGAGATGTATTTAAAGCTATTCAAACTGATATTTTCTTAGAAATAAAACTAGAACCTTTTGAGAAAGTTTATTGTGAATGTTTTGCTTTTTTTATACTGTGTTTTCACTATTTTTGGAAACTTTTTTTTTCAAAACAGGCACCTTTAAACTACTACCATCTATGGTCACATTCACATTTCCACCAATATAACTGGGTTATCTTGCAAAAGGTGTACTGGAAGTGAATTAATAGACTAATGAAGGTAACTGTAAGTTATATAACATTTGTTTTCAATATTGTTTTAAAATATAATTGTTAACGGAAAATGAATGGATCCAGGGGTGTCACACTGCAACACAGATGGTTTTAAACATAAAGAAATGTGTATAAATTCCTATATCAACCTATAGAAACATGGCATATATAGACATATGTGGTGCAGATATAGATTTAAATTGTTTTGTCATGACAAATTGATGTTAAACAATTCCATGCCATGGTTCCCCGGCATAATGGACATTGCAATATTAAATATCGCCATTGAATGAATCGAATGGAATCTATTCACATTTTAAACCCCAGTATTCTAGTTTGTCAATTATGGTCCAACTGACACTACGAACTTGGTACGTGAATATGAACATTGGTTCGTGTTTGGAAACTTGTGCGCAAGGTACCTTTGGTTGATACTTTTCATCCACATTTGCCTTGCATTTTAAAAGAAAATAGACTGTAAATAAAATATCGTCTAATAAAGTTTGATCGAAAACACATTCAGCAGCGATTATTACATCAGGTAAATCTGGAGTCGATTCGTTTGGTGCATTCGAAGCCATTTCCAACAACTTAGGGCTCACTTCACCCCATGTGACCGGTAGAAAATGAACCAGACACCTTCTGATCTTTTCAGGGTCAGTTTTCGAGTTTAAATATGATTCGGAGATTAAATCGATTTTGTCCCAAAGGTTGTTTATTATCAGACTCTTCTTTGCAACTTCAAAGCAACTGAAAGTAGATGATTATAACCATTTGAAAAAAATGGGACACATATTGTTTTTGTCCGTTTTTTTTTTATTTTTGTTTTTTTTCGTCAAACGCTTGACAGGCATGGATTGTGGCTCCGACATCTACCAGAAGCGATAATGGAATCACAATGAAACTTAGTCATTTTGTTTGTCTAATTTTTTGTAAGTTTTTTGGGCATAGCGCTTGAACGGCTGCTCCAATTTTAATCAGATTTGTTGAAATGTAAGTAATTCGTTACTTGTTTAACACCTAAAGTAAAAAAAAATTTCCTTGGGAAATACCCCCAAAAAATAGGATTGTTCTCAAATCAAGATTGTGACAAGCATGCCATTTCACCCCGACATTTACCAAAAGGAGTAATGGAATCGTAAATAAAATTCGAAATTTGTTAGACAACATGGTCTAGATATACAGAAATCAAAATTGTGGGTGATAAATTTAGGGAAAATCCCCTGAGACTTTCAAAACCAAAACGGTATTTTTTTCTAAATAAAATAGCTTTTTACGGGACAGCGCTTGAACAGATTCTTCAATTTTAATCAAATTTGGTAGAATGTAAGTGCATTAGTGACTGAATTAACACTTAGAACAAATAAAAAGCACTTAGAACAAATAAGAAGATTACCTAATGAAATACCCTAAAAAAAATAGGGTATAAAACCAAAACGTTTTTTCTAATTAATTATTTTTTGGGGGGAAACCTCTTTAACGGCTGCTCTAATTTTGATTAAATTTGGTGAAATGTTAGACCATTAAACACTCTGAGTTAATTAATTAAAACAAAGAAAACATTTACTTAGGGTAATTGCCTTAAAAACGAAAATATGTTCTTGAATTATGATTGTGACAGGCATGCCATATCACACTGACATATCCAACAAGGAGTCGACAAAACTGAATAAAACTTTAAGAATTGTTACATAACATGACCCACATATGTAAAACAGAAACTTATCTACTAAACCCAGGAGAATTCCCTTAAACCATGAAATCAGGGTATTTTGGAAATTTAGCTTTATTTTACCACCACGCTTAAAAACAAGCTTTAAAATGTTTGTAAATTTATTGGTGTGGTGAAATGTTTGTAAATTTAAGACTTTTATTCTTTTCTCAACTACACATGGAAAAGAATTTTGGTCTAATAACTATGGGACCTATGCGTTAATGCTTGCAGAAACAAGCTACATACTCAGTGTATAAAATACAAATTGTGGTTAGGGACCCTGCTGGCATGAATATATGGCATACAAAATGTGTTTTACTAATAGTTGTGGTTAAACACGTGGTTGACACTCTCTAGTTATTTGAATATACTAGATTAACATTTTTTATTTTGTATGATTGCCATAGGATTAAATGATACAAAAATATAAATATACCTTAAAAAGACAGTAACATTTTAATCTTACTTGTTTTTTGTCTGCGTTACGCTGGTGCCAGGCATTCCGCAAGATTATTAACATGAATGGGTTATCCAATCAGGTAAAAACTTTCAAGAATCTGTGGAAATCCCACACGTATTTATAATTGTCTCGCAGTATGTTTTAACTATTAGCTCGCCATGCTATGTGTTCATATTTTGTGCAAGGGAAGTTCGCGAGCGAGTCGGTTGTAATAGTTAAATATAGCGCTCCTAGTGTTCACACTATAATACCTACAATGCCTTTATGTAAATCGAAGGACATTCAATACTTGACGCAATACAATGAGGACCATCATAACGGATCCAATATATACACATGCTTAGACTTGCCAGGAACTTACAAGTTATATAGATAGAGTCAATAACTCCTATTAAGTAAATGTGATAGAACGCATTATTACATCGGTTGTGTCTTTAGCTCGCTCTTACTCCGAATGTATTATTTTATATGAGAATAGGATGAACCAAGAATTCGGCCGCACGACCGAACCAACTAGCACGTGACTTCACAACATTGATAGATCCATGTGCCAATGATCATGAGCTTCCCACCCAACAATAAGCTAGACGGTCATTTTTTCGATTGCGTGTAGAATTCGAGTTTTTAATCAAAATGGGCAGGCTCTTATGTAAAAGGAAAATCTTGTATTATAGGTTTCAATCTGACTAGTTATTCTGCCTCATAAGTATTTTTATTTCAGAAACAGTAAATACTTTTCAATAATATAAAAAAGGCGATTTCAGGAACAAAATGTGCTACAAGCAACAGAGAAATTGCAATAGTTTAAAGAGCGTCGACAAAAAAGGCATTATGTTAAAATATACGTAATAAACCGCTATAAAACAGCATGTATATCGGAGTGTAACATTCGATAATCTATAGATGTTAAAAGTAAAATATTTTTTCTCCTCTTTGACTTTCGCACAATAAGTATGAACGACAAATACCACGCGAATGAGACAACAATGTTAAGCAACGTCATCAATTCTAAATAAATTATTACATCGGAACAACTTAAGGAATGATATCCATACAGAGAAGGTGGCCAGTCTCTTGTGGATAAAATAAATACATCTCTGCCATTATTATTTCGCTTTTCGTAATCTATTGAATATCTATTACAATAACACGATTGCGAAACTGGTTCAAGTATTACGTCATTAACCGCAATTCGATCTTGTGGACCAGCTTTAACCTTAACCACAGCATAGGTGTTGGGTAAAGTTGCGCATTCGGATTGGTTCGTTGGTGACCTGTCATCCGAGAGAAGCCGGTCAAAGTGTCGGTAGGTGGCGGTAGTGATGAAATGAGCCTCTCTGAAAGTGACGATTGAAGCTGTGTCGTAATCCTTGTTTATTAAGGTTTAATTGACTGTAATTCTAAAACAAAAGAAAAGGCAATATATTAACAATATAAGAACAGTCAACTCCCACTAAACCGTAAAGTAAATGTGCCACAAAATAAGTAACAGAGGTCGAACACGCAGAAGCCGCGGATAAATAATTATTGCCAACACGGGCGTGCGTAAGGTGTTCGACTGAAATTACGACATTCTCCCCGTCTAAATAAAATTGCACAATAACAAATAAATATTTAATAGTACGTCAGTCTATCGGGTTTCTTCGTTTGTCGGGTCGAACGACGTAACCCAGAGGGGTTATCTTCATTTGATTTGGTTTTGTTTAATTCGACCATTTCGTCAACTGTATCAGGTGCGTCAATCTCATTCGTCAATTCCTCCGGCTGTAAATTTGCTTCTGGTAATGGTACTGGTAAACCCTCAGCGGGGTTTTCAATCTGTTCCGTTCCATTTCTTTGACCCGTGGGCGCCAGATCTCTGATTGAAACTGTAGTCTCACGGCCGCTGGGAAATCGAACCTGTGCATAATTTGAAGTGGCATGCAGTAGTTCAACCTCGTCCACCAGTGGTTCGTGTTTGCTATGCCGTACGTGACGTTTCAGCAAAACTGGTCCTGGATTGCTTAACCAGGTTGGAACGGAAGAACCAAATGATGAACGGCGATGGTAGTTGAACATTCGTTCATGTGGTGTTGCATTCGTAGCTGTGCATAACAAAGAACGAATTGAGTGCAACACATCTGGTAAAACTAATTGCCAGTTATTAATTGGCAAGTTCTTAGATTTTAAAGCAAGTTTTACCGCTGTCCAAATGATTCCATTATACCTTTCACATTGCCCATTCCCGCGAGGATTATAGATGGACGGGTTACTTGTAGATATTCCCCGATTGTTGAGGTAAACAACAAATTCCTTCGACATGAAGGAACTTCCCCGATCCGAATGCACGTATGACGGCAAGCCGAAAATGGTAAACAATTGATTTAAGCATTGGATTACCGTTTTACTTTCCATGTTGGGACATGGAAATGCGAAGGGGAACCGAGAAAATTCATCGGTTACTGTAAGTATGTAATAATTTTTAGTAACTGATGGCAAAGGTCCTTTAAAATCGATGCTAAGCCGCTCAAATGGCTGAGTTGCTTTAATTAAGGGCACAGATTGCGGCTTGTGGAAATTTGGTTTAATTTCAGCACAAATAGAGCAATCCGCTACTGATCGTCGAATTTCTTCAAGCGTATACGGCAGGTTTTTCGTCTTAATAAAGTGATATAACCTTGTTACCCCTGGGTGACATAAGTGGGTGTGTATATCGCTTAAAGAACACTGTCCCATACCAGCGCAAAACGCTCGTGACAGTGTGTCAGGCGCGGAGTTATATTTGCCAGCTCTATACACAATTTTATAGTCGTATTGGCCCAATTGCATTCGCCATCGTAATATTTTATCATTTTTAATTTTTCCGTGTTTCTGGACATCGTACATAAACGCCACGGATTTCTGATCAGTGACCAAGTTGAAGCGCCGCCCCTGTAGGAAATGACTCCATTTCCGTACAGCCTCTATTATGGCGGTCGCTTCTTTCTCGATGCTCGAGTGACGGAGTTCACTTCGACTTAAGGTTCTAGACCAAAACGCCACAGGCCTACCTTTTTGGTTTAAAGTTGCTGAAACAGCCACATCCGATGCATCTGTTTCGACAGTAAATGGTAGGTCATCATCTATAATTCCGAGAGTCACTTTACTTAATGTCTCTTTTAGTGTATTGAACGCATTCATAGCATTACGAGATAGAGGAAACTCTTTGGCGTCAAGCAACGGCTTAATATTATCAGAGTATTTAGGAATCCATCGAGCGTAATATGCGAACATGCCGATGATCCTTTGCAATGACTTGGCATTTTGCGGTGCTGGTATCTCCAATAGTGATTTAACGCGTTCTGGATCCGGCTGTAAACCATCTTTTGATATTCTGTAGCCAAGCAGATCTATTGTATCAGTTGAATAAGTGCACTTGTTTTCGTTTAAGGTTAAATTGCAGGACTCTGCTACCTTGAGAAACTTATTTAAGTTTAAATCGTGTTCCTCTTGTGTTTTACCGCCGATGGTTATGTTGTCGAGGTATGCAAAAGTTCCTTTACAATCATACTTCTCGATTATATCATTGATAATGCGCTGAAAGCAAGGAACTGCATTTTTTAAACCAAACGGAAGTCTTGTAAACTGATATAATTTACCACATGCTTCAAAAGCTGTGTAGAGCCGGGCGTCTTTAGGTAGTTCAACTTGATGGTAAGCGTTTTTTAAATCAAGTGTTGTGAATATGCAGAACTTTGCAACTTTTTCTACAACGTCTTGCATGCGTGGCAGTGGATAACCATCGAGTTGTGTGAATTTGTTCACTGTCTGACTATAATCAATACACATTCGTTTTTTATGGTTTTCATTTGAAGTTACTACAACTTGGGCTCTCCAAGGAGAATTACTGGGTTCTATAATGCCTTCACTCAGCAGTCTTTTCGTTTCCTCTGCTATGAATGGATTGTCAGCATGTCGTCGTGATTTTGTAACTATAGGGTGACAGTCCGGTGTCATGTAGTCAAACAATCTTGGAGGCGATGGGCACTTAAGTGACTGCAATGCTCCAAGGTATAATGACGGTTTTAATCCACCAAAGTGTATATTGACACTCTTATGTTGTTCCATAAAATCTTGTCCAAGAACAACGTCTGTTAATAGCCCGTCGACAATACATAAAGGTATGTTTTTATAAGTCCTTTGAAGTACTTCTACAGTCGCCACACTGGATCCCAGACTGCGGGAAGAACATCCCTTTACAGCTAAACCAATATGTGTGCGTTCTCCCGATGCAATAAGATTAAGTCGCTTTGCTACGTCACTACTAACGTGACTGTTCGTGGAACCGGTGTCGATGAGGGCGTTTAGAGGTGTTCCGTTAAGTTTAATCTTTACATTTGTTCGGTTTCTGGACTTAAGTAACGTTGAGGTACCCATTAATGTAGAATTACTCACGGCGGCTGATGTATTTTGATTGTTATACGGGGACGAACGGCAAACTTTGGCAAAGTGACCAACTTTATGGCATCTACTACAAGTCGCATCCTTCGCGGGACAGAATTTTCGATAATGCCGACTGTTTCCACAAAAGTAACATCTCTGATTTGCCGCTGCTGCATAGTCGTTGGCTTCTATAGCGCGATTCTTCTTTATAGGTGCTGAAATTACTGCGGTTTCGTTAATTGGTAAATGAGCGGTGGCAATTTGTTCTGAATTACTTTGAGCAACGTCCAACGAACGTGCTTTGTCAAATATGGTTTGTAAATCTAAATTTTCGCTTTCAAGCAATCGTTGCCTGATGTAATTAGAATGAATTCCTGATATAAATGCGTCACGAATAGCTTCTTGACGATACTGTGCACCTGAAACGGCAGTAAAGTTGCAATCGTTGCTTAATTTCTTCAGTTGTTGAAAGTAATCGTCTAGAGTCTGCTCCAATTTCTGCTTATGAATGGCAAGTTGATATCTAGCGAAGACTTCATTTATTGGCTTCACATAGATACCATTTAAATTCGCTATGGCGTCGTCGTAGGTCGAGGATTCGTTGATATACTCGTAAACGCTGACATCCACGTGATTTATGAGGATATTCAACTTTCTTGCCGATGTGATTTCCTCCAAGCTGTCGATATAATTCGAGAATGTTCGAAACCAATGCTTCCATTTCTTGCTCGAATCTGGCGAGTTAGCATCAGCATCGAATCGTTCAGGTCATAAACATTTATCCATTTAAAATTAACAGTCAATTAAATTGTCGTAATCCTTGTTTATTAAGGTTTAATTGACTGTAATTCTAAAACAAAAGAAAAGGCAATATATTAACAATATAAGAACAGTCAACTCCCACTAAACCGTAAAGTAAATGTGCCACAAAATAAGTAACAGAGGTCGAACACGCAGAAGCCGCGGATAAATAATTATTGCCAACACGGGCGTGCGTAAGGTGTTCGACTGAAATTACGACAAGCTGCCAGCATGAAGGTCGAAACCGCGAAACACGAGATGCTCTGGAAAAATAGACGTTTGGGTTACGCTAATCGTCTTCATCCCTAGATATGTGGAACGCAGTTGTATGGTCATGTCGAATCTTGTCAAACCCTACACCGGTTCGAGATATTTTTTTTACCGAACCAAGTTTCGAACCATGATAGACTCGGCACGTTTTTGTATAAGTCGATATATGTATTGGTCGTACGACCGTTAGTGGTTCACGAATTCCCCGCCCAAGTAACTTCTTTCTCCAGCATGCGACCACTGGTTTCGATCCCACCGCTTATCGAATTAAATAACCACATTAGAGTAATGGACAAGTACGTTGGTACAAACACATTTGTACAACAGAATAATTTGAACTTATGATATGTTGCCTTGGTTTTACAGATTTCTCCGAGCCTAGTTAAGTGGCGTAAAAATGATTTTATTAATAAACAAATATATAAAAATATCTTTTATTTCGGAAAACATTAAAATATAAATACAAAACTAAAATAGTAGTTAACAAAAGTTAAACAAATCAGACAATTGTTGCTTTAATACCTTTACATAAACCCTTAGCAGTAATTAGCTATTAGAACTTTTAAATAAAAAACGGCGTTAAAAGGTCAGTAATTTTCATTGGATTAGATCGACTTAGTTGTTTCATTCCCCGATAAGCCTTGTAATTATCGGATTAATTAACTTAAACAGACAAGCGGCTTTTGAGTCTAAATTGTTACAACAATCCAATTCACAATGCTATTACCCTTCAAACTTTTCAAAGCCACCAATACTGAACATCTATAGAAAACTAACCGAGCGTCGGCGCAATATTTGGCTGACTTTGACCTTCAATGGTCGACATAGTAATTCAGGTGCAAAAACACAATAGCTTTCACACAATATGATAAATCGGTTACTTAACGATGCGCATCGATATACGGATTATCGGTAACATCAGCTTCGGAATGCACTATTTACAATTAATAAACAAATTTTATAGTTCGCGTCCATTTATATTTGCTTCTGCTTCTAAACAAAGTGCAGGAGGATTGTAACGATTGTCGTTTTGCCGTTTTCCCATTTTCCGTTTTATTATCAAAAGTCCTCCTTCGTGTTTTCATCGCGGAAACCAAAAACAAACTAAAATAATTAATATTATGGGTTTTACTGTGAATTCGAGGCATCTAAGATCGAAGTTATTAAAAACACAAATTCAAAACTTTTTGAACAGAACATAACATACCTTCCATGAGCATTTCCCCACGATCCTGCGCATTTCGGCTTCAAATATAATTTAATCGTCCGCACCCACTTTAATACATGCACCTAACGATCTATCAATTGTAGAAGTATTATTAATGATTGAAAAATGGAAATCCCCACACCTAGCCGGTATACACAACACTTCACTACGTCGTAAAACTTTTATGACGTGTCAGACAGTTGACGAGGCATCCAATGTAAATATAGCATCCTTGTAAACGTGGTGGTTACTAATTTTGGCAATCAAGATATCCATGATATTTTATACACGAAACAACATCTGTCCGGGTTTGAACCGAAGTAATTTTTATTTTAGGGTCCTTTACTTTTAGTTGGAATGACAAAAACGTCGGCTTTTGTCTAATATAAACTCAAAGAGCGGACTAAATATGCACATTTAGTCATTTCTAATCATAAAACTTCGTTGTGCAAAATAAAAAATAACTGAGCTGGTCTTAAAGAAGGAAAAGAGGAAAGGAGGGAAGGAGGAAAACTTCTCACTAAAACTATGGAAACTAATCTAACTCTGTCCCTAAGACTAATCTAAAACCCCAAACTATAACGATAACTTTAATCCAAGCGCTTGCAATAACCTTAATATCAAATTCTTCATTTTAGTGTGCAGTTTTCCTCCTTACCTCCTTTATTTTCCAATTCCTTGCATTTCCTTATTCTTAAACATTTCGCTGCCTGTTTTAAAGTTGACATCGCATTTTAATCAAATAAATTCATCTGAAAAGTGGTTGTGCAACGTGGCCAACGTGGTCACTAGAACTGATGTAACGCGCCTTAGAATATCCCAGTATACAAAATTGCTTAAGTGAAACTTAATGGTCCCTACAACTATGCGAAAAATTATGGTTGGTTATATGCATAAGATGTGCAAACTCATACACATGCAAACCATATCGTTTAGTTTTGTTATACAGACCGATTCCATACATTGCTCGCTAAAATGACTTTTTCCTCCAAACTTTCGCCATCGGTCTTTTATTGATCTAGGCTTTCCCGTTTTTTCCGAAATCCTCACAAATAGAAACGATATTTGTCCAGCAAATACCTTCTTGTTTTGTCTAAATACTCGTAAATCTAAGTGTAGACTCTCTGCTCAAAAGGTAGATCGCCGCTGTCAATTGTAATCAACATAAATAAAATGCACTGAAATGGTAGAATACATAACCGTAATGAGCTACACTTTATATGCGACAATAATATATCTCTCGCTTCCGATCGCAGTAACGCGACGCCAAAGGAAATGATAGTAAGCTCGTCACAGTCTGTGAATAGTTACACTGGAATGTAAAAATTCGAAAAGTTTATGAACTAAAATACAGAACAACACATTGCAACTACGACTGCTCTCCTTTCAGCGTATGTACACTACACAGAGAGATACATCACATATTTGTGTTGTTGTTTTTCGTAGAAAGAAATTGCCGCTCACCGTCTACCAATTAACAGCTTACCAGGCTGTTAATGTTCAGATCACTTTAGATACAAGGGTTGCTTTCTAAACCGGGTTGCTTCTAGATTATGAAACGTTGCTGCGTCATAGACATGAAAGCGAAACTTCAATTTCAAAATCAAACAATTTCAAATAAAAAAACTTGTGAATGGAAGAAACGGTCGTGTGACCAAACTCTGAGTGCCACAAAGTGAAATACAACTTAAAGCTACGAACCTAATACATGTTCATTACCATGCCAAGTAATGAAATTAAGAAAAATCCTGGATAAAAGAAGCTGTTATCTAAGCAATTAATTTGCGCGAACTTTATACAGCAGATGCTTGAAAATGGTTATGAGACTAAGATACAAGAATAACTGCAAACAGAAATGTTAGGATAGGATAGAAAAGAATAATCATGTTTATCCCCGTGAATGGGAATACCAAGGGGGTTAACACACGGGCGATCGTCAGATCACCTCGCGCCCACCTTCGAGTCACCATTTACTCCCATTAATATACGCATTTTAGACACAGGCAACAAATATATCTCATAAAATATGTTTATTTTTCATAGACTATCATTATACCAATGAGAGAAGACCAAGTTATTAACTTAAAACTGTTTAATGCAGGAAGTGACATTGTTTTACATATCTTCCACAATATAGCGAAGTAATCAGATCCGCCACACCTTGGGCGAAGCGGTTTCTAGTTTGATTTGCTGAGCATCAACTTGAATGGAATCATATTGGGGGAAACACATCGATCTTTAACGCAAATTCCTTGCTAAAGATGGCTAATAACCCTTGTTGAATACTGAAGTTTAGTGAAGGGAGATCAAGAAGAATTGTGGAAACGTGGTAAAAGCACATTCATTCATATGTGACTGGAGACTGACGATATAATTCCAGCGCATATTACACGCGGTGTGGTCAGGGCCACCATTCACTACCATGGAGAAGTAATCAGATCCGCCACACCTTGGGTGAAGCGGTTTCTAGTTTGATTTGCTGAGCACCAACTTGAATGGAATCATATTGGGGGAAACACATCGATATTTAACGCAAATTCGCCATGCAACGTACCTTGCTGAAGAAGACGAACAACACAAGTTCTCAGTCAAACTTTTTATTGAAGACTGGCTAATAAGAATCCGTATTTACACATGTTGTTTCTTTTACATGACTTTGGTGGCCCTGGGTAAACTATACTCCAGAAAAGCCATAATCTGCAGATTGTTCGTTTTGTCCAACATGTGTGGGATCATTACCATCTTTATACTAATACAAGTTGAAAAAAAAAAAAAACTAAAACGGAGTTTAATAGCCTATTATGGCAATGTCACCATACCTTTATAACACATGTTAATTTATATATTCTATTTGTTTTATGTACATTCGGCTCAGCATTTTAAATCAAACTTTATCCACTAGAGGAGAGAAAGCGCACGCAATTTCTATTGGGTAAAAATAAATCGCAGAAAGGTCGTGTGGCCGAATGGTTTACGCGACCGATACATAGACTGACTCTTATACATAAACAGACCGGCACATCATGTAATCAAAACCCTGAACGTTAAAATACAAAGACAGCGTTGCAATAACCATAATCTTAAGTCAAAACATTACAAGTCGGTAAAATCACAAAAGAAAAATAAACACTCGACCACTACACCCATGTCCAGTTTGCCTAACCTCCCCTTACAGTCGGTAAATACAGTACACATAATACTCAGTGAAGCATTTCTTTGATTTTTAACTGCTTGCACGCAAAAAGGCTTGAGTTGTACCAGCCTAATTAACCGCAAGCACCATGTACCTGCTTCTGTACATTATTACGCCGCTGTTGTGGGGCTGAATTTGAGACTCTCCCGCACGTGCTGAATCGGTGCCCGAGCTCGATGAACTTGATGACGGAGCGGCACGATTCGGTACTGCGGGAAATCCTTAAACATGTTGATCGGACCCGTTTCCCCGTGATCTCGATCGATCGAACGGTGCCAGAACACGTGGCGGCCACTGGCGTGGCATTAAGGCGGTCTCGGCTCCACACAAAATAGAAGCTTGTGGAGAAGGCTGTAAAGCAACACGACCGTGTGGACAAATGGTTAACTGCGACCGATATATATATATACCGACTACGTTACAAAAACGATACCATTGTCGATCCCATCGTGGGTTCGAAACTTGGCTCGGTAAAAAAGGCTTGTAAACGAACTTTACAAAGTTTCCACGGACTGTGCGGCAACATTGAGCCTTCACTGCCACCCCGTACTCGTGGAACTTATAAAATAAATTAAGATTATTATTGTAAGGTCGAGTGAGTTAAGATATCTTTGAAAATACATCGTAAAATACTTCAAGAAAACAAAATTCAAAGAAAACTCCTGAAAGCGGTATCTTTTTAACGCGCTTAATTGGCGCAATTACGGCATTGATGTCGCGAAGGCGTTTTAATTCAATCTCCGTCTGTTTTACAATCAAATTCGCATACCAGGCAAACATGAAGACAAATGGTTAGAAATCCCACCAACATCCATGATTGATGCGAAATAAGCCTTGTCACTTATCTGTTCCATCCTCGTTTGCTAATTCTTTTACTTTTTAACATTTTTTTGGTTTCTTTAAATTTTCGGTTTTTGTTCTCGACTTTTCCACGACCAAATCCAAGATTTTCGATTTGATTTTGTTCGTCTGCATGCTTGCATATATATTCATTTCCTTGACTTTTTAAACTTTTAATAATTTACTCTGTTTGTACTTGTTACAGATACCAAATGTGCTTGGTAGCTTTGACGAAATATAGTTACTTACCTTCAACTTAACGAAATTTACCTGTTATACTTTTTCTCGTTTATACTTCCAAGTTACTCAAGTATTAGTTAAAAAACGGCTTTAATTGGTAAAAACGGGTTTACTTGGTAAATTACCTTTACTTTGCCCCCTGACCAAATACGCCTTTGTCAGTATTTTCAATGGAAAGCGCCCACATGCGAAACTTTGCCGCTTAGATAGAATGTCAACTAAAATTGGAATCTTACCACGTCGATTCTGATAATGCAATATAATTATTATAACGACGACTACATCGGACATCTGGAAACAAACACTTTGTGATATTTTTATATGTCTCTTTATAGGACATTGCCTGAACGCAGCGGATTAATGGGTTCTACCAAATTGAAGGAACGTGTCTATCATATACAACACACTGCAATAACTTCGGTAGATCGTTAGGAACAGAGATAAATAAAGGGGGGGGTTTTCTCGGTAGATTAGAGGCTTGGTCTTGAGCAAAAAGTCTTTAGGTCCGACCTCGTTGACTAGACCGTTGTATCCTTACCTGGCATATGAGGGTTTGTTGCTTTATCCTAATGAATGTAAAACGGTAAAAATATTACACTTGTCACCACAGGTATTGCAGTGTATTGAATATGATTGTGACTTTTTGACTTCAGGCGACCTCTGCTTAGTGCCCCTTTAGAACCCATTTAAACCACTTGAAAATGGTTAATAAATTAATCCAACCACATTTCAGCTAAAAGCCTGAATAATCATTGCCACAAGTTGTCCTCTTTATCCCATGCGCTACGGATGAACTAACCGGCATAAATCATGTTCGGTTTGTATGTTAAATTACCATAATCAAACAAACTATGATTTTTTTAAACTTTGTTTTATATTTTAATTTGGTATCAGTAATTAATAATAATATTCTTTAAACAACTTGAAGAAATAATCGAACAATTTAGTCGCTATACATAATACCGAGAATATATTAAGTTACCTCAGTCCTCAACTGTGCTCGTAACAGGTCAAATATGTTTCGGGAAAAAGTTGGATAATAACCATGGTCGGTTCCTTACCATTTAATGGTTAAAGTGTTATTTTCTCATGACTCGCGCAACCCGGTTTGCTAAAGAGGAAACACGATCAGGCATGAGATAAGCCATCTCACGGCAAATATCGGTGCCAACGGTTGGGTTAAGTTCAAGGTTGAGCGAGGCAATTCTCATACGAGAATTTGCAACACAATCAATATGCATTGCAACACTCGATATTTAATCATATCTGTGTAAGTTATTAAAAGTTATGCCAAATGTACAAAATTATGCCGGAGCATTGACTGCGTGGCGTACATCTGATGAAATTGCCAACTCTTTCCCTCTCCCTACCGACAAGTAATATATGGATCGGATACTTCGTTTGAAAGAGTGTAGACAAGTTTGCATTACATAAAAAGTAATAAAAGATTTTATCTTTTGTATCCTGTTCGGCTGTAAGTATGTATTCGTCGTGTCCGTTTCCAAGCGATAGTCGGTCGTTCTCTGATTGCTCTAGTGTTGGGAACAATTCAAATACACTCAAACATTAGACCAGGAAATACATTTGACAAAATAATTTAACACCCAGAATTATAAGGTGTATTTGCAAAATAATGGAACATGTAGGGGAACAAATAAGTAGTTTAAAACAGCTTGCAAAATCTCTTGTACTTAGTAAATAAATATGTCTGCATTTAGTTTAGTTTATTTTTTTGCTCCTTCGTTACAATAAAGAAGAATACAACATTTGTTACAAATTAAGGAGACAGGATAAAACGGCAAAACTACAGTAGTTAAAACATGCCAATGACTAGACACATTGCAAGTTATGGGAAAAAAATGACGTGGCTGTTAAACCTTACATTAAAAAAAAAATTTCAACAAAAACAATTTAAATCAAAATTAACTAATTAAATTTGATGTTATTTAATACTTGTGTAAAGTCTGCAAGCGCGACCCAGTACTGAGGGGGGAGCCGGGTTTGGGATTAAGTGGAAAAAGAAAAACCCCCTAAAATGAAATTCCACCAGTGGTTAAAAACCGTTTCAAAACACACTTTATAAAGCATTAAATTATAATTGGTGCAAGAACAGTTATTGAACTACATTTATTAAAGAAAGCACTTTAAGTGCAAAACATTACTGCACTAGAAAATATAAATAAACTAATTATGATAGTGATATGTATACAGTATACATAAATATTTGAAATAATACTACATTAAAGAAAAAAGATAAACAGCAGCAAGCTTCCGTTTTTTTGTGTGTAATTAATGAATAGTAAGTCCGAAACAGTTTAATGTGAAGTCTCCACAGTAATTGGGTTCCACTGCCAAATCTCAACTTTATTGGGGCATCATCGCAGAAAAGAGGATCGCAGCCGCCGGCGAAGAGCAGGTGAATGAGCCGGGGAAGGTGGGAGAGCAATCGTTTCCGCCGATAGAATTACTTGACAACTGAAACAAGAATTTCTGGGCAGTATGGGTCTTAAAGACTGCTAACAGAAATTTTAAGATAGGAAAGACAGTGAATAATAAGAGTAAATATAATAGTGCTGGTGAAGTACTAAAAAGATGTGGCATGCAGTCAAGCAATAAATAGGGGCATACTATTAGGGCCGGCAAAAACTGAAATTGAACAGGTGGTATTGAGCCACCTCGAAAAAATTATAAATTGGATTAGTTGCATAAAACATTGATAAAGGTATTTATGGAAGATTTGAATACTCTAACACGTCTAAACTGTACGGTTGTGTGGTCAATAGGGACCGGTTCATATAACGATTTCAAAACAACAACTTTCTTAATGACGAGCATCATCCATTTGAATCCTCTTGAAAATAACGCGTACAATTTAAGCCAAACATATTGTTTATGTTGTAGAAATGCGTTAATTTCTATACCAGCAGTAATATGTGCATGATTCCAGACAGTTATTTTGTGCCGTGTAATTATACGAGCCATGTAATCAACTAAAATCATGCCCGCATTTCATGTAATAATCATTTACTTTGGTACCTAACTTTTTTGCGTGTATTTCGTACTATATAACCTGATGTATTTTCGCTTTCAATTCATTCACTACGATTCACCACCAAGTACCTCCAATACAAGAATACAACAGTTTAAAAGTCTGTGTCTCTTTTATAATTGAAGTAAAACTTTAAAAGAAACATAAAATATCATCAAAAATATTGCCATGGTCACCTTCCGACGATGTCGAACTACTGACGTCATGTATAACGTCGGCATTTCTTTTCAAAATCGAATAACTCAGTCGAGATGACATGATATCTTCCGGGGTGTAGTTCTTTGAGTCGTAAGCGCTTGCGACCGGTGGTTGTTATTGCAGTATGTGTTTTAATGCTCGCAGTGAAACCAGTAACAGATTCGTTCGGATTTCCCACAACCTCCTTTGCCCGTCGTTGCACTGCCCTGTGTCTGACGCTGTGTCGCACTATAACTGGTGGCGGAAGAATTTCTTTCGAAGCTGATATCGGAAAATAAAATTTGTTTTGCAACATTTCTTGCTCGAAGCATTTCTTCCGATTTCTATCGCGGTTTAGTAGGTTTGTTGTATTTACCTCACTCTGTAATAATTTAATGTTTATTAATCAGATATGTAGTATAAAACAAATGCATTTGTGATTTAGGAAAAACGACTTTCCTTTCTGATTTGACTAAAAATTTACTACATTTGTGACCTATCTTTAATGATCATGGTTTTCCATTTGACCCATTAATTACAATGTGCTTACATAACGTTGTCCGTATGTAAACAATCCGTGTTTTCGTACCACAGTTTTTACCAGGTATACTATGACACGAAACAAAATTATCTGATATCATGACTTTTCTATATTCCAATCAAATGTCACCTCCCAAACAATCAGACACACGTGGATTTATATCACAAGAGATGTTACGTCTAATCTTGAAATGGAACAATGCAATCGATAATTTTAGACACGTGTTCAAAAGCAAGCTGCGATCCTTTACCCGATCAGACAACTATTCAAAAGCTGCGATACTTTTACCCGACGTTCATATGTTTGCGAGATCTTTGTAAATTACATCGTCTCCTGCATCAACTATTAGGATATTCATGTTTATCCCCGTGAATGGGAAAACCTAGGGGGTAATCACACGGGCATTCGTCAGATCACCTCGCGCCCATCGTCGGGTTACCGGAGCTATTGCAGTGTGTTGTCTATGATAGATACTTATTTCCTTCAATTTGGTAGAACCCATTAATCCGCTGGGTTCAGGCAATGTCCGTAAAGTGCCTTGCCCAAGGACACAACCGACTAGCTAGCGACCAGTTTCGCACCTGCAACCTTTTGATTGAAAGGCGACGCTAGACCAGCGGGCCGGACGAATTCATATGTAACAATTCGACTACAGTATGTGGCGTAAGCAGATTATCTTTTTAGTTTAAAACGAGAATCATTACGATGATAATGCACAAGGCGTAACATAAAGATTAACTTGGTGATATTTACTGCTCGGGATTCTCACCTTTTGACCGAAGTTATATAAATTGTCCAGCTGTTTCATCAAATCATCGTGGTGGGTTTGTTCCGATGCCCTGTTTTGGTATCCTGCAGAGTTTTGTGTTGTATCGCTTTGTTCCCATGCTTGACATATTGTGAAGCGGTTTGGAATCTGGTTAGGTTTTGTACAAGTTGTTTATGAAAGTTACCGCACTGAGAGTGCTGGCAAATTTTGTTGTTTCAAACCGCTGTGGTGTTGAGTGGTTGATGCGAATAAAACTACTTTAACCTGAGCGAACCAAGGTGGTTGTTCCCCCAAACCGATACCACGATTCGTTGTTTTATTCTCGGTTGCTTGTCTAAATAATGACGCTTATCATTAGGACATTTTGTTTTCACAGTTGAAGTAAACAGGTTTTCCGGGCTACCTTATCACCTTTGGTGTATCTTATACAAAGTGTATAACGTTTGTTTCAGTAACCAGAAACTAATAGGTTACTAAGTTACCAATCCATACTTGATATCCATGTTTTCCCAATTAATTATTACCGTTTCTTTACAAAAAATGCAAAATATAAAAACAAAAAATGAAAGGTTGTACATCATTGGAGCTTTTAGGGGTAGATTATATTTATCCAACATTTGTTACTGCATATCTAATACATATTAGTTAACGCCTCTAAAATTTTAAACATAATAGTTTATCCTTGTTATTATGGGACGTTAAAACAAATTAATCAATGGATTGAGTGCTGTTAGGTTTTGGGGGATTTCCCGGAAAATGTTTATGGTGGGTACGGGGAAATCCCAATTGTTTTACTTGGCATTAAATAAATTATGAATTCGTGGTTGTTTTAAGTCTTTAGATGTTTTATACACGTTGTAATAGTGTATTCTGTTTATAATTTAGTGGATTCCTGCGTTAACTCGCGGTATGATACTTGCAATTGTTCTTTTCTTAGTTTAATTTACTTATTTACAACTTTCTTTACAATTTAAAGTGAATTAGAAAATTTGAAGTAAATATCCCTTTCCAATGCGGAGATATCGGCTAATGCACTCAAAAAGCTGAAAACAAGCCAGTAACGTTTTTTTGATAGCAGGAATTTCTCTTGGGCGTTTTGGTAAATTTAAGACGCAGACTATGTGCATGCCAGTTTTCGTGAAAAGTTTCCACCTGAATCGATAACCCATTTTGCTCAATGACCTGGCGACCGGATATGTGGGGTTCATGGTTGTATCGTATTTGCGTATATTGCTGGCACTAAATCTGTCATTGCGACCCCCATCTAACCGTACTCAACCAAAACTCATTGCAATCCAACTCGTTATAAAAGTTTAGCACCCCTGCTTTTCTTTTAGCTCTTCTTATCGGGGCAAGTGCATTTGGCCGCTAGTCGCTAAACCAAAAGGTCACATTAGGCTGTCCTTTCCAGTTTGTAAAGTCGGTGCTTGTCTAAGTCTGACTCCAATAAATTGCAGCATAAAATTCATACAATTGACTTTAGACGCACGGAAATAGTTTATTCTGTAAGCTGCATTCTATTACTTAGAATGCAGCGCATATAACGCGATTGGTGGCAATGTCTTATGTACGGCATACACAACAGTATATATAGCAAGGAGGGAAGAACTTTGACACCAATCTTAATCGTTCACATACGGGTTCTACAAACAATATTGGTGATCATTATACATAAACAATTATATTAGTTCCCGAAAGCATCGATTCACCACAAAAGTTTGTTTGTTTTCAGATTACGAGCCAAGAGTGTGCATGCAGTACATGCAGTTTAACTAATTGATTGGACATGTCCGGAGCTGCGACTCCAAGCAAGAGGTGCTAAGGACCGTATTCCAGAACACGTTTCAGGTACTGAATTAGGCTAACCAAAATGAATTTTTTACACAAAACGATCATAACAGCACGCCACATATTGCATATTGTGGAAAGAATAATTTAGGAAACATATTTGCGGATATTAACGTTGATTGACAGGCCAGCGGAAATCGGGACGAAGGTCTTTGGAAAATGCACTTTTTGGAACATGCTGTGCATGCACTAATGGATTATTTTAACAATTTTAAACGACTTAATATAGTGCGCAAAAAGATTTTACACGAACCGCGAATTCACTACATTTGCCTCTCACCAACGTGATGCAGAACAAATATGTTCTGTTTGGAACCAAAGGTAAAACCTATCAATATGATACATTATAAACAGGTATATATAGATATATATAAGATATCCGCTACAAATCGATAGTAAACTTCAATGGTAATAAGAAAATAAGTATTTATATCCACCACACACCGTTTTCCGGGAAGCCCATTCAACACTCAGCCGCGCTTTAACGCATACTTGTAGCAATAAAATGAACTAATAAGTAAATCCATTTGAACGTTTATGGAATATATGGAACAATAATTAAATCATTATTTGAACAATATAAGCGTTTATTGAATATATGGAACAATAATTAATTCAACATTTGAACAATATAAGCGTTTATTGAATATATGGAACAATAATTAAATCATTATTTGAACAATATAAGCGTTTATTGAATACATGGAACAATAATTAAATCAACATTTAAACAATATAAGCGTTTATTGAATATATGAAACAATAATTAAATCAACATTTGAACAATATAAGCGTTTATTGAATATATGGAACAATAATTAATTCAACATATAAACAATATAAGCGTTTATTGAATACATGGAACAATAATTAAATCAACATTTGAACAATATAAGCGTTTATTGAATATATGAAACAATAATTAAATCAACATTTGAACAATATAAGCGTTTATTGAATATATGGAACAGTAATTAAATCAACATTTGAACAATATAAGCGTTTATTGAATATATGGAACAGTAATCAAATCAACATTTGAACAATATAAGCGTTTATTGAATATATGGAACAATAATTGAATCAATATTTGAACAATATAAGCGTTTATTGAATATATGTAACAATAATTGAATCAATATTTGAACAATATAAGCGTTTATTAAATATAAAGAACAATAATTAAATCATCATTTGAACAATATAAGCATTTATTGATTATATATGGAACAATAATTAAATCATCATTTGAACAATATAAGCGTTTATTGAATATATGGAACAATAATTTAATCAACATTTGAACAATATACGCGTTTATTGAATGTATGGAACAATAATTAAATCAACATTTAAACAATATAAGCGTTTATTGAATATAAAGAACAATAATTAAATCATCATTTGAACAATATAAGCGTTTATTGAATATATGGAACAGTAATTAAATCAACATTTGAACAATATAAGCGTTTATTGAATATATGGAACAGTAATTAAATCAACATTTGAACAATATAAGCGTTTATTGAATATATGGAACAATAATTAAATCAACATTTAAACAATATAAGCGTTTATTGAATATAAAGAACAATAATTAAATCATCATTTGAACAATATAAGCGTTTATTGAATATATGGAACAATAATTAAATCAACATTTGAACAATATAAGCGTTTATTGAATGTATAGAAAAATAATTAAATCAACATTTGAACAATATAAGCGTTTATTGAATAGATGGAACAAAAATTAAATCAACATTTGAACATTATAAGCGTTTATTAAATATATATGGAACAATAATTAAATCAACATTTGAACATTATAAGCGTTTATTAAATATATATGGAACAATAATTAAATCATCATTTGATCAATATAAGCGTTTATTGAATATATGGAACAGTAATCAAATCAACATTTGAACAATAGAAGCGTTTATTGAATATATGGAACAATAATTGAATCAATATTTGAACAATATAAGCGTTTATTGAAGAGATGGAACAAAAATTAAATCAACATTTGAACATTATAAGCGTTTATTAAATATATATTGAACAATAATTAAATCAACATTTGAACATTATAAGCGTTTATTAAATATATATGGAACAATAATTAAATCAACATTTAAACATTATAAGCGATCAATGAATACAATATAATTAAATCAAAACACGCCTTAAAAAATGTATTAATAATACAGGGTTTAATTTATTCCCTTAGTCAAAATATATCAGCAACGTAAACATAATATTGGAATGATGATGTTAGATATAATTGTTTGTGCGTTGTATACGATGGGTCAGTTGTCCTGCATAACTGTACGTAGCTCCAGTGTGGTATCAGTGCTTTATAGCATGGTACAGAAGACAATGTTAGAATATTATACATTCGTGTTTTTTCTTTTTTCTTTTTGAATCAGCAACCACTTGTTTTGGTTCAGTGATCGCGGATTTGTATTCTTCAAACCACACTTTGAGATTATTAATCTCATGTCCTTTTAAAATGAAATCCTGAAAGAAAATTTAAAAGAAGGTAAACATGTCGTTAAGCCACAATACTTTACTTATATTTTACAGATTAAACAAAAAAGAAAAAAACTTGCCCATTCTGATTTGGCAACTAACATTCTATTAAATAAAAAAAAAGTAAATACAAATGATACACAACAGCATTTTAAAAAATATTTCAATAAGAAAATTGTAGGTATTTTGTCGACTATTCTTGATTGAGGTTTGGTTAAGTTGTCAATCAAATCACCGATAAGCTATATTAGTAAACCGCAGCGTGCAGTTATTTTTTTTGATTTTGTGGTTTAAGCAAGCATTGATTAAAATTAAATGTAACTTAATTTTCATATTTATTTATCATAAACTTCAATAGGGTATTAATTATTAGAAATCTTTTTTTATTTTTTATGCGTTTGTATCATGAAAACAAAAACAAACCAAACTAGTTGACTAGTTGCACTGTCCAATTACACCACCCAAATGCATATGCCGCATACCCATTGTGGTAGGTAAAGGGTACAGAGAGTAGGGCCAGGTGTTAGTTTGAGGGATAATTTAACTTACAAAGGTGACACAATGTGGCAAACAAGTTGGTGTGATGTATTTTAAAGTCAGCCGCATAAAAATATCAAGCTTTGGGAGGGGGTGTGGGTATCTTGTAGTAGTGATGAGGATATCTAGTGATTGGGGCAGGGTAATAATGTAGTATGGTCTGCTGGTAATGGAAATAAGTGGGCAGGGTATAAAAGTAGTGATGTGTGTGTTTCATGACAATAAAGCTCATTATAAACTCAGTCCATTTTACACACAACTGCGCAGAAATTGGTCAGGGTGAAGATCGAACCGAGAACCTGTCTAGTTATAACCTCCACTCTTGTATATGAGGTATTGTATGAAGTAACCTGGTTCCAACCATAACAGTTGGCTCCCATTTTGGTATTTCCATTTGATGGTTACTATTTATTAACAGTTCAAGTGGAACAAAATATTTAATTATTTAAACATTAGTTTCTTTTTATGCCAAAAATTAGTTTTAAAATATTGAAATACATATTTTTTTGGGTGTGTATACAAAAAGTTACATAGCCTATTATATTTATTCCTATTTTAAAAGTAAAAATTGCCATATATTAAATAAACAAATGAAATAAGATAATTTCCATGATGATTACCCAAACAGCTCAATTAATCTCAAATCAATGAAACTCCATGAAGCAATCATACACAACATCACATGAAACTGAGGTTTACCTGGGGAGAAGGGAGTTGTTGTATTGCTTCTTGCAACATACGTTGACCTTCTGGTGAAAGTTTGTTCCAGTCCAAATCCAGTTCTGATATTTTGCCAACACACCCAGCCAGACATTGTGCTGTGTGGTTATCCAACCTCTCATAGCTTCTCACTGTAAGTTTGATCTGTGTAGAACAGGAATGGTAAAACTCCACCATGAATATGGAATATGGATTAAATTATTTATTTACTAATTATATATCAATCAAACCAACTTGAATATTCATTTGGAATATAACAAGGTATAACAACTTAGCAGCTGGAGTATTGGGGGCAAAACATGATTTGATATCTTTGTAGATTTTATTAATATAGAAGCCCGTGTTGGAACTGTATGGTGATTGGCTGGCGATAGTTGTTACAGCAGAGTATCCTGGAACTTAACCATATTATACCAGATAGGTCTTAAGCAATCGGAACCGAGTAGCTTGAAAACGAGATAATCAAATTTGGTTATTTGACATGTGATCATTAAAAATAAAAAATATCCATAACTTCTTGTTGAAACTGCCAAAGTTTGGTCTTGTTGGAAAGCTAACTAATTTTAATATATCTTTTAAAAACACGAACAAGTTTTAAACAGCAACATACCTTTGTAATTGCAGTTTTTAAGTAAACTTTTCCTGGAGTTTATGACTATTTATGTTAATTTTTAGGTAAAATTTATTCAAAATACAAACGATTTGTTTCGTAATACCACGTTTTTGGGGGGATTTGATTATCTTTATTGATATTGGCCACTTTATTCTTTAACATTTTTTATAAAAAAAAATTGGTATGGGTATACGTAAGTGACGTAATAATATTGTAATGATGTCATCAAAACAAAATTAATTGAGCAAATTTGTAAAAATAAGTTAAGCCGTTTTGTCAACTGATGAACCACTGCATTAATTTATAAGAAAGGATATGACGTGGACGCCCGGATTATGATGTGATCAAAAATATAAAAACTTCAGAATTGTTGAAAATTTTATTTCGTTAACGACACACAAGTTGATGTGATGTATATTAATATAATCAGCCGCATCATAATATTATGCTTTGTGAGGGGGTGTGGGTAGTAGTGATGAGGATATCTAGTGATTGGGGCAGGGTAATATTGTGGTATGGGTTTGTCGGTAATTGAAATAAGTGGGCAGAGTATAAAAGTGGTAATGCGCGTGTTTCATGACAATAAAGCTCATTATAAACAACTCAGTCCATTTTACACACAACCGCGCAGAAAGTAGTCAGGGTGAAGATCGAACCGAGAACCTGTCTGGTTATAACCTCCACTCTTGTATATGAGCTATTGTATGAAGTAACCTGGTTCCAACCATAACATTTCGCCCCCATTTTGGTACATCCATTTGATGGTCAGTATAATTAAATGATCAAGTGGAACAAAATATTTTCGAACCTTGACAGATTAAACAAAAATAAATCCGAAAGTTAGACCGACATTTTAAAATGCCCTAGTAATTAGAAAATGGTGGCTACTTCGTAGGTTTATACTTGATTTGGTTGAGCTGTCAATCAAATCCCCGAGAGTCTATAAAGCAAGGTAGTGGTACCTTTAATATTGTAGTTTATAAGCAAGGACAGTTTAACATTTTAAAGTTTCTTTTGGGTATATGTGTTGTAATTTTATAACATTTTACCAGTTTATTAAAATACTTCTTAGGTTTGACAGCCACACCTTGACTACACCCACTCCAAATAACTAATTTGATTATAGACATGTTTTAATGAATGTAGTTTTGTCGTCTTTTACCAGTTTTCAATTGTTATAAAAGACTCTGTCTCTGTTGCGTGTTTTCGTCGTGAAAACAAAAATAAATCAAACTAGTTGATTAGTTGCACAGTCGTACACCACACAAATACATATGCCACATACACAATGTAGTAGCTTGCTAACATGGCTGTGGGTGGTGTGTCGTTTTATAACTCCCTACATTTCCCAAACTCGAGAGATAAACATGAGTATCCCTCCACACTATGTGATGGGGGCTGCTAGGATTGGGATTGACCAGGTTGTGTCTTGTCGGCTGGGTGATGTTATTAATTTGGTGTTCTTTCTTTTGCAGGATGGAATGGTGCCAGGGGCATGTGTCCGACCTGGACTAGGATCGGGGCAACGGATGGATTTGGATCGAGTAGTTTAAAATTAAAATTACTTTACAATGAACAATTTACTTATTGGTGTGGAAGACATCTATTTTATTTTAACCAAGCCGCCCACACGAGGTCAGACCGTCACCGATGCTCTACAACATGGCGGAAGAGGACGGGTTTGTGTCACCCCATGTGTACGAGGGTAGGGGTCTAAGTGTTAGTTTGAAGGATAATTTATTTAATAAAGGAGATATAATGTGGCAACATATTAAACACACATATTTTAATGCATTGGTGATGATGTTACAAACATGGAAGAATTTATGAATATTTGATGGTAATTATTTATTTAATTACCTTAATAATTTTCTTGTGTTTGTGTAAGAAGAAACTTATATTATGCGTGTTTAACTATTTTGACTATGAAAATTCAAATTATATAAAATAAACAAATGAAATAAGCTAATTTCAAGTCCAAGTAATAATAAATCAATGAAACTTAATTCCTTTAAAACACATCAATGACACCACACACATGAAACTGAGGCTTACCTGGGGAGAAGGGAGTTGCTGTATTGCTTCTTGCAACATACGTTGACCTTCTGGTGAAAGTTTGTTCCAGTTCAAATGCAGTTCCGATATTTTGCCAACACACCCCAGCCAGACATTGTGCCGCGTGGTCATCCAACCTTCTCATTATCCAACCTCCAATTGTTTCTCAAACTAAGTTTGATCTGTTTGGAACAGTAATGTTGAAACTCCACAATGGAATATTTCCTATTAATTATATGTTTAACTAGTGAGTGTCAACCACGTATTTAACCACCACCACCACTATTTGTAAAACACACATCGTATGCCATATATTCATGCTACAGGGTCCATCTTGTGAATTGTATTATATGTTTAATAATCTATTATGATATCATAAAAAAACAAACCAGTTTAAATATTTATTTGAAATATAACAAGTTACAAAATCTTGGCAACTGGAATATTGGGGGCAAAGCATGATTTAACATCTTTGTACATTTTAATAATATAGTAGTTTATTAATAAACGGTACACCGGCATTTAAAAAATGTCTTAGCAATAAGAAAATGGTGGATTAATGTTAAGTCTATAATAACTTTTATTTTATTTATTGTTTTATACCCAAATCAGGAAGTCACTGTACGATCTAAATAAATTAGTAGAAAAATCTAAATAAATTAGTAAAAAAATCTAAATAAATTAGTAAAAAAATCTAAATAAATTAGTAAAAAATTAGAAATATAATGACAATTCGAAAAATGGACAGAATTGATAATATGATAAGAACTGCTCTACAACAACACTGTATGTAATAGCTGCGGTAAAATTGTGTAAATATACACATCTATAATCAATCAGTGATTGATGTGGAGCTACTTGAAATATGCTTCCCATTATTTACCTTGTTTGGTTGATCATTGATAGCTGTGCACAAATCTCGCATACAATCGTTCAGTTGTTGGCAATCCCATAATTGAAGTTCATCAATATGTTGAATATGAGAAACCAGGTATTCAGCTACATTTCCCAGCTCTGTTCGAAGCAATATTAACTCCTTGATCTAGAATTAAAGTTTTGAATTGTCACTGAAGATTTTAATTGTTTTATCAATAATATAATCAAAGATGTCCAATATGCTTTTCATTGTACATTAGTGTGTGTGTGATTTATATGGTTTTGGTGAGCAAGTGCTTTTGTCGTAATGGCAGAAAATTTGATTTGGCTACTAAACTATTGGTCATGGATAGCATTTGTGATGACTAATACTTTAACCAGCAATAGTTGGCAGGTGATCTGTCCTGACAAACCATAGCAAATTATCCAATATGCCTTAGCTAATCCGTAATCCGACGAAGTGTAGGGTTTTGTTTATGATTACTGTAGTTATGACCATAGGCGCCAAGTACGGTGGTGCGGGGAGTGCCGCACTCCCTGCGCAAATGCAATTTTATAAAAAAATTAATTAAAAAAAATATTTGTGGATTTGGGAATGTTTTGCACGGATAGTGATAGCACGGGCCGCAGCAGGATAGCAATACTAATTAACTATAAGGTTTCGTCCGAATATTGCATTATTATCCGGCTGATTATTGGTTATTATGGGTCCCATTTGGAAAAATATTGTTTTTGTCCATTTTTTTCTTTTCTTTGGGGAATATACCCTAAAAAATCCTGGAGAAATACCCTAAAAATTCTATTTTGTACTGAAATCATGATTGTGACAGGCATGCCATGTTGCCCCAACATCTACCAGAAGAAGTAATGGAATCGCAATGAAAATTGGCCATTCGTTAGACAACATGGTCTAGATATGCAGAAACCAAAATTGTTGGGTGATAAAACCAGGGAAACTTTCCTAGGACGTTAAAAACCAAAACGCTATTTTTTTCTAACAAATTAGCCTTTTTTAGGCATAGCGCTTATACGGCTTTTACAATTTGAATCAGATTTAGTGGAATGTAAGTGCATTTGTCACTGATTTCACACTTAGAAGAAATATTAAAATTACCTAAGGAAATACCCCCAAAAATAGGATATGTTCTCAAATCATGATTGTGTCAAGCATGCCATGTCGCCCAGACATCTACCAAAAGGAGTAATGAAATCGCAACGAAAATTTGCCATTTGAAAATTTGCCATTCAACATGGGTTTAGATATGCAGAAACCCAAATTTTGGATAATGAATCCAGGGGAATTCCCCGGAGACGTTAAAAACCAAAACGTTTTTTCCTAATAAATTAGCTTTTGGGGGCATAGCGCTTGAACGGCTGCTCCAATTTTGATCAGAGTCGATGAAATGTTAGACCATTAGACACTCTGTGCCATTAAAAAACATTTTACTTCGGGTAATTTCCTTGAAAACGAAGATATGTTCCTGAATTACGATTGTAACAGGCTTTGTCCGGCCCGTTGGTCTAACGGTTAAGTGAGTTGCCTTTCAATCGAAAGGTTGAAGGTGCGAAACTGGTCGTAAGCTAGTCGGTTGTGTCCTTGGGCAAGGCACTTTACGGACATTGCCTGTACCCAGCGGATTAATGGGTTCTACCAAATTGAAGGAACATGTCTATCATATACAACACACTGCAATAGCTTCGGTAACCCGACGATGGGCGCAAGGTGATCTGACGATTGCCCGTGTGTTAACCCCCTTGGTTTTCCCATTCACGGGGATAAAAATTAATATCCTATCCTATCCTATGCCGTATCGCACTGACATCTTTAATAAGCAAGCAGTCTACAAATCAGATTAAATCTTTTAGAATTGTTACATAACATGAGTCACTAATTAAATGGTATTTTATTGTGGGCATCACTTAATCAGTCTGGGGCGCGTCAGCGCGTGTTCTTCGTTGATTGTTTTATTATAGCTGGTTTAAATTCAGTTCTGTACTTTACATTTGCCTTTACTTGTATTTTTTTACGACATTACGTTTATTTTTGTTAGTTGTTAAATTACTTGTGTTACAGCGCCAAGTTAAGTTATAAGTTTGTTTAAACTTTGAATAAAGTAAAATTCAGTGCAATTAAACAAACTTATATTATCTGTAAAAAGATGTCATCTTTGAACGATGTACTCAGACCGTCAAGATTCGACGCTGATTCTGGATCGCCTAAAGCAGCCAAGCAGCTGCAACATTGGTTAAGGATATTTACAGGATATTTGGAGAACTGTACAAAATATGCAACAGCTCAACGCGCAGAACTTCCCAACAAACTAAGCATTCTGTTTGCATTCGTGAGTACAGAAGTATACGAATTAATTGAAGATTGTACTTCATATAAAGATGCTGTAACAAAATTGAAATCCATATATATTAAAACTCCAAACGTGATTTTTGCGCGTAACATATTGTCAACACGTAAACAGAAACCGGATGAAACATTACAAGAATATCTACATGTGTTGCACGGGCTAAGTAAAGATTGCAATTTTAAAGATGTCACCGCCAGCGACTATCTCAAAGAACTTGCCTGAGATGCCTTTATAAACGGTTTATCTTCCCATCATATACGTCAGCAGCTTTTGGAGAATAACGAGCTGACTTTGGGTCGAGCGTTTGAAATTGCTAACACGCTACGCATGGCGCAAGAACACTTTGCAGTTTATTTGCATTAATCGGTTCAATCGCAAAATCCAAACCAAAACGATGTTGTTACTTCTGCGGCAATTGGTCCAATCACGCACGTACGCAGTGCCCTGCTCGAAATGTATCCTGTTTTGCTTGTGGTAGGAGAGGCCATTTCTCCAAAGTGTGCAATGCTAAGCAAATGGGGAATGAGGTGAGGCGACAATGGTATTCGGGTCGTACCGCAGCCCTACATACACCTACGGACCAATCATTGTGTTTTATTACGGCGTCTTGTCCTGGTAGTCTTTTTCGAGCTGCTTGTACAGTTAATGTTCAGGGCAAGAATGTCACGGCACTTGTTGATTCCGGCAGTTCCGAAAGTTATATCGATGCATCTATATGCGAAAAGCTATTTATGTTTTGTCTGGCAAATTTAAAGATTGAAGATATACATTATAATGCTACAAAGCTGCATGTGCTTGAACAGCTTTGTAGTGACGTCATTCTTGGATTAGATTTCCAAAGTCAACACCAGAGGCTAATATTTGAATTTGGTGGAAAATCTCCAGACTTAGTTGTTTCTAACAAATCTAACTGCGCACTCGCAGAGGCTAATACGGAGGTTGCTTCACTCTTTTCAATTCTGTCACGGGACGTCAAGCCCATCGTCACTAAATCTCGTCGTTTTAATCCGGAGGACCGAGAGTTTATTCAACCTAGCATTGATAACTTACTTTACGAAGGTGTAATTAAAGCTAGCAGAAGGACGAAACAAAGCGACACAAGAAGCGGTTGTGCATTGACTATTCGCAAACCATTAATATATATACCGAGCTGGATGCTTTTTTCCTTACCACGCATAGATGATGCAGCGGATTCGCCTTGTATTCACAATTCAAACATCTGCAATAAGGTGACGTCATCCACTTGAAAACCACAGAAGCATCTTGGGAAACGCTCAATGTATGACGTAATGAAAGAATGTGCGGTTGGTCAGATGATTATGACGTATTCGTCACAAGTTGCCTGAGGCCTGTTCATGTGCGACGAAGTGTTGTCGAATTCCTGGCCGGTCTTTACTTAAGTGGGGGACAGTAAACGTAGCTTGGAGAGACTGGTGGCTGACCAGGGAAGAACAGAAGTGACTGCCACCTGGCGCGCTTAAGTGCCAGGTTTTGAGACTTTGTGGCATAGTAGACAGAAAAGGAACAAGGCAACAGTCGCAGCTTCCGGATTAAACAAAAGCCGCAAGGAAAACGGACTGTCTATTAATCGCATCTCGCCGGTCGCTGCGAATCTAATCCCGAGTAAAGTGCATTGATTTATTTGTGTGTTCGTCGTATTGACAACGTTTGACAATAAACAACTAACTTTCAACCAGCGTGTGCTCGATCTGGGGTCGGATCGGAGGATTATCACAGCAGCATATATTCGAGCCACGCGGTGCAGCACAGAGCGTCCATCAATAACGCTAAAGGCACCCACAGAGGGTAAAACTCCCTCAATAAACGTCAAACGTTGCAGATGACATGAAAACTGAACATGCCAAATACAAAGTGTTCTCAAGTTTTGATTTGCGTAGCGCCTGTTTGCTTATTATGCAAAGTGAATACATGATTTTGGGGATAAAATTCGACCTCTGGCAGCGACCAAAGATTTTCCTCTTTCTAAAGAGAGCCTTAAAGTGTTTAACTCTTTGAAAGACAAGCTCAAAAACTCTGTACTGCGATCTATTGACGAGTATGCCCCTTTTGTTGTCGAATGTGACGTTTCGGATGTGGCAGTTTCTGCCACTTTGAATCAAGGCGGGCGACCAGTGGCGTTCATGTCTCGTACTTTACAGGGGAGCGAGATTCATTATCCCGCACATGAAAAGGAAGCAACAGCTGTTATACAAGCAGTACGAAAGTGGTCTCATTTGCTTTCTAGGCAAACGTTTACCCTAATCACCGACCAACGTTCTGTTGCTTTTATGCTCGACAGTCGTCGTTGATCCAAGATTAAGAATAAAGTCCAGCTATGGCGCATGTAGCTGGCTGCATTTTCCTATGTTATGAAGTATCGCCCTGGACAACAATACGTTGGCCCCGACTCTTTTTGGGTGTGTACAATCTGGAATACCTTCACAATAACCTGTCATCCTGGTGTCTCACGGCTGCTACACTTTGTTCGTACAAAGAACCTGCCACACTCTACTGCGGACGTTCGGAGGGTTACAGCTGAATGTAAGGTATGTGCTGAAGTTAAACCACAATTCTTTCGGCCAAATGTGGGCACCATAATCAAGGCAACGGAGCCCATGGAGCGTCTGAGCGTAGATTTTAAAGGTCCCGTTTCGTCAACATCAAGCAATAAGTATTTATTGATTATAATTGACGAGTTTTCACGATTTCCCTTTGTTTTTTCATGTAAGGACATGACGACCCGAACCGTGATCACTTGTCTCGATAAGTTGTTTGCGTTATGTGGCACTGCTTGGTTTATCCACTCCGACAATGGACCAGCATTTGCATCACATGAATTCATAAGTTATTTGCTGAGACGTTGCATTGCGTCAAGCAAATCAAGTATCTACCATCCTGCTAGAAATGGACAAGCGGAAATGTGTTGGAACTGTATGGAAAACTATTTTGCTGGTGTTGAAGACGCGCCGTTTGCAGCAGTCTCAATGGGAAACAGTTTTGCCCGACGCCCTTCACTCCATTCGATCTTTAGTATGTACTGCTGCTACTAATGCCACAAACGTTTTTTTTAATTTTTAAAGAAGATCAACAACCGGCGAATCTCTTCCAACATGGATGACCAACCCTGGAAAAGTATATTTACGCCGATTTGTGAGACCTGACAAAAGCGCGCCGCTAGCAGACGAGGTTGAACTGGTAAATATTAATCCGACCTACGCAAATGTTCGCTTTCCCAATGTTCGCGAAGCAGCTGTGTCACTCACAGACATTGCACCCTGTCCGCAGGATCCTGTTGAGCACGTGACTGCTGATGGCGATATCGAACTTAGTCCGGAAATTTTAAACCCTGTCTCGCCTAATTTAAGCGACGAATCTAGCACCGCTAATTCTAATAACCCTTCTACAATTGATATCGTCAGCGAGCCTGGTACCCCCAATATTACTTCTGATAATACCGAACATACTGTAAGACGCTCTAATCGCAGTAACAAAGGCATACCACCTCAGCAATATAGCAACTCATATTTTAAGAAAGGGTGAATGAAATGGTTTTTTATTGTGGGCATTACTTAATCAGTCTGGCACGCGTATTCTTCGTTGATTGTTTTATTATAGTGGGTTTAAATTTAGTTCTGTAATTTACATTTGCCTTTACTTGTATGTTTACGACATTACGTTTTTTTTGTTAGTTGTTAAGTAAAATTCAGTGCATATAAAAACAGAAACTTATCTACTAAACCCAGGGGAATTTCCTGAAACTATGAAAAAGTAAATCGGGCTGTTTTTGAAAATTTAGCTTCATTTTACTGCAGCGCTTGAAAAGAAACTTTAATTTAAAACATATGTGGTAAAATGTTCGTAAATTTAAGACGTTTATCTTTTATTTTACTGCACATGGAAAATAAGTTTGATTGGTTAACTATGGGACCCATGCGTTTATGCTTGCAGAAAAAAATTACATACTCATTGTATATAATACTAAATGTGATTCCTGTAGCATGAATATATGGCATACAATAAGTGTTTTACAAATAGTGGTGGTTAAACACGTGGGTGACACTTTCTAGTTTTTCGCTATTTTGATTCAAACTAGCAAACCCAAATGCAAGCAGATAAAGCTTCGCGGTATTTCTGCTTGCGTTACTTTTGTGATTGCGTAATTAGGTCAGATTGCGCAATGCAAAATCAAGAAAACATTTTCTCAACTTGCTTGAGGAACTTAGCGTATATATTCCCCTATGGGTCGGGCCACCGTATAGGTCGCGCTATTACTTTTGAGTTGCACATAAGTCGCACTGATAATCTATCTAGGTTTGAAAGGCACTCTCCCTAGATTTTTTGCATGCTATTTTTTGTAGGGCTTAATATATCAGCGCGGTAAAACAAGAGAACATATTGTTGAAAACTTAAATAAACTAGGAGAGTGTCAACCACGTATTTTACCACCACTATTTGTAAAACACATTTTGTACCATATGTATATATATATATATATATATATGCGAGCAGGGTCCCTAACCACCATATGTATTTTATACACCGGGTATGTAGTTTGTTTCTGCATGCATAAACGCATGGGTCACTAAGGTAACAATCCGATCTTGATATTATTGTTCCCTGCACAATATATGTTAATGTTAGATATGTGCACGTCAGGTCCATGTTAATTAACATTTTAGAAAGTTTAAAGCGGACTGTCATAGTTTTGTTTCTGCAAGCATAAACGCATGGGTCCCATAGTTATTAAACCAAACTTCTTTTCCATGTGCAGTTATAAAAAGAATACGCGTGTGAGATTTCCGAACATTTTACCACAAATGTTTTAATTTAAGCTTCTTGTCACGCGCTGTAGTATAATGAAGGTCAATTCCCAAAACAGCCCGATTGAGTTTCATTATTTCGGGGGAATTCCTCTGGTCTTAGTACATTAATTTCTGTTTTTACATATCTGAGTAATGTTATCAAAGTAAGATGTGTGTTAGATAATCTAACAAACAGTTTTAATCCGCTTTGGCGACTCCTTGTTGGATGTCGGCGCGATATGGCATGCCTGTTACAATCATGGTTTTGAAACAAGTCGTAATTTTTATGGTATTATCCTAGGTATTGTATTTCTTTTTGCTCAATGGTACAACGTCGAATAGGGGACTAACATTTTAGCCGACCAAGGGCTATGCCCTAAAGAGCTTATTTTAAAAAAAATACCGTTTTGGTTTTTCAACTCCCACGGGAATTCCCCAGGGTATATTACCCAAAATTTTGGTTTCCGCATAATTAGGCCTTGTTGTCTAACAAATGGCAAAGTTTTATTACGATTCCATTACGTTTTCTAGTAGATGTCGGAGCCACAAGCCATGCCTGTCACAATCATGATTTGAGAAAAAAATCTTACTTTTAGGGTATTTTCCTAGTTAATTTTTTAAATTCTTTTAAGTGTTATATCAGTGGCTAATGCACTTACATTTTATCAAATCTAGTTTAAATTGGAGCAGCCATTTAAGTGCTATGCGCAAAAAAGCTAATTATTTAAAAAAAATAACGTTTTGGTTTTTCAACTCACAGGGGAATTTCCCTGGGTATATTACCCAAAATTTTGGTTTCCGCATATCTAGACCAAGTGGTCTAACAAATGACAAAGTTTAATTGCAATTTTAATACTTATTATGGGGGTCCCATTTGAAAAATTGGGACACATATTGTTTTTGTCCGTGCTTTTTTTTTCTTTTTTTTTTTTTGGTTTTTTTCGGCAAACGCTTGACAGGCATGGCATGTCGCCCCGACATCTACCAGAAGGAAAAATGGAATCGCAATAAGACTTTGCCATTTGTTGGACAACATGGTCTAGATGAACAGAAACTAAAACTTTGGGAGATAAAACCAGGGGAATTCCCCTGGAACGTTAAAAACCAAAACGCTATTTTTTTCTAAAAAACTAGCTTTTTTGGGCATAGCGCTTGAACGGCAGCTCCAATTTGAATCAGATTTGGTAAAATGTAAGTGCATTAGTAACTAATTTAACACGTGGAAGAAATAAAAAAATTACATTGGGAAATACCCTAAAAAATAACATTTTGTTTTCATATCATGATTGTGACAAGCACGCCATGTCGGCCCGACATCTACCGGAAGGAAAAATGAAATCGCAATTAAACTTTGTTTTTTTTTTACACAACATGGTCTCGATGAACAGAAACCAAAAGTTTGGGGGATAAATCCAGGGGAATTCCCCGGGGGCGTTAAACACCAAAACGGTATTTTTTCTAAAAAAAGTAGCTTTTTTGGGCTTGGCGCTTGAACGGCTGATTCAATCTGATTCAGATTTCGTGGAATGTAAGTGCATTACCTACTAATTTAACAATTAGAAAAAATAAGAAAAATTATCTAGGAAAATACCCTAAAAAAAGATTTTGTTCTCAAATTATGATTGTGACAGGCATGGCATAACGCCCTGACTCTCTACCAGAAGGAATAATAGAATAGTAACAAAACTTGGTCATCTGTTAGACAACATGGTCTAAATACGCAGTAAAAATTGTGGGTGATAAATCTAGGGGAATTCCCCTGAGACGTTAAAATCCAAAACGGTTATTTTTCTAAAAAATTAGCTTTTCGGGCCATAGCGTTTGAACGGCTGCTCTAATTTTGATCAGATTTAGTGGAATGCTGGATCGTTAGCCACCCTATGTCAATTAAAAGAAAGAAAACATTTACTTAGGGTAACTCCCTTAATAACGAAGATATGTTCCTGACTCATGATTGTGACAAGCATGCAACAAACATTGCACTGACATCTTCAACAAGGATTCGTCAAATTGGATTAAAACTTAAAGAATTGTTAGATAACATGACCCACATATGTAAATACAGAAACTTATGTACTAAGCCCATGGCAAATTCCCCGAAGCCATCAAAAACTAAATCGGGTTGTTTTAGGAATTTAGCTTCATTTCAATACAGCACTTGAAGAAAAAGCTTTAATTTAAAACATTTGTTGTGAAATGTTCGTAAATCTAACACGATTGTTCTTTTTTTTACCTATACCTGGAGAAGAAGTTTGGTTTGATAACTAAGGGACCCATGCGTTTATGCTTGCAGAAACAAAAACTACATATTCATTGTATAAGATACAAAATGTGGTAAGGGACCCTGTAGCAGCAGCATAATTATATGGCATACAAAATGTGTTTTACAAATAGTGGTGGTTAAACACGTGGTTGACACTCTCTAGTTCTTTTAGATGTCGCGCCACAAGCCATGCCTGTCACAATCATGATTTGAGAACAAAATCTTATTTTTTAGGGTATTTCCCTCGGTAAATTTTTTAATTATTTCAAGTGATATATCAGTGGTTAATGCACTTACATTTCACCAAATTTAAACAAAGAGAGATAAGCTGTTCAAGCGCTTTGCCTCAAAAAGCTAATTTGTTATTAAAAAATACTGTTTTGGTTTTTAACGTCCCAGGGGAATTCCCCTAGATTTATTACCCAAAATTGTGGCTTCTGCATATCTAAATTATGTGGTCTAACAAATTATCGAGTTTCATTATGATTCCATTACCCTTTCTGGTAGATTTTGGGTCCACAAGCCATGCCTGTCAAGCGTTTGACGAAAAAAAAAAAAAACGGACAAAAACAATATGTGTCCCATTTTTCCAAATGGGACCCATAATAAGCGACGTGTAAAAGCTTTTTCTCTCCCGACCAACGCGGAAAGGTCCACGATTCTTAATAAACAGACTAACGTTCCTCTCTTTTGTGCCAATCGTGGCCGTCGTGGTTAGCACGAGTCACCAAGAAAAACAGAAAAACTTTTTTTTTCTGAAGCGCTGTAACCACAACAGGAAGAATCAACATAATATATTTTAGAATTAGCAATTTGTCGTTTTCACTCTAATTCGATTGCCAACAAATCAACAATAAACCGAAGTTTTATTTTGTCAATCATTAATACAAGACTTATTATAATCTCTCCCAAATTGACATGTATACTATCACCAATATATGGTATATTTTTTCTTTTCCTGTTAAAATCAGAATATATTCTCTCTGACGCCTATGCCTGTCAGCGATAATAAGTGCATGTACGCAAGAGCAGACCATATGATTTTCATGAATAACTTTCAAAATCCCAAAACTTTCAATTTTGTTCTGACTTGTTGGCGATTTGCACTTATATCTGGCGGGTTGGTCGCACCTATACTTAAAAGTTGCAACCTATCTGTAAGTATATACGGTATATCAAATACCGAGTTGGATAGGTCGACACGGAGCAGTGCAAGATCTCATTTAGTCTCAGTGAAATCCTTTTTGATTACTGTTTTCTCTGTGTTTTGGGAAATTTATTAAAAAACGTCAATCCTGTTCATGTGGAAATAAATGCAAAAACTAAGCCTTAATAGTTCATGTGAAAGTGCAGAAACTAAGCCTAATATTGAGCGCTGTACTCGCTTTCATCAGACCTTAGCTTCTATTACACCACCGTTTGCCGAAATGCTTCTTTGTCCAAATAAAAGTAAATTTCCTGGTTTATTGATTTGAGCTGTTGGTGATTGAGCGGCCTCGTCTAATTTTACCGAATTTTAATAATTTATTCCTTGTTTTTAGACGTGTTCTAACGAATGTCGTTTTGCCGTTTTTTCCAGTTTTCCAACCCTTTTTTTAATAGTCCTGATATAACTAACTAACGATGTCTATGTAATATCCTGGATGTTAGCTTATCAAACGTGGTCTTTAATATTCTAATACTCGCCATAGCGAGCGTACCGTGCTTAATAAATAACTGAGAGTTTTAAATATTGGGAGCATGAACGATTTATACGCTACACAACAATTACTTGCAATACTTGAAAGACCAAACATGCAGATACTGATTAATTTAGTGTATGTGGACACGACTTCATATTCACCAAAAAAAGTGCCGAGAAAACAAATCACAGCATGGTAGTATTGTTATAAACAAAAGCAAGCTTGGGAAGCGTCAAAACCTACGTCATGTTAAAGCGTTTTATAACCGTGTAAAGTGGGAGGTATATGGAACCAGTAATAACAAAGACATGCAGTACAAAATAAACCATTACAAACCGTGAAATCGTCACAAACTTCACAAATATGGACAATATAAATGATTATTATCTGATAACATTATCAAATATACATGAAGTGTTGCGGCCGTACCGGTACTTAACCCAAGTACGAGCCTGGCCTTTTATGATCAGATACGCAAACTAAAAACAAAATAATAAAAAGATTAATTAAAGGTAAGTCAGTGAAACAAAATATAATCAAATCACACATACCTGAAATTTCCGGCCAAAATATTTAATAATTTTCCGTACACTACAGAAAAACCTCTTTTAACATTAGTATGGTTCCCATTAGACCACCACTTGGTTTCTAGTATGAAATGAAATGACCCTAAGGTCTCAAGGATTCCACGCAACACGCACTAAAACAGGATGTGACGTACAACTTAAACAAGAAAGCAAAATAAAACAAAAAAGGAAAAACCAGTTTATGTATTGGGCGGCGGAGAACTTGAGCTGCACTTATTCTTCTTCTTTCGTCATCTAGAACATTCTCTCCAAGCTGTGCTGCGTAAAGCACCATTCGTTACGCCGTGTTAAGTTTGACTCGATTTTCCATTTCCAACGTGGCCAAAATTTTTCAGTCATGTTCTGTACTTTCCGCCTACGGGGTCGCGCGTACAGGTCGATTTGTGGAACTTCACCGCATCCTGTGTTGCTAGCATCAGAAAAGTGATGCAACCCTCGTTGTATTATTGCGACCAAGTTTAAGAAAAACACCGTTGTACCTTTAGGTGATTCATATCCCTCCATCCAATCGACTGTGTTTGTACATCATCTGGGACAGGATCATCCCAGTCGCATTTCTCCTTACACAGATTGTAACATCTCTATAGTGCCTTTTAAGTTCACATCGTTTGATGCTGTTGGTGCGCCGTCGTTGTTTGCCCCTGATATTAGATCGGACATTCCCACAAGGTCGTGACGTCACAACACGCCTTTATTTATTGCATCGATTCCTTATTTCCTTCTTTTATTGTATTAGTACCGAACCACTGAATTTGCAATCACGAAACGCTTTTTACTGAACCTTAATGATATTTGCTACCGAATCTATCGTTCAGTTGGTAAGTTTCATGTTATTCTTTAAGCACTGATGTACTGACGATTTGTTGATTGTTTTTATCTTATTTATAGAAAACCGCCATTAAAGACCGTAAAAGAATCGTGCGCGTTTTGGCTGATTAACGAGAGACATTCGCGTTGATAGTAATCAACGCAGCACTAGTGTGATTCTGGGCGGAGTGCAGGTCGCCCACAAAAAAGAATCTACACAGATGCTAAATCAGGGTCTTTCTTTTCAGTAAAATGGGGCCTGCACATGATAAATGATCATATATTGAACTTATAGTAGCCAGTATACCACGTATGGTGATCGGCAAGTCTTTCAAGATTTCCAAACACCATTCCACACCAAGTACCCTCTCTATCGAAACCGTAGCTGTCAAGTCTTCCTGGCTGATCGTTTCGAGAACTTCTTTCCGATTGGACGCGAACTTGTGCACTCGTAGACCTGCTTTAGAGCATAAGCGTTTACTGTTTCTTACCAGCTCGATCGCTCTCTCACAACTCGGTACCGACGTTACACCGTCGTCAACGTAGAAGTTGTTTCGCACAAACTCTGCAGCCTCCCTTTTGTAATGACCGTCATCGCATTGTCGTATGTAATCACGACTAATATTCACAACCCTTTTGTACTCTGGAGCAAGTTTCTGGTGATTGTCGTTCTTCCGTTCAATAAAATCAACCTGCATACATTCGCAAAGCTGAGTTGGATTTATTAATTCTTTCGATTTGTGATCGAAACTCAATCTCGTACTTAGCACCGTAGCTTTAACATTTCGATGCGACCTATGTTGTGTATTGAATGACGTTTGTCGTGATCGCTCGTATTGTATTGTACAACATCGTTAAGCTCTGGTATGTTCTCTATTTCCGCCTGTTGGTTAATGAAAAAGGCTAATACCTTAAACGTTGAATATTGGTTGCTGTGATCTGCTTTCCAGTGGACAACAACTTCTCGCCACTTCGAATTAACAAATTGTGGAAGTTTGGCGTTTATTTTTGCACTCTCATATGAGAAGTCCAGTATGTCTAGAGACTTTATGCTTTGTTTTGCCACCACTATTTGGTTCAAATAGTCAGAATAACGACGAAGGGAAGATGGATTATTGGGAAGTATTTGTGGCCATAAGTACAGCTTGTCCAAAAATGCCTTTCCTACCACGTTTGCGTTGCCATAACGCGCTTTTAATTGGCTTCTTGCCCTTTGATAGGCTTCTTGTTCCGTCTGTAGGAGCAAGAAACCTTCGACCATTGATTTCGGTTCTCCAGATAAGTATTGACTAAGCAAATTTAGTTTTAGGACTGTGCATGCTGATGGTTCAACCAGTGCGTCAAACGCAGTTTTCCATGATAAAAAGGACAATACGTTCCATCAAACACTTTTAATCTTACAGTTGGTGAATGATACATAGAAACAGGATTAATACGTTTCACCTGAGCACTCCATGCAGTGTCGTAGTCGTAATGTTCTTCACCATTTTTTGATTGTCCAGAGCTATCAATATCATGATCGTTTATACCAAAAGAATTCTGTTTGATTTCGGCGCCTAGGCACGCAGATGATCTGACAGTCTTTGAGCTCGACTTTACCGATATGCACTCGGCTCGGAGTTGCTCTATTGCCACTCTCGCATTTTTTGTGATTTCTCTTATTCTGGCTTCGATTTGTCGCCTATTGTCATGCGGTTCCAATTTCTCGGTCGCAGTTAACGTTTCGATTACTTCGTCAAACAAAGTCGTGTAGTCGTCTTCCAACTTGGTAAGACTTAAAAATAACGTTTGGCTTTCTAAAATGTCACCTGATGTTACAATTGATCTTTTAACTTTAGATGCGCCTTTGTTCACCGTGGCTTGCAATGTTCTTAGACGCAAGTTTATGTTCACGCTTGTCGATTGTTCCGTACCGCCAGGCATTTCCTCCCTTCTGTAGTCCTTTTGCACGGGAGATGGACCTGCGGTTTGACTCGACTTCGGCCTTCTCATAGTGACGTTACTCAGTTCCTGCTGTAATAATTTGTTGCTCAGTTCAGAGCCTGGTTCACTCATCCTTCTGCTCCCAATCCGCTCGATTTCTCCCAATCAGCGCCAACGTTTCCACACGCTATTGTAATTGACTTCGTCCTGCCTTGGGTCGTGGCTAAGGTCGGTTTCGTTTGGATTTCAGTTGTTACTGTTAAAATGCTGAATGAAACTCTTATAAGTTTTAGTTACTGTTAGAAGGCGGGTTGAAACTTTATTGAAACTTTCAGTTACTGTTGCGGCCATACTTAACCCAAGTACAAGCCTGGCCTTTTATGATCAGATACGCGGAGTAACTAAAAACAAAATAATAAAATGATTAACAAAAGGTACGTCAGTGAAACAAAATATAATCCAATCACACATACCTGAAATTTCCGGCCAAAATATATAATAATTTTCCGTACAACCTCTTTTAACATTAGTATGGTTCCCATTAGACCACCACTTGGTTCCTAGTATGAAATGAAATGACCCTAAGGTCTCAAGGATTCCACGATACACGCACTAAAACAGGATGTGACGTACAACTTAAACAAGAGAGCAAAATAAAACAAAAAAGGAAAAATACGTGACCGTAACATGAAGACTAATGCGAGATAATGATAAAATGTAAAACAAACTGCAGTGTTTAGTTTGATCACTGGCTGTCAGTGACTTAAGAACTTAGATTGTAATCGTCATTAGCCTGCGTCTGCACATTTAAAGTTATCTCATTGCTAACATTCAGTGATCACCATGCTATTATGTATTTACATTATTAGTTTATCACATAATTATGGTTTATGGTAATTGCATATAATCATAATAAATTAGTAATCGTTTTAAACTGAGCACTCTATTTGAATAAGAATATAAATAATATTAATAATGTAACAAATGTAAAAATAATCATGGGAACAAAAAGGCCGGGATTGTTACATTCCTTACTAGATTGTTGTAATATTGTGGGGTTTCTTTAAAATAAGTGGGTATTTGCGTATATTGTTTGACACTAAATCCGGGCAAACGATTCTCTGGCTAACAGTACTCACTTAAGATGACTCTTCCACTGACAGAAGCTTTTATTCTTGTTCGTTCATAAGCTGACACAGTACAGTACATACAGTATAACTGATTCGGTAGACATGTCTGGAGGTGCGCTACAATGCAGCCAACTACATAGGTCCTACTTCTAGTACATATTTTCAACTCTAATTAAATAATAAGTCATACATAAAACAACCAAGCCATCTGGCAGCATATGACATAATGTATGAGGAATTGTATAGGCTGCATCTGGCCCGATGTGGAAGATTAAGCTGATTTACGCAATTCACAGGAAATGAGGGAAGGGTTTGGTACAAAATACTGTGCGTCGTAATGGCCACTTTAAACCTTGTATAATGCGCACACAAATGTAACTTAAATCAGAAAACTAACAACAACATATATAAATGCAAAACTTGGTAATTATTATGTTTCAAACTAAACTTATTAATTTATAATGATCAAGAAAAGCATAGTTTTGTTTTACACAAACAAACTGATATTGAATATTGATAAAACTTCCATGTACTTTTTCAAACTTCAACAAACCTGAACCACTTTAACGGATTTCCTGTGGTATCTTGCGGTATGTATATGACGTCTCTTTCTTAGTTAATTTTTTTTACCTATAACTTTTCTTACAATGCAGAGTTAATAAAGCTTTGAATATAATCAATGGCAAACATCGGCAAAACAACCTCATGCTTATATTTTTGGGTCTCTCGGGAATTGCTCTGGCGCAATTTATCCAGAATTCGTCATTGTAGATCAAAAGCATATTAGCTAACACCATCAAAGATTTAACGCGATTGGACATTTTCTTTCTTATTGTATGGAGCAATAATGTAACTATTCACTGGTTTCAGTAGAATCTAACAAATGGGGATTTTCAGGAGGAAAAGAGTTAAAGATAGCGGAAAGTGGCACACATAATTTTGTGAATATTTACATTTCTCATTTATTTATTTACTTTAGTTGAGTGTGTCATACGCGTAATAAGACTGACTGTATTTATGAAAAGTCATACATATTCTATTATGGGGAATTTTCCGGGGTACACTGGGTAATTTAACTTTTAATTGGGTATTTTTTCATGTTGTACATTATATTTTTCTTTATTTTAAAGTAAACATTATCATACATAGAGTTACCTGTCACCAGCGTTACCCAGAGGAAAAAGATGAAATGAATTCAACATTCGGAATTTCATAATTAACCAATTGACCAAAAACATTCTTTAAAATTGAATATGAAAGAAAGTATGTCTTGAAAACCACAAATGCTGCTGAAACTAGAGAGTGTCAACCACGTGTTAACCACCACTATTTGTAAAACACATGTTGTATACCCTATATTCATGCTACAGGGTCCCTAACCACAATTTGTATTTTATACACAGAGTATGTAGTTTGTTTCTGCAAGCATAAACGCATGGGTCCCATAGTTAACAGACCAAACTTAATTTACATTTTTAGTTAAATAAAGAATAAACGTTTTAAATTTACGAACATTTTACCACAAATGTTTTAAATTATAGCTTCTTTTCAAGCGCTGTAGTAAAATAAAGCTAAATTTCCAAAACGGCCCGATTTAGTTTTTCATGATTTCAGGGAATTCCCCCTGGGTTTGGTAGAATAAGTTTCTGTTTTTACATAAGTGAGTCATGTTAAGTAACAATTCTTAAAGTTTTAATCTGATTTGTCGACTTCTTGGTTGGAGATGTCATTGCGATATGGCATGTCTGCCACAATCAAAATTTAGGAAACATATCTTTTGTTTTCATGTAAATTAACCTAATTAAATGTTTTCTTTTTTTAATTGGCACAAAGTGTCTAATGTTTTAACATTTTACCGAATTTTATTAAAATTACAGCAGCCGTTCAAGTGCTATGCCCAAAAAATCTAATTTTTTAGAAAAAAAATGTTTTGGTTTATAACGTCTCAGGGGAATTTCCCTAGATTCATTACCCAAAATTTTGGTTTCTGCTTATCTAGATTATGTTCTGTCACAAATGTCAAATTTTTATTGCGATTTCATTACTCCTTTTGCTAGATTTCGGGGCAACATGGCATGCTTGTCACAATCATAATTAGAAAACAAAATCCGATTTTTAGGGTATTTCCCTAGGTAATTTTTTTATTTCTTTTAAGTGTTAAATCAGTGACTAATGCACTTACATTCCACCAAATCTGATTTAAATTGTATCGGTCGTTCAAGCGCTATGCCCAAAAAAAGGTATTTTTTTAGAAAAAAATACCGTTTTGGTTGTTTCCACCTTGGTGTTATGATAACACTCACTTATCAATATGTAAGATACATGCAATAAATATAAATGATTTTTAACTTAGGAAAACAGTTAGAATTATGCTCCGACATAATCTTTTAACTATACATAACATGCACAAACTAAAAATCGTATGAATAAAATGCAAGGCGAACCTATTGAAGGCAAATTTTATAATTTCAACTTACCCTGGTGTTCGTTGAACCCAATATACCACGAAGAAAAGCTGCAGTTTCAGGCGTTTCACCACGATCATCAGCTTCCACCGTTAAGTTGTGAGGTTCTGAACATGATTTGAAGGCAAACGCAAGATCTTGTGCTTGGGTTGGGTTCGAAGGAACTTTCATTTTTATGACGGTTGGCAGGCATTGTTCTACTTGTTTTATTATTTCTTTATCATCAAGTTCATGCATCCAGCCTGCCACTCTACCTAGTAAAGTATTGAAGTTGTCTTTCTTCGGATCAATTTCTTGTCTTGAAATTGTATTATCCAGAATCTTTTCTCTTTTTTTCTCAAAATCTTTGATCTCTGAAGTTGGGAAGATGAGTTCCAGATCTGCTTTGGAAGTCGGGTTGCAAATGCCAAACAAGAATCTTGTCACAACTTCCCACTGGAACTGTTCAAATATGGAGCCGTAACGTTGAAATTGTTCATATGGCATGAAGAGCATCATGTAAACAGCAGTGAGAAATTCCTGCCACATGAGGTGAGAAAAGTAACTTCGCTTATGTCCTTCTAATATTTTCATTTTCATGCCTGATGCTTTGTCAACATATGTGTGCATAAAGTTATTAGCCATGGACTCCTCAATGTTTACTTCCTGAAAGTCCTTAATATTAAAAACCAGTTTTTGTTCTTTGAATCCGTTAAAAGCAAGTTGACATAATTTTACCAGTTCCACAGCAATTTCTTTATCCTTCATGTCTGATTTCAAATGCTCAGAAGTCATGTAGTGAGTAAGTGCAAAGATTAAGACTTGCGTCATTGAGTTTATCTCTTTGCCTGTAGATAAACATACAAGAAGGCAAGCCATGATCAGAATGCAATTGACAGGAACATAACACAAAGCAGAAAGGTTAGGTCGCTCCTTCAGAAATTTTTTGATTGCAGGATACCTTTCACCACAGATCTGTGTCCCGAGTTCATCTATGGCATCTTGATTCAGACCCAGCACTTCAAGAACGAAAGTTGGTCGACAATCCTGGTGTATCTGATAGAACTGACCTGGTCTAGAAGTGACAAGTTTCACAGCATTGGGCAAAAGAGTGGAGTTAAACAAATTTTTGATGATGTCCACCGGTTTAGACTTTCTATCCAAATGGACAGTTTTTAGGTGTTCCAGAGAAATTGGCTGCCGCTTCATCTATACCATCCAACACAATGACAACATTTGGATTATCTTGCAACACGTTCATCAACTCTTTGTTTTCCTTGTCCGCAATGAAGCCAGTTGCTCAAGCTATTGTCAGTTAGGAATTGAAAAGGTGTTACTTTTTTCTTAAAGTCAACATTTTTTTATTGAGATGTAGAACAAATATTCTGTTTCTGGTAGAATCATTTTATCCAGTAAGGATTTGGTGACCATCTTGCTGGTTGTAGTTTTACCTACGCCCGGCATACCAATCAGCCCTGTAGTGTTACCATGTTGATTGATGTACTTTGCTTTAGCATCATCAGTTTTACACCTTTGTGCAGCTTGTGTTGCAGTTTCTTTAGCTTTATCAAACAGTTGGGATTGCATTGTAATCCTTGTTCCATCTGTGGTGGGGAACAATGGAACGTGTCGACGCTTCATATGTTCCTCCCAGTCATAGTCGTCCCCATAAATAATATGGTGTTGAAGGACTTTAGTGATTTGAAGTTTCACTCTTGTAATTTCACGTTCAAGTTGAATTGGAAGGACGGTTTCGCCGACAATTTCATTTGCCCGTACGGTCAGCTTATTTTTCAATTCTTTAGCTAAAAGATAAAAATATAAAGAAGGTTAAGATTTAGAACTACTAAATTATATGTTCAAGCGATGATCTACTTATGGGTAATGGAAAGTGTAAAGCCAATTAGTGGAAGAATGCAAAACACTTAAATGAGTTTTACTTCTACTTTAATGCTACACATAAAACCGAATTAATTGTTTAATCTTTTTAAGATTATCTAACATATAGTAGATGCACATTGCTAAATACACGTTTTCTTAATCCGAAGTGAACGAATTATTTTCTGTGCAACGCTGTGACAGGCATGCTTTATGCATATATTTGCGGTTTGTTAATTCGTGTTTTCCTTTATTTCTCTAGTATTTTTTTAATCAAACTGCACATTTCTCCCACAAAGCTTTGCTGTTTGATGGTTATTTGTATTCATTGTATATTCAGTTAATAATAACTTTAGTGCCCATGACGTATTATTAAAAGGAAAGGCTTTCTTCCCATTTTGAAATAATTGTTTAATATGGTGAATGTTTGCAGTGAATCAAACATGGAATTTTTAGTTCTTCGATTAGGAACGTATTCATCATTATTTATATACTAATTGTAAATATGTTGCTTGTCTGCCAAAAACTTCCTTTGTTTTATGGTATGTAGTTGATATGCATTGGCAAATTTAATTGAATCGTGCCAGGGGAATTCCCAACGTATCCGCGAATATATGTGTGTGACGGCCGTTGTGGATTTTCGGCGACTTTTATTTGTTGATGGCCGAAATTTTTAAAAATCATTTACTATTTTTAAAGGGGAGCTGAAGTCGATTTTAGGAATATCTTAATAAATGGAAAAAATACACTGGTTTCAAAAATCAAATTAGTTTTTTCCAATATTTTTTGTTAATCTCGGCCATCTTGGCCACTCCATTGGAGTCAAATACAATTTTACTATAATAATCCTTGTCACAAATATGTGCACTACACACTGCGGTTCTTTTTCCAGGTAGTTTAGAACGCTTGCATTGTTGTATCCATTGCTTCATCTATTTTTTGTCGCTGTGAGGAAATCGATGGAAGTGCACAGGTGGATTGGAATTTCGTGTGCATTAATAGAAATTTGTACATCCCGGAGCAAAACAATATGCTCTAATCACTCTTCTGTCCTTCTCAATGGCTTTCTTTACTTTGTAAACTTTAGGCATTTTACAACATCTAATAAAAAGAACTGAATTGGAAAAGTGGTATATTCTTATTAACTTATTTGGGTAGTTAAGTGGAGGTTTATTATATATATTCTTCACTTACATATCTAAGTGCTTGTTGTGTACTTATTGTCGGACTACACATCGGCTATTGTGGATTAACTGGTTTATGCAATTAGTGGTATTCTTAACCAGTAGGCTAATGCACAGTTTCAATAACAGCAGACTTTAAATGCACCACATACACAACAGCAGACATTAAATGCACCACATACACAGCAGCAAAACATTATACAAACAGCCAAGGTAAACCATGAAATAAATAGGCTGTTCCCACCGCATAGTCTAACCTTTGCTTGATGGCTGGTTTATTTCTATAAATTACTGGCAGTTACAGTTTAATGTATTCTGTTCTAGTTTATTTTGTTCTGTCTTCACTTTATGATATGAATTTCTAAGACTTATTATTCTAAAGTCATTTAAATACGAGAAATGTATACCTCAGCATTCAGCTGAGGTCCAGGACCGTGCAGGCCTGAATGACCGGTTAAGGTAAGCTGTCACACGCGTACATTGGTTCAGTTAGGCTATATGACAAGTGTTATGCTAAGTCTCCATAAAAAAACAAAAATACAACGCTCCCGCAGGCGCTTCTGTTACTAATTCACCTCTAAACTGGCACATGATTGTATACAACGCATATATAGGCACGAAATCGCGCAACAAAGTCAATGACGTAATACGGGAAACATAAAATGAAATGCATATCTGCTCATAACTTTTTAACAAAAAAAAATGGGAAGAAACTGATTTAATTATTGAAATCAGCGTATTTTTTCCATTTATTAAGATATTCTTAAAATTGACTTCAGTTCCCCCTTTTAAGTAAAGTGTAGATATATAAAATAACCTATGTAAACAAAGGTTTTATCAAATCAACACAATTTAAGTGGAAAACATCCAAATAATCAAAAACACAACAGATATATAAAAAAAATAAGATTTACCTGAAAACCTACATAATTTTTTACATGGAACTTCAATAACCCAAAAGATACAAGTGACGCTTTAATTTTTTTAAGGAATATATTCTCGTGGGTAAATCATAATAAAAAAATTAATAAAACATGTTTGTTAACAAGGCAAAAAAATTTTGGAAATAATTTCTTCCAAACAAAGTAGAACATTTTAACGTTTTATTTAATGTCCTAGTAAGAGTATAAACGACGTTAAATCACAACTCACCAAGTGGATTAACATCAACAGGGGGAGGTCCCTGATATTGGTTAATAACAATGTCACCCTGCGCATTATACTGTGTTGCGCCGATCGGTTGTCCCTGCTCATCTACGTTGGTGGAGTTGGATGTTGAAGGTTGGTTGCTCTGTGGAAGACTGAGTTACTGATTGTTACGGATATTAGCTTTATGTGCACAATTTGTATGTTTGCATGAATCGGTGTAATTATAATCTTTTCTTTCATGTGGTTTAAACAGTTTGTTCACCAGTTAATATCAACAGTAATAGTAAAAATACACTTCAAAAATCGTAGGATAACATGACCTTAATATGTAAATACAGAAAAATATGCACTTAACCAAGGGGAATTCCTTAAAGCTGTGAAAAACTAATTCAGGCTGCTTTAGGAATTTATTTTCTTTTTACTATAGCGCTTGACAAGGGGCTTTCATTTAAAACATATGGGGTGAAATGTTGGTAAAACTAACAAGAATATTCTTTTTTAACTGCATAAGGAAAAGAAATTTAGTTTGGTAACTATGGACCAACGGTTTTAAGCTTATATAAACAAACTTTATCAGTCGGTTTATTTATTTGTCATACCACTCATCACCAATTGAACCGCATGATTGGATATGTGACGCATGCAATACTTGGCTTTCCTTTTCAGCATTCCTTTGCAGGGAACACAGTTCAAGTAAATACGTATGTATATAATTCTGTAGTTAACGGAACCTGGCGTTGTATTGCAATTCGCAGTAATTTCTGTACTTCTGTAGTTCACGGAGGTATTTAAAGGCACGAATTTCAGGTAGATAAAGTGTTCTTTATGGTATAGGACAGGATATTCATGTTTATCCCCGTGAATGGGAAAACCAAGGGGGTTAACATACGGGCAATCGTTAGATCACCTAGCGCCCACCGTCGGGTAACCGGAGCTATTGCAGTGTGTTGTGTGTGATACACGTGTTCCTTTAATTTGACAGAACCCAATAATCCGCTGGGTTCAGGTAATGTCCGTATAAGTCCTTGCCCAAGGACACAACCGAATAGCTAGCTACCAGATTCGAACCTACAACCTATCGGCCGAAAGTCGTCGCACTAAACCACTAGACTAACCGGGTGTATTGTAATATTTCTCAATGCTAAATTTGCTTCATTGTTTTATAGTTACTGAAATACAACAAAACATCTTGGCGCGTAAAGCTTCGTCTGCCTGACAAAGACTACGCACACAGTGCTGTCGAAACAAGACTATATACGCGGTGTATATCATACACAAAATGTGAATAGGGGCCCCCTGTGTGCATAAAAACATAACATACAATTGTGCTTTAAAAAAGGTGCTGTTTAAACAATTGGTTGACACTTTAATTTTGGGAGATTCTAAACTTAAGATTTCTTTTGTTACATTTTTCTGTGTGTACTGATCCGTCACGTTTAAAAAAAGTCGTAGTAATCTTTCTTCTTGGTGAGAGTCATATTTGGTTGTGTCATTAATCATGATGTGCTGAGCTGAACGCATACGAAACACCCAATAATTGTTTACTGTTTTCTGTTTTGCTGCTTGTTTTTTTGATATTGTGTTTATTTTCTGATATATTATATACGATTTGCACACCGAGTAATTTTTCTGTTTTGAAAAGAGCAATCAATCACTGGTAAAGTTGCGCACTTTCACAGGGTTGATACGTAGAACAAGGGTTTGCCCAAGTTGAGTTCTACTGAATATATAGTATTGAAATAAGAGTTAGTTTTATATTTCCTTGGGGCTTTGTCCCAGTATCCACTTAATATTACTAAATTTCTACAAACATTTAACAAATTTCAATTGGTTTGTTGCCTTCGAAATGTCCATAAATAAGATGTACGACATTCGGCTAGGTTAGTAAATGGTTTCAAGTTAAGCGATTATGTACCGCAATACTGCAGTTGACTGATTTCCTTTTGGAATTGAACATTACTCGTGGTTCTTTTTATTCGGTGCTTTGTTTATTTACTAACTCCCGGATAATGGCGCAATGGAGCATTTAGCAAAGTTAAGTGGATACAGTCGTGTGTTAGCGCGACCGATATATATACCGACTTCTAAACAAAAACGGTCCTTGTGCCTAGTCCAATATGGGTTCGAAACTTGGCTCGGTAAAATTATAGATAAAGAAAGTAAGTGACGTCATGGAAGTCGGACGTTCTTACGCCTCTGATCAATCGCAATTCAACTGAAAAATCGGGCAACGCCCTAATTGCCTTAGTTTCAGGTATTGGAAGACCTTGTCAATAATCGACTTGCAGAGAGGAAGGGCAATTTAATATGCGTCACCTGTAAATTTTGAAAAGATTGCCTGAAGATATACAAAAAGCTGAAAAGTGTGGAAAATGTTTATTGTGTCCTTATGTATATGTCGGATAGGACAACATTAGTGATCGGATACATATTCTTTCCTTTGAACAAGAAGTACCGGCCAACACACTGTGTCAGTGGAAACTTATATAGCATAAAGAACAAAGTCGACAAGCGTGTTTTGGCAACTGAGATTCGGCTGTCACTGCTTGTAAAAAACACTGATACAAAGCTACATAAATGTAGCAGGATATAAATTATTTATAAAGTGACGTGAACAAATTGAGATCTGCAAGCATTGTGGCGAACCAGGCCACAAACTCGCCACTTGCCCGAGGAGATTCCCGCCTGACCAATACCCGGAGCCCAGAAATTACAAGAGAATGACAAACTGCGACAAGCAAAACCTGTGGAAGTTATGTTGACCTAAAATCCAAGACATATGGCATAAAAATAGCAATTACAGGACAGACACATAGCGTGCGTTGCGCACGCTGAGTAACTCGATTTGTCAACACAAGGTTGACAACGGGGGTAGGTCATTGCTCCTGTTGGATCCTACACGGAGACTTTCTCTTTTGCCAGAGGTGCAAGGGTTTTTCTTTTATTCTTTTTTGCTTCTTTAAAAACCCAAGTCGAAGAATACACACTGAATACCAGAATAAAATGTGGAATTATCTTGTGCAATTATATGTTACTTGAGGTTAAAATAAGCGGTTGACTAAAACGGCAGATAGAGTAAAAATATAATTGTGGACAATTAAGGCCAGCAGAAATAAAACTTAAAGAAAACTTAGTCGAGTGCTGCCACTGCTTATTACCATCGGTGACCTGTTCTTGTGGCGATCGATCTAAACCAGGGGTTCTTAAACTGGGGGGCGTGAAAGCTTCTCAGGGGGGAGCAAGCATGACAGTGACATATTGATGAAAAATAGCTCTAAATTACAACAGTCAAACCTCGTTTTTCTCGTTAACACTAATTAGTTAACACTAATCCAATAGATTAAAGCCTCGAATTAAACGACTAGTTTCCCAAAAAAGGCATCCTTCACACTAAGCAGGGTAATGGCAAATAAATTATTGTTTTATTTTTCGTAAATTTGATTTTTGAGTAGGTGAGGCGTGAGCATGAATCACAAATCTTAAGGGGGGCGCGACTGAAAAAGTTAAAGAACCACTAATCTAAACCATCAAGCACTCAAAGCAAACCTTGCAAGAACAAAATCTGTAGGATGGAATTGGAAGGTGGCATCAACCTCGCACCACAAAAAGATTGGGATAAGGAGGTCCTTTTTTCCTTAAATAAACGCAACAATAACCATTTAATTGTTTATTCATTCATACAACCTTATCATGATGTCGCCACTAGTACCACATAAATGTAGTGCGTATACGGAATGCATCAGGGCAGAATGCGAACGACTATGTGGGTCTCGCTAATGGGAAAGTGCCGGCCAAGAAAACACTTTTAAAATCTCCGGATAATTTCAGTATAATGTGGAACCAGGAGTAGATGACACTCTTATTAATACTTTTACACTGTTTGTTAATTTTGCCTCCTTAAATGTTGCCGGATTAACTCTTTGCCTCCCAACTCGCGATATATCGCGAGTTGGTGAACAAACATGGTGTCCCGCGTCCCTATATATAGGGGCAAATCTAAAATGCGATTTCTCCGCAACGCGTAATGTTAGAGAGCTCAGCTATGGCTCATTCGATCAAGGAAAGCCTGAAATTTATTCTCTGTAATTATCTTGGAGAAATATTCAAAATGTGAGGAGTGATAGCCTTTCTTTTTCAAGGCTTCGCCTGTGTTTTTGCTGAATTTTACACGAGTTTACACGTGACTAACTCAGCGAATAGGAGTCGTGTTAAATTGGGGAGAAGCTCTTTTTGTCAAGCAAGTGTTTCTTTACATTCTCTGTGAATTTCGTGCCGTTGAGATAAAAAGGAGAGCGTTGGTGACGTTTTCGCAGCAGGCGGTTATGCTTCGTGTTCACCAAAGCATGAATCCAGCTGGGCCTGCTGAGCGCACGATAAAGAAAAAGGCGGCGAGACTAGCTAGTTCGGTGTGCCCTGCTTTGAAGAATATTGGATATAGTATTTGCGTTTGTTTGGTTTTGTATGCCCTTTTTACACTTCCTTCACTGTTCTTTTTTATACTTTTTACTATTTTAGTTCTACAAAACTAAAAACTTCAATGCGTTTTGGTTCAAGTTTTCATAATATAGTCAGAAAAAAGGGAAATTTCAATTACAAATAGTAAAAAGAACTACTGAAGATAGAAATACAGTTCGAATTTTCCTGAGTACAAAAACTATTAGACAATCTACATTCCAATTTTCATATCATTTGGGCATTCCAATAATAAGTGAGTATTTCGTTTGTCAGTGCACCTCAAATTTTTCAAAGTCGAGCAGAATTTTCTTTGCATAAAAAGTGGTGTTCACTAAAGTTTACATAATATATTCTTTATTAGAGGTAGATTTTAGATGTGCAGCTTGTTTAAAAGAGGGATAAATTATCTTTCCAACCATACTAAATATTAAATCATAGCATAAACTTTAGAAAAACTGTGCTAATTTGAAAATGACTAAAAATTGTAAAAAACACTGCGGGACAGCATGTTTGAATTAATGCATTTGGCCGGGAGTGAAAGAGTTAAGAAATAGTTTAAAACGGAAGACCGTTTTCGATTTTAATCGCAAATAGGGTTTTAGCTTTGCATTTTGCAAATAACGCCAAGTTGACTTATTTATAATTCAAAAACGGCAAATGAAATGGGGTTTAAAATAATATGAGCCCATGGTACCAGCAGGAGCAAAGGAGTAGCGATACTCTTCGACAAAACCAACTCCACGTACTCGGTGATTCATTACATTGTAGATAGATCCAAGCGGCAGATTCCTTATAACATAAATCATCTTAGGTACTGTGAAACTGATCCTGGTTAACGTACTCCCCCCCCCCAAACAATGACAACCCCGACGATTTCTTCGACTTCTTTGTACCAAATAACTCTTTATGTTACTGCACCGTTGCAGTAGTTTTTATTGGTTTATTGATTGTTTATGGTTGGTTAATTTTGGTAACATTTTATCTCTATGATTTGTCCTTCGCGACTTTACGTTTTTGATTTAGATAGTCCTTTTCGAGTTCGGCTGCGAGGACGCAACAGTTTGTTATAACGAAGCATAATCCAAGAAATTAACGGGCGCGAATGCTTAAGGTATGGTTTATTTATAAAAGTATAGTTTTCCATTTTTCATTTAATAGCGTCTTACATGTATTTATGTTTTTTTAGTTACCGCTTAATACCTAATAAAGTAAGAGGGGAAAAGGACGCGGCAATCTTACTGCGTGCTGCCGTAACAGTAACTTAAGAACGACGTTGGCGTTGATTAGCCTCCTCGGTAATCAACAAAGAGTAACGGACGAATCATGAATGACACTCCGGACAAATTTGATCTGGCTGCAATTGATGATACCCATGTGACAGTGCGTCGGCATGCAAATGTGGACATAAAGTTAACTGACGAAGAAGCGAAGTTTAATTATGCAATCGAAAATGTGCAGGAATCGGTCATTGTGTTTGATAAATACGAACCGATGCAACGTGCAGCAACGGATTAATTTGAACAAAAAACGTAATTTTCGAATCTTGATGACCGACCTTGAGAATGAGTGTGATTAGTCCGTGTTCGGTAGGTGGTCCAAAACGCGGAACGATTACGGTGTATATTCAATGAGACTAGAAACTAGCTTTATATGCAATTGACAAGCTGCGACAAACCAAATCGTGTGAAAAGGCGACTAGTTCATTTACTGCTAGCTACGCTCTACCAATTTTACTGGTAACCCACTTAATTTTCCCTCTTGGAACACCGCGTCCGACGCGCTTGTAGATTCAAACTCTAATACGTGTGCTGCGCAGAAGTTTAATTTGCTGCAGCAGTACCTTTCGGGCGAACCCAGATCGGTGATGAAAGGCTACTTTCTGTTGCAATCGGAGGAAGCATTCAACTAAGCAAGGAAAATATTAAAAGAAATCTATGTAAACGATATGGTTAGTAAATCCTTTACGGAGAAGCTAAATGCGTGGCCCAAACTTACTGTACATGATGCAAAGGGTCTAAGGAGATTTTCCGATTTTCTAAATAAAACTGTGGCCGCCAAAAGCCAAATCGACGAATTGGGTGTTCTAAACTTTCCAAATGAAAGTACAAAATTGAGTCACGGGTATTACCACCGTTTATCATTAATAAATGGCGGGACATTGAAATTATCAAACCAAGGAATTTAAACACCCTTAGCCAAACTAGAACGAGAAGTTGAACGGATCGGCGGGGAAACTTACAAGGCAGGCTGGCTGATCAATTCCTTTACAACGCGGCAAGTGAATCATCAAAATATCTACAACAGCGGGTTAATAACCAACCCTTCGCAAATTTGTACTACACATAAAGTCTGAAATCTAAAATCTACACCAACTGACACCAACGCAGGATTGGTCATACAGAAAAACAAAGAATCGAAAACGAAAGAGATCCGTCTATCTCAACTGTCTGAACAACAGCAACACACCGACAAAATTACTTGAGTGTCTAGAACTATTAACGCTAAACCATAATTATATAACATTGCAGAAGAGGACGCCATTGAGCTTTTTGAAAAGAACGAGTTGTACGTTTAACGGAAAACACGAACAATCAAGTTGGTGATTTGGTAATGGAGCAAAGGGGGAGAGACCCACAAATCGGTGGCCTCTTTCAAGAATATTGACGAATAGAGACGTATCTAAGTAGTGTTGGACTAGACGTAGAAGGGAGGAGGTATTTACAAACTTATTTTATTGAGCACGGAAGACACGGGGTATTCCCGAACCGGGAACCACGTTTAAAAAGATCACCCGTCACAAGGCAAAATGACACCGTAAATGGAATGTTTAAAGTTGCATACAAACTTTTAGCATATATATTAATTATCTTTTTAAAAAAATCAGTAAATTTTTGAAGATCCATGTTACCGCACCGCTGCAGTAGTTTTTGTGGTTCAGTAAATTTTTATGGCTTATTTTTTTAAAAATTTTGTTTCTACGATTGTCCTTAGTCCTTTTTAAGTACGGCGGCTGCGAGAAAGAGGCAATTTATTTAGTAAATGATAAATTACTATGTGCAGGGGAAGCCTATGACACGATCAAAGGATGCAAGTTTAGTTTGGACAGAAGTCGTGGGTACCGCGAAGTTATATATATATACGCAGTCTAAGTGCCAAGTACGGTGAGCGAAACCGGGTGGTATAAGCTTACATGACGCAGGTTACTGAAGGACCGGTCTTGAAACCATCAGACTCGGAAGGTATGTTTTCATTAGCCGATAAAATATGTACAACTGCTACAATACTCTATCCGAGTGGGGCTACTCACATGATTTAAACAGCACGGAAAATTAAACTTCTGGAAAATTAATCGAGTAAAAGAAGCCCAACGCCAACGGCCAAGTTTCTTTGATTTAATGGAGTTGGTACAAGACAGTGCAAGAGCGTCTTGCTGTTACTTCAACCAACGATACTACTACGCTACGACATCGGGACCATCACAACTAAGGAAAGGAAGCAGTGAGTTTAAACCTAGACAAAGTTTTCCTAGAAAAGTAATGTTTGCCGCGTCGCGGATGCTGTGAAACAATTGTTTGGCTATTTTCCCCGACAGCGTCGGTATCAAGGATAGATAATGAACGACGATATGTAAGCGTAGGCCTAGACATAATTCTTTGCTGCATAGAGAGATAAAACCCCAAGCCCCTCTGGTGATCCTCCACCAAGTAATCTCGAGCTGAGAGAGAAAGGTGTTGCATCCTGTGGTGCGGGTCGGCGAGATGAAAAGAAAACGAGAAAACGTTTCAAGGTGGTTCCAGTTAAGGTGTGGACCATGGGTCCTGGTAAGAGTGTGCAGACTTTCATGCATATTTCGATGGTGGTGCAGACATATGTATGTGCACAGTCAGTTTGGCAGAGAAACTTGGTCTAGCAAGTGCAAATAAATAAACGGATGGATGTCTACACGAAAACGAGATATTTAATGTGCACGACATGTTGATTACAGATTAGTTGATAGAGATGTCAGTAGCAGCAATCCTACAGAAGCGGTGGCTGCTCTTTACCCCCATTTGATGGACCTGAACTTTCCTAAACTGCTTTGTTTGATTGACTTAGTGGAAGGCACGGAAAACAAGTGGGGGGGGGCTCCAAAAAGCACTTTGTTGGACCCATATTCGGAGCAAAAAGCTCAGCTTCTGTTGGCCATGGCAAAGCAGAGGTATCTCATGCTTGTTCTAGATAATGAAACAGTGTGAACCTATAGATAACTTGTGCAATTAGATTTTGCAATTATTTTCCAGAGATTTCAGTAACTTGGGCACAGGAACAGTAATGTTAGCCATCTGTAAAGAATAGACAAGCAATTAAGATGATGAAAGAAACGGCAACCAAGGTTGGAAAACTTGAGGGCAAAGTAGAGTTACACTGCCGAACAACCGGTTGATGGCACTTTGACTAAAGTCACTCAAGTCATTAAAGAGGCCTTTTACAGGTGACTCTGAATTCTTTCGCAAGTATGGCCTAAAGATATAGGATTACATCACCCAGGGTCATGCACCCGTCCGATATTTTTGATTGTCTTTGGATTGGGCTGCTTGTCTTAACAGTATATGTCAGAAACACAATTTACTGCAGCGAACTGGCTTGACTAATAACCTGGTCGGAGTGCTTTTACGTTTTCGCTACGACCATGTTGCTCTCTATTAGTAGATACTAATAAGGACAGTATCGATTTCTCTGGTGGCCAGATGATGACATAGATAAGGAACCAAATGACCATCGGATAAACATGCACATTTTTGTCGCAACTTCGTCGCCTAGTTGTTCCATCCTTTGCTCCGACTGCTCAGGAAAACGAATTATGGGATGATGATAATAAGAAATTTATTTGTGGATGGTTTGTTAAAATTATGTTGTAGGTCTGTGGATAAAATACATTGCTGGCGAATGGGGTTTCACCTTACTAAGCTCTTAACTAAATGACAAAAGAGTTTTAAGTTCGATTCCAGTTGATGATATTGCTTCATCGATGTTTACTATAGACCTGCATGGACTTCCAATTGAACGAGCACTCGGCGTATCCTGGAACACTGGAACAGATTGCTTTGAAATAAAAGGCATTGTAACGTTGAGATCACCAACACAAGGTGAGCCAGATTCATGAACCATTGGGTTCTCTCAACCATTTATACTGCTGGCTAAGAAGTTACTTCAAGTTGCCTGCCATAATCGCTTAAGCTTGGATGAACCGGTTTCCTCTGAACATAGAGAAGACCTGGGATGATTGGTTACAGACACTGGAAGGATTATTACATGCGATCTCTATACCAAGGTGAATTAGGCCACCCTATGAAGTGACTCAAATTCAGCTGTACTTATTTTGTGATGCCAGAAAGCTAGGATATGGGCCGTGGGTTACTTTTTTATGGTATGTCAAAATCGAGAAGTACGTACATTGTTTATTTGTGATGGGCCAGTCCAGAGTTGCCCCGATAAGCCATTTTAGTGTTATCAGGCTTGAGCTCGCCTCCGCTGTTACCGCCGTAAGGTTTGGTTTTCTTATTTAAACAGAGCTCGAATATGACCTTCATGATGTTGTGTTTATTTACACCGTATGATTCGACCAAGTCAATGGAGAGGCACGTTAGCACAATAAACAACCCTGCAGAAATCGCATGAAGGGGTTCTTGATGCCAAGTGAAGTTTACAACGCAAAAACATGGTTTAAGGGGAAGACATTTTTGCGTCAACCCGAAGAGGAGTGGCCAGCACGTCCATTGGTGTCTTACGACTGTTGTCCGCGAGGATCATGTAGAGTTCAGGATGAGGAAGGGTATCGTGTCTTCCCTTACCCAAGCGGCACCAGATAAACAATCCTGCAATTGTTATTCGAACGATATTTTACATTTTCCGCCCTAAGGCGTTCTGTGGTTGGATTACTTTGGTTTTCGCAAGTACCTTATTTGGAAGTCCTGTCGTCCTCGTATTCTCCACCCCTCGAAATTAACGTGGACGGAATATCTATCCCACACGGAATTGAAAGAGGCTCTGCTCTCAATTTTAAAACTGGTTCACCAAGTGTTTACCGCTGACATTATGCAGTTGCCAAATCCGGAATCGTTTTCAACGATCAGGCTACATTCAGTACGACAGTTAAGGAAGTCACCAGTTTTGGCTTCGCTGCAAAAGTTGAGCCCGTTTGTTGTAAATGGGGTGTTTGTTATATGTGGGCGGGAGACATCATAAATCCAGTCTGAGTGCTCAATAAAAGCATCAAATATTTCTTCCTCCCTTTACGACACATTAACAAATTATGTTCTGAAACGCAAGGGTTGGGGGAATAAAGGATGACGACATTCTTGTCTTTTGCTCGGGTGAGTGCTGGTAGCCCACCATTTACAGAGCCGTTGGGGTTGATTATATGGGACCTATCCTGACAAAACTGGGTAGAAGTCAGGTGAAGCGACATGGCTGCATTTTCACGTGCATGGCGACGAGAGCTATTTATGTCGAAATAGCTGAATCAATGGAGACGAGCCTCTTTATAGGAAGCGTACCAACGTTTTACCTACAGAAGAATTAGCAGACCGAAGCTAATATTTAGAGCGACAACGGTGCCATTTTAGTGGGAGCAGAGCGAGAGCTACATGAAGGCAATCGAAATTGGAATATAAAGCGAATGCACAATGCATTTATTCAAGATGAGATATCATAGAATTTTAATCCGGCTGAAGCTAGCTATTAAGGGGGCGTTTGGGAACGAACACATGGTTCGATTAGTCAGAAAGCTAATGTATATTCCATCAATGAAGAAAAGGTGCTATGTGATTTTGATCTGTTGACACTGATAGCGGAAATTGACCGAATTTTAAAAAATAAACCAACCAACCTACCAGCGACGACCACCGGGATAAGCTGGCTCTCACACCAAGCATGTTGCTAAAAGGTGCAGTTGACGACTCGCTTCCACCGGACGAGTTTTTGAAGTCCGATGAATACAAGCGATCATGGCGCGCGGTTCAGCTTTGTGCTGATATGTTTTGGGAGAGATGGAGTAAGAAGTATTTGCCACTCCTGCAACTCCGACCGAAGTGGATGCGACCCACGAGAAACTTTGCTGTGGGAGACGTTGTGTTGGTCGTGGACGAGCTGAAGAAGCGCGGCGTAATTTAACATTGTAGATATGATAAAACTGGCCTTGTCAGGCGCATACCTGTACGACCGATGCTGCTAAAAGCCCATCATTGAACTGTTACCCAGTGTGCTCGTGGCCGTAAGGCTGAAAATTGTATGCTTTGCGCTTAACTGCTAGTTCTAGCGACGAATTTGGCTACTGCGTTTTATTTTTTGTATACTTGCTGCCATCTAAGTTGTAACTGTGACGATGTTTTGTTATTACCACATTCAGGTGTTTCTAGAAGTAGGCATGTTGTTGTGCCCATTGTCTATATACCTCTACGGTAATAATTTGTAATTACCTTTACTTTCGTACTTAAATATCACGTAGTGAAGAAGTAGTTTTGGGTGATTGAAAATGCTCGTTGAGTTGTGTTAATTTATGGCCGTGATGTTACTGTCATTTACAGCAAAGTCGCCCCCAATTTAGAAGGTCGTTAAAATTCATTCGTTCCTGTGCTCATCTGCTTGGAACGAGGTTGTTAACGTTTATCATCTATGTATTTCTGTTTAAGACAACGATTTTATATATTTATTGAGCTGATTAAACCTTGTACGCAAACTCAGAAAATTGTCTTGATATATTTCTAATTGCTATATCGTTGATGTTGCTATTGAAATTACACGACAGACACACATGGTGTTTTGTGTTGGAGACAATCACCGGTCATGTTACGCTAAGCAGCTCGATTTGTTAACACAAGGTTTGTTAACACAAGGACAACAACGTATAGAGTACATCGTCAAAAAACAGGCAGTTTAAGTCCTCTAGTTGCATTTGGCGGTCAAAGTTAATACGGATACGGTTGTGTAGATAATTAAAATAAAGAAACCAAATCTGTAATATTTCAAGTATATATATAAAATACTGAACATTACACACTCACCAAACTTTGGCTCTAACCGGTACGGAATATACGGTATCGAATAAAAATGGTATACTACAGTCTCTTCGGTAGCTGATTCGAAAAAAAAGTTCTGACATGCGGTCTAGTACAGGCGATTGCAAGATAAACTCCCATTATTACCTATTTCGGTTATGACGCAATTTATGCTGATTTACCATAGACATCAAGAAAACATATACGCAAGTAAATGAATAAATAATGGGTCGAGATATCTTATAATAATGTAAAACCGGGAGTACGCGACAGACAGTATTTATTACTTACTTTAAAAGTTCGGTTAACTTTGCCTCCTTTTAATGTTACCCGGATAAGAAATAGTTTAAAACTTAAAAAACCGTTTTTGATTTTATTTGCCAAAAGGGTTTTAGCTTTTTGTACTTGCATGAAACGCACAGTATAACTTGAAACTCAAAAATTATGGAAATATGAATAGGGATCAATAATAGGGCCCATGGTACCCAAAGGAGCAAAAGAGTAGCGACCCAAGCGGTAGATACTTAATTAATAACAAAAAATAACTTAAATTCTGTGAAAATGAACCTGGTTAATTTTAATGCCCCAAACAATGACGACACCGACTTCTTTGAAAGCCTGTTTTAATCCGTCGCGGGTTTATAAAATAACTTTACCTTATAATTGGGGGAAACTTTAATTTACCTTGAAACCCAAATCCGGACCGTCACCAACGCGTCGCCGCTAGAAACATAAAAATCAAAGACAAGATAACCGTGGGTAAATGTGGATTCTTGGGCTTAAAGATATTTTTCGAATAAAAAATCCCAATGTAAGGAAATTTACACGTGGTCAACTGATTCTGACGTCGAGGCAGGCGCGTTAACCCAAAGTTTAATAAATGCGTCATAGTGCCCAGCGTCAAATAAGACCACGATGTTGTATAACCATGACCCTTCGTCAGTTTTTTTTTAAATCCTGAAAAAATACTTGGAAGCTAAATGTCTTCTCATTGGACGATGCGAGCTGTCACTCTAAAATTCAAGCATCAATTAAAAACTAACAGGTCATGATGTAAACGCCCATGTACAATGGTACAAAGGGTTATTAAAAATCGAAATAATACTTATCTGTCTACTCTTATACACCCAGATCAAAATGGTTTCATCAAAGGTCGGCGATATATTGGCCAAAATCAAACTATTATTTGCCATCGACAACTGCGAGGCAGAGAACATACCCGCCGCCATAATAAGTGTTGACTTTAAAAAGCATTCGACCGTTATATTTACTGACGGCAAATCACTAAGCTTTAAAACTGTTTTCCAAATACTGAATTACTTCCGGAAAATGTCCAGCTGCGTCTTAACTTTGCAAGTCATTATTAGCGTTTTATACGGGAAGCAAAAAAGAATGCACGCATAAGCCATATTCCGGTGATGGTTTACAATGGCCTACAAACCGAATAAAGTATCTGGGCGTGAAAATCAATCCCTTTTACTGGAAACGCACAACTTATTATTTTATTAATCTTTCGTTGCCACTTAAAATTAGAAAGCCTTTACACTCGCGGGGTCTTTGGGCCAAATATATAAGATCCGCATCTACGGCTAAACCCCAAAGCCAAACCTAAAAAGCTCGCACTTTTTTATTTATTAACTCTTTCACTCCCGGCCAAATGCATTAATTCAAACATGCTGTCCCGCAGTGTTTTTTACAATTTTTAGTCATTTTCAAATTAGCACAGTTTTTCTAAAGTTTATGCTATGATTTAATATTTAGTATGGTTGGAAAGATAATTTATCCCTCTTTTAAACAAGCTGCACATCTAAAATCTACCTCAAATAAAGAATATATTATGTAAACTTTAGTGAACACCACTTTTTATGCAAAGAAAATTCTGCTCGACTTTGAAAAATTTGAGGTGCACTGACAAACGAAATACTCACTTATTATTGGAATGCCCAAATGAGATGAAAATTGAAATGTAGATTGTCTAATAGTTTTTGTACTCAGGAAAATTCGAACTGTATTTCTATCTTCAGTAGTTTTTTTACTATTTGTAATTGAAATTTCCCTTTTTTCTGACTATATTATGAAAACTTGAACCATAACGCATTGAAGTTTTTAGTTTTGTAGAACTAAAATAGTAAAAAGTATAAAAAAAGAACAGTGAAGGAAGTGTAAAAAGGGCATACAAAACCAAACAAACGCAAATACTATATCCAATATTCTTCAAAGCAGGGCACACCGAACTAGCTAGTCTCGCCGCCTTTTTCTTTATCGTGCGCTCAGCAGGCCCAGCTGGATTCATGCTTTGGTGAACACGAAGCATAACCGCCTGCTGCGAAAACGTCACCAACGCTCTCCTTTTTATCTCAACGGCACGAAATTCACAGAGAATGTAAAGAAAGACTTGCTTGACAAAAAGAGCTTCTCTGCAAGTTAACACGACTCCTATTGGCTGAGTTAGTCACGTGTAAATTCGTGTAAAATCGATAGAAATAAGAGGCGAAGCCTTGAAAAAGAAAGGCTATCACTCCTCGCATTTTTAATATTTCTCCACGAAAATTACAGAGAATAAAATATAGGGTTTCCTTGATCGAATGAGCCATAGCTGAGGTTTCTACCATTACGCATTGCGGAGAAATCGTTTTTTAGATTTGTATCCATTTATGGACAGACGGGATACCATGTTTTCCCACCAACTCGCCATATATGGCGAGTTGGGAGGGAAAGAGCTAATATTATTAATTTTCAGTTAATAAACAACTCGAAATGGTGATCTGGTCAACGTTCCATTTCGGATAATTGAGACTGAGCAGAACCTTCAAACAGAATGGAGTGGACATACAGATGTGCGGACTTACGAATTAAAACTAAAAAAAAATCCCAATTAAAACAACCCAACTTTAAACTTAAACCAATTTTAATAACGAAAATTAGGGCGGAAAGGCGAACTGAAAAATGGAAATTTGGGAACAAATTTGGGTTTAAATGGGGAAAAAGGTAAGGGGGAGGGTTTTCTAATATTAAATGATCAAAGTTCGTAGCTGTAAAATAAATATATAAGTTAATAAGCCTCCACTACAAATCAAAGTGCAGTCAAAACCAACTATTAGTGTCAACTGAACGAAGTTAAAACTGAAGGACGAACCAATAAAACGGAAAAGCGAGAAATTAAGGAATTTAAATAAAGTGTGAAGCGTTTGACGCGCTGGACAATGTTTGGAAGTTCCTTATAATGATTTGAGTGACTCTGTAGTTAACACACCGGCCCCAAATGATATATGTTCACAGATTCATTTATTTTAAAGATATACGGGGTCATCCCGTTTATGTTGGGGGCCCCCTGCTGGCTCGTAGCGGTGTCAGCTACTACGGGCCGAGTTGACAGCAACCAACCGAGACCTCATGACAATAAACAAACAACAGTACGTGTAAGGTACTTGTAGGGGGAGTCACGCCAACTCCAATAAACACAGTTTACGTATGACATATTCGGACTTGTCTATGACATATTCGGACTTGACGTTCGAACCCCTCACTCTTCGTACAGCTCTCTCTCTCGATCAGGATAGACTTCGATCACCCGCGCCTTCGTCTATTCAGCTCGCTTGCTCTGTTCGTCGACCATTAAAACCAAATCTCCTTTTTTGAAATTTGGAACTGGGTTTAACCATTTTTACCGTTGTTGGAGTAATGGCAAGTAAGTTTTGGTTAACGAACACTCCTGGAGAATATGACGCTTAGATGGTACAGGTTAAAAATGACATGGGCGAGAGTGCGTTCAAATCTCTCGGGTCGTTGGTTACCGTTGTCAGTGGGCGATTGTTCAAGATAAACTATTGGATCCGCTCCAACAACAAGACACGTATGGGGTTTTCAAATGCGTTTAATCATCCAGCATACACATCCAGAATGAAACGATTTAGAAAAGGTTGACTTACGTGCCTAAAATAACATTGTACATTGTACATTATAATTTCAGGCTAACAATTCTACAAATTAGCCACCAACAATAATAAACCGTTAAATACTGTACTACCAAGCAAAATTCCGTACACCACGTGTAACCGACAAACGGTCACATTCATAACTAAACAACTCCTAATTAGAACAACCAATTAACAACTTAAGACAATTTAATAACAAAACGACGGCGGCAAGGCGAACTGGAAAAATAAAAATTTGGCAACAAAATTTGGCTTTGAAATGGGGGAAATGTAAGGGGGAAGGGATAGGTTTTCTAATACTGAAGTACTGAGGTATGCAGCTGTAAAATAAATATAAGTTAGTAAGCCACCACTACTACAAATAAAACTGCAATAAAAAATGGGAAAAACAAACTACTGCACCGAAACCAACTATAACTGTCAACTGAACGAATGTAGAACTGAAGGACGAACTAACAAAACGGAAAGCGAGAAATTAAGGAATTTAAATTAAAGTGTGCAGCGTTTGACGCGCTGGCATGCGAGGACCACGTTTTGAGTGCCGTATAATGATTTGGGTGACTCTGTAGTTAACACCACGTTTTTTGACTGCAGTACTCGAATACGAGACAGTGGCATAATCACGTAATAATGGCCTACCCATAGAAATCACAATATTAATTCTACAGTTTTGTCCGTAACATACCGCCCCCTAAATAATGCGACATATGCAGGTATTTATGACACAACACGGGCAAAACAAACAACGATCAAAGAACGAAAGTGAACACGGCAACGAATGTGAAATGGCGACGCGACGGAACAAAGCATTAGCATGCAACCCCAAGTAGGCACAATTTACGCACATCGCGCATATAGGTCGATTTCGCGGTGCGAACGCAAACGCGCCTGACAGCTCCTTCGCTGTCCGGGTAAACTTCGTCGACGATGCCCTTAGGCCAGGCACCTCGGGGGTTTAACTCGTCGACGACCAAAAGCCAAGTCGCCGTCCTTCTGTGACATGATAATGCAGAATTATCAGGTCGGTAACAGCATGGCGGTACGGTGGAATGATCTGGTGTTTCGCTCCGATTCGAGGCCGGATCGCTGAAGCCGACCACCAACCCGCAGGATTCCTTCGTCTAGAAATGGCCTAAGCTGAAGCAGTGATGATTGTTGAGTCGGCGAAGAAGAGCCCTTCAGCTGTACAAGACGCACAATTGACAGGGTCGCCAAGTCCAACTCCTCCACGGTCAGACCAGTTGCGTTGAAACGAAGCGTTGGAGTTCGCTTCTTACCATATCGCTGTATCACACAGAGCTTGAACCTGATGAGCCAAGCAACTGATCGCTGCAGTCTGTTCCAACAAGAATATCGTAGGAAGATTTCCCTAAAGTAGCAGCTAACGACGGTTGCACAAACCGTGTGAGCCCGTTACAGTTCCAACACGGTCTCACATACGTCAAAACGAACCGGCTGCTTCGGCCAGTTATTCTCTTCTTTCCAGAGATAGTCCGGTCCTCGGAACCACAGCTGTGTTTTGTCCAAATGTTCAGGCCGCGTGACGCAACGTCAGCAGGATTGTCCTTAGTCCCAACATGCTGCCATTGTGACGGTTCCGACAGACTGTGGATTGTCAATCTATTCGCCACGAAGGTTTGAAAACGACAATTAGTGTTATGAATGTAATGCAATACCGTAGTAGAGTCGGTCCAAAACATTACATTGTTGACGTCATAGTAAAAGTGTTCAATGACCATTGTTCCCAATTAAAAAGCTGTCACGGCTGCCACGAGTTCCAAGCGTGGTATTGTCACTGGTTTTAGTGGTGTCACGCGTGATCTTCCAGCCACAAACGAGCAATAAACAGAACCAGAGTGATATACGAATCGCAGGTAACAAACCGCTCCGTATCCATCCCCACAGGCGTTTCCAAAACAGTGCAGCTGCGTTGAAACTGGTTTTATGAAGGGCAACTTAAAACATCGGGGTACGGTAACGGTCTGAAGTGCTGGCAAATGCTCCAGCCATGATTTCCATACCTCCACCGCATGTAACGGCAGAGGGTCGTCCCAATCGAGGTTCTCCTTGCACAGTCCTTGCATCAACCTTCTCATCGGCAGGATAAAGGGTTGGATAAATCCTAACGGATCGAAGATTTGACTAACCATTGAGAGCATGCCGCGACGCGTGAAGGGCTTACTCTTTATTTGCACATTGAATCCAAACGCATCTTTCGCCATGTCCCACTGAACTCCCAACGCTCTATCCACAGGTAGATTTTGTAAGTCCAAGTTTATCAAGACCGACGACCTTTCAGTCTCTGGTACCGAATCCAGTACAACGGGTGAATTACTCACGAACTTCGTCAAGTGGAACCCACCTTCCTCTAACAGTCTCTTCACCTACCCAATCAAGGTAATGGCTTGTTCTTCAGTCTCAACAGATTACAGGCAATCGTCCACATAAAAATTCCTTAGGACCGTGTCAACGGCGTCCTTTGAAACCAAACCACTATTGTCCAAAGCTGCTTTGCGCAGCGCAAAACTTGCACAGCTCGGTGATGACGTCGCACCAAATATGTGAACAAGCATTTGATAGTCCACTGGTGGCAAACTCATGTTGCTTTCAGGCCACCACAGGAAACGTAACGAGTCACAGTCCTTAGGCGCCACCCTGACCTGTTGGAACATGTTCTTTACATCAGCGGCAAAGGCGACTCTCTCCTGACGGAATCTCAACAGGATGCCGATCAAAGGGTTCGTAAGGTCCCCTGCAGCAAATTGTCGTTCAACGACGTGCCCATGTGCTTAGCGGCGCAGTGGAAGACTACACGAAATTTCTGTCCCGTTGAATGGTGCGGCAGGTACCACGTTTGATCGGATGAGGGAAAGTTCTCTTCCGGTACCCTTCTAGCATGTCCATCCGTGATGTATCCCTCAATCTTCTTTTTATATTTCGTAAATAATTCGGGGTTATGGTCGAAGCGACTCTTCAATTGACCAAGGCGCATTTCCGCGGAAACCTTGTTATAGGGCAATATCGGTTTCGTAGTCTTTCAGGGTAGACCTAGACGATAGTGGCCATCAACCTTCTCTGCGCTAGATTCCATGATGGCCAGCGCGCGCACGTCATCAACAGAGAGTCCCACCCCTGTCGCACTTAAATCGCGAAAGTCATCTGCATATAACTGCTCCAATTGCGAGTGTACATCCAGCGAGCGCTGTACGAAGTTCACGTTTGCGTTTTTATGCATGTTGCGGCGATCCGGGCCAAACAGACGCCAGCCCAAGCCAGTACGTACAGCGACAGGGTCGCCTGCCGCGCCACGGATTACTTCAAGTTGCTGATGTGCTTCCAGGACGTCAGCACCTAACAATAAGTCAACAGTTGAGCATTCAATCACGGGAAAGTCAATTCCTCGCATGTGATCGAAGCGACGAAGGTCGGGATGCTTCCCCGCAAGTCCGGAAGCGAGGGTACAACCATTATGTCATCTACCTTAATCGTTGAGGTGGCAGATATCCCATGCAAAGACAACGCAACTACGTTGCTTATGAGTTCGCTTTTTCCATTGACAGTCGTTATAGTCAGATTCTCCGGTTTGCCTTCCACTCCAAATCGCTTGGCAAGTGCAGCAGTACACAATGATATATCCGACCCATCGTCGTGGAAAGCATGCGTATGGAACGAAGCACCGTTAGCTGCAACGACGACGGGAACTACTTTTAACCGGACGTTCGAAGTTCGAACGGTGGCGGTAGTAGTGCCAGAGGCACCGGCCCCATTTACAGGTGGATCGTCGGAAGTAGTACTGTTCCCGGGAGGCGAGTTCGGGCTCGTCTGGTTGAACCAATGAAGCAGAGTATGGTGAAACCTTGCACATCCTTCGGCGCGACAGACTCCCTTAGAGCTACATTCTGATGCGCAATGACCATGTCTCAAACAATTAAAGCAGAGCTCCTTCCGACGCACAAGCTGATACCGGTCCTTTACCGGGCGGCCTTTAAAGGCATTGCACTTCCATATCCAGTGCGAACCGTTGCAATCGGGAAACGCGCCAATGTTCGTAGTATTCGGTAGCTGAGTAGAAACGGTGGAGAATGCAGTGAACGCTCTGTTAGCAGCTGGACCCTTGTAGTCAGATTCTTTGCGTCTATTCTCGTTTTCACAGACGAATCGCATCATGGGACCCAAACTATCTTCTACCAAAAGATCGAGTAATTCCAATAGCGACTGAAAGGTCACAGGCTGGTTCCGTAAACCCAGCTTTGACGACTGAGATATGTAACGCTTTATCGCAGACGGTGGCAGACGCTGCACAATGGTTTCGAGATTCTGAGGTAAATCCAAGGTATAACGACAGTCCCAAAGACTGAACAATCTGTTACTCTCGGCATCCTATGCTCTGAAATTACGCAATCCAGCATAATCCGTTTCCTTCAGCTGCGGACGCTTTACCAAGCGGTCCACGTGAGCTTTAACGACGAGATCAAGTCTTCCATGACGTTTGTGTAATATATCCAATGCTTCCTTATATCCCAGTTCTGGGGCAAGCTCTTAGAGCCAATAATGTTGGCACTTGCGGCACCAGAACAGAAGTCGCACAAATACGATAGTTTTTCCGCGTCGAACAAATGCGCTCTATTTATCTGACGGTCAAAATCAGTAATAAATCTGTGGTAGTCAAACGAGTAACCGTTGAAAGCCGAAAGTGTTGCCCTTGGCAAATTGAAGCCTTGCTTTATGGTTTCAGCAAATACGAGTAAATCCGACTTCGGAAAATGAACAGAGGAATGATGCGGCTGCAATGACTGGTTAAGGGGACTCATCTCTAGCACGCAGGCCCCGTTGCCATCCGCGCCTGTCGCGGAACGTGGAGCGTGCATTTCCATCGTGAAGGGTTTGTTAGCTGGTAAAAGCGGCCTATCCGCTGTAGTGACGTGCAATGGACTACTTTGAAACACACCGGCACCGTGTAGCTTACGCCTGTAACAAGTACTTGGTGTTTCCCTCTCCCAGGCTGAGACACCAAAGGAATGCCGGGATCGTTTGCAGTTGTGGGTGCAAGCGGCCTATCCGCTGTATGCATGCCCAGTGTTGCCGCAGCCCCGACGAGTTGACGGTTGTTCTGAACCGCGTTGCTCTACGGATGACTTCGTATACGATGCGAGTTTCACCGGCTTCGGTTAAACTATTGGTGTAATGTCTTCGAACAGGGAGGTCCTGGAAGAAAGCGAATCAGAAATTGAATCAGCCTCAAATTGCGCAAGCTCCACTTCTTCCGTGGCCTTGGCAAGCTCTAGCTCCATCTGCAGTTGCTTTTGATGTTGTTCTATCTGCAGTTGCTTTTGCTGTTGCTCCATTTGCCGTTGCTGGTACTCTTGATCTAGCAACTGCGACTCAATTGCACATCTTCGCTTTAGTTGCTGAAGTCTCAGCTCCCGTGCTTCAGCCTCTCTACGGGCTACGCTGGCTGAAGAATTCTTACTTCTTGTAGACTTAGCCCTAGGTAGCGGCTCTTTCTGCAAGCCTGGATTTACAGTGTCTAACACTGCCAGTAGTTCGTGAGACGACCCACTACTTTGCTGATCATCCAATAATGTTGAGGTCTTCCAATATACAGGTAGTCCCTTTTTTAAATAATATTGGATCCGCTCCAACAACAAGACACGTTTTCAGATGCGTTTATTCCAGCATACAAATCCAGAATGAAACGATTTAAAAAAGGTTGACTTACGTGCCTAAAACATAACATTGTACATTTACATTATAATTTCAGGCTAACAATTTTACAAATTACCCACCAACAATAATAAACCGTTAAAAACTGTACTACCAAGCAAAATTCCGTACACCACGTTTTTTTGGCTACAATACTCGAATACGAGACAATGGTATAATCACGTAATATTGGCCTACCCATAGAAATCACAATGTTAATATTACAGTTTTGTCCGTAACATAAACTCTATTTCCATCATGAAGGTATGCAGCGCATCATCGCCCAGTATTCTTTCCGTCGTCAGATAGCGAATCAGCTTTCGAATGGTACGTATCATTCGTTCTCATATGCCACCTTGGTGACTTGCCAAAGGTGGATTAAAGTGTCATTGAATTTCCTTTTGGTTCAACGCATTGTTGATGCTACATTGATTAAAGTTTTGGATTTGCTGTCGGAGCTCCTTCTCGGCACCAACGAAGTTTAGACCGTTGTCACAGTACATGTCTCTAGTTGCCAACCCACGTCTACATGGGTCAGTCTACATGGGGGTAAAGGTGCCTTAGTTTCTTTGCCAACTTTCGCTATCGAGAAGCGACATTGCCTACAGGAGTTTAAATAATATCGAACACTATAAAATGCCCTCTGATAATCCAGAAACGTTCCCGTATTGCCGCTAAGACGTGTTGAGTACCCGAATGACCGGCAACGACATGGTAATGTTTAACAATAAGCAATGTAACAACAGGACAACTACACAATATATTTGGATGCTTCACTTCATTATCGAACGAAGAAAGCTCTAAACGACCGCCGTCTCTCAAAACACCCTTCATCAAAATATGGCGGATTCTGAACAAAGGACGAGAGCGCTTATACGAAACACACGGCCGAGACACAGCGGCCAGGGCTGAAATAAAGTCTGGAAAATATCAAGTGACGCAATTATCTCTGCAAACGACTCTAACTGTTTGGAGTGCTGTATAATGATTTGGGTGACTCTGTAGTTAACAGAACTCAAAATCTACAAATGCATTCTACTACAGAATAATATCGGTAACGCACGATGGCGCTATTAAACCATAAGCAAAAATGAAGTAGCTTTCTTGGGCTCTTCTAAAACGGTCGGGTGGCCGAATGGTTAACGCAACCCGATTCAAATACCAATTCCCTATATAAAAAAAAACAAAATTAGTGGACGAGGCCGTCATAGAATCGAAACTAAGCACGATAAAAAATCCTGGGCCCTCCGTTTACTGAAAGAATGCTTACACCAATATATATCAATGCAAGCTAGAAACAAAATTACGATCATTCTAAATAAAACCTCACAATCACGGTATATATTTTTCCCAGAATATAAACAATTATTGAAAAATATTAATCAAGCACAGAGACTTAGATGACTAGAACGGCCTAGCCTCTCCGACGGATAGACTATAAACAGATTTGGGCTTTTATAATGTTACAAACGGATGTACAGGTTACCAAACGTGTGCCGGCGGGAAGGGGTGGGGGGTAAAACACAAGCAGCATGGTCATGCGGAATGATGAAAGTATACCGGAACGGTGTGGGTGTGGGAAAATGAAAGCACTATGTTAAACACTATGCGGTTTCAAATTGAGTTAGCGAAAGAGGAAATTCGAGAATCGTTTAATAAATAAAATCTCCAGCTCAAATCAAAAAAAAAATTGTAAATAAAGTGTATAAACTTCTCGTGATCTGTAATGTTGACTCTAGATACAACTGACATTTACGATAATTTATCTTCTATTGACATGAAAAGCGATGCGATGATGCAAGGTGTTTTCCGAGCTCTCGTTTAGATGCGCTTTGGGTAAGAAACGCACTACCGGGTATTACGTGCTCTAGTGTTATAGAGTCTCTTTAGAGGCATATACACAATATGAGTAATTATGGTCGTCAGTGGCTTTTGTTCGGCCCTATATTATTTAAGCTTTTATATAGCTTACCCAATCCTATAACAGCTTCCGATTAGGTTATAACAGTTCGGTTTGCAGCCAAATGACCGAGTTATAAAATAATTTAATTGGGAAGTCAAATGAACTCCGCGGGTATGCGCGGGACCTTTATTCACTTCTCTGTGTCGCTAGAATTATATCACTGGAATAATATAAGAATTGGAATAGAAATAGAAAATCGTATTACTCTGTAGTAGTGCGGTTATCCGGCGGCACAGTATCCAGTCTTATCCGCTGGAGGGAATGTGTAAAGGTTGTCGGGTTACTTTAGGATATTGGAATTAAAATGTACGGTCGTGTGGCCAAATGGTTAACGCGACCGGATACATAATACCTACTCCTATAAAAAAACGGTCCGAGTAACGAGCCCATCATGGGTTCGAAACTTGGCTCGATAAGAAAAAAATAAAAAAAAATAAAAAAAAATATTGGAATTAAAACTCCCCCAAAAACGTGGATTGCCACGCTGTGGAGATACTCGTGGAGAGTGTCTTCCAGCATCCACTTAGTATGGATACTAACTGAAGTGGAATAGTTTTCACATTGACTTAGGGTTTCGCGTTAAACGCCCCCAATTTTTTTGCCTTACCACTAAAAAAATAGGCGTAACTAAAAAGTCGTTTAAAATTCAATTTAGTTCGGGCAGGCATGGATTTAAGGCATTACGTACCGTAGCGGTGATCTAATTCATCTTTCGGTAAAACTAAATCATGCTAACATATTAAACCACATTTTTAAAACTAAAAATGTTCCCTTTCTTATCATTATCGTGAGCTTAGAGCTTTCGTGCGACTCATCAAAAAGAAATACGCTTCTACTCTTTTCGGCCAGGTACAAGTTGGACCAAGGCCAAACAATCCTTACGTACACGCTCAGCCGAAGATCGAATCTGGGCACGATTGGATCTGCAAGGATTTTAAAGATCGCGATCAGATCGTGAAAAATCCTGATCGGCACAGCAATATGAATTACTGTGTATGTACTTATGTAGACAGAAAAAAACGCTTTGTTTTCCCATTGCGACGCTTGTATATCTTGCGCAGTTCAATTTTAGTGCAGATTAATAGAGACGATCTGATGATCGAACGGCCGTGTTCGATATGTGTGAATTTAACTTATAACGATGACGGAATCTACAGGATTGAGCGAAAAGCGCATGCAGCTCCGTTTCTTATACACCATAGTAACAAGTGACTTTAGACTTTAGGTAACTGACGAAGTAATTTCATAGTGTTTAACGTATTCTAATTATAAGGAATCTTTGATTTATATGGTTGTTATAACGTTCGAACTACAATATTTATGTATCAGTAATTTATATATAGTCTTGCGATTTCAGACCACCACAGACTTGATAATTTACTGTTTGTGCCAGGCAAACATGGTTCGTACCACGTTGATGCGTTAAGGCATATGCAAGGTGTTTTAAGTAATGAACAGTTTTCGATGTCCACATTTTTACCAAAATGGAGACAATTTACGTAAAAATATATGTTGTCGTATATTAATAATTCACAATTAAAACGCACTATTTCTAAATAGACAAAGATATTTATCAAAATATGTTGCCCAATCTCATACCAAACACGGAATATCTCTTTCTTTGTTGCACATTCTGGCAAGTGTATTGTGCGTTTAGTGAGTGTATTATGGCCTATGGTTATCAAGTACCGCTGACGTGTTTATCAAATAATGCTTGTCGCAGTATTTATTTTATTAAAGCGCCATGTTGGCGTATTGCCCATAGCACACTAAGTTATACAGGGCTCACATTTGGCCGTTTAAACAGGGTTGTAAGACCTCACAACGATTGTGCTTTATGTATAACCCCGGCTATTAGTAAAACGCAGACCGATCGGTTAGTCTGGTGGTTCCCGAAGCCTTTCAGCCAAAATGTTGCAGGTTTTAAACTGGTCGCTAGCTAGTTGATTGTGTCCTTTGGCAAGGCATTTTACGGCGGACATTGCCTTAACCCAGCTGATTAATGGGTTATGCAAAATTCCGTGTCTATCATACACAACATACTGCAATAGCTCCGGTAACCTGACGGTGGGCGCGACGAGGTGATCCGACGATTGCTCGTGTATTATATCCTATCCACATAAAACTAAAAACAGTGAACAAATACGAAAGGATAAAAAGTGTGTCGAAAGTGTAAAGTGTAATACAGATGTAGAAAAGTACAATTTTACATCACAAACATATAGCGTCGGACAAAATGGGTTTTAAAATAGTGGTTGCTTACATATATGTAGCATCTCGTATAAATATTAGTTTTAATTTATGTCTAAAATATTTTGTGTTTTTAACGTCGTTTTTTGCGTTCAAGGTTTACCGACTCTTTACGTGTTATTTACTCGTTAGGTAATTATTACCTCGTACGAGCCTTTGTATTTCCTCTGTTTAAATCGTTAACATAGTTTTCCCACCTAATTCACCACAGTTAGTAAAACGTGCAGATGTGAAACTTCTCGAATCTAAAATTTTCGGACCTCGTAAAAAAGACCAAATTTATTCTGAAAAAAATTGAACAGTAAACTAAAAACGTGCCTCAGACTAGATAACTTGCATTAACCTAAGTAACTTGCTTCGCGAACATAACTGTTTGAGATTAATACTTTACAAATCGTGGCTACTATAATAATAAGTAGTCGTTCTGTCGGCTGAAGCAAGCTATGCCAACGCCAACGCACCCAAAAAGAAAAGGGCAGATGAACACATCTGATAATTGATGAATTTAGTGTTGTTAGAAACTTTAACCTAAAGGTGGAATATGACACTATCCAATCCCATATGTTAATTAATCGGACCTGTATTTATTTGTAAAGGAAATCATTTAAACATGAATTCAAACCGAATTAAACTTGGTTTATTACCTTTTAACCACATTTTTTAACAATAATGCGCATTGTTGCGTAACTATAATGAATGACTATTGTTACAATTTACAAATGTATTGTTATCTCACAATGTGTGAATTATATTATTTGTGCTGGTTTAAAACTTATTATTTTCAATTAGTTAACAATTTCCTCCCAGCTAACTTTATCACTTAAACGACAGATTGCATGTGGAATATTAGGATGTGCATCAACAACAGTCTGCCTCTCATCACGTGACCATTGTAAAATCTTCAACCCAACAAATGTCGGCTGCAACCAGTCTTCGCTGACTGGCTTCATAATATATACTCCAAAGATTATTAATGATCAGAGTAAATTGAAATCAACATAAGTAAATAGTGTACAAACAAGGTATTATCATATTTACTCGGCTGCGTTTTAATGACTGAAATAAGTTTAAAAACACAACAATTCCGGGAATGCTGTATATTTCTGAATCCTCGTTATGCAAGATATACATTTAACATATTCCACGTGTTGTAACTGGTCTGGTCATAAGTATGCTTAACATTCGTTTTACAAAAACAGCTAAATTGAACGACACATAACGAGTGTTGAAGCTAAATCTCAACAGTCGGCGCGATGTTTGGGCCGTGACGAATAAGTGACTATTCTCATTTAATGCTCAATTTAAAGTGTATTCAGGTCAAACGTTCCAGCAATAATTCCAACAACAATATCCGGAGATTAAATTTAGTTATAGTTAGTCACTAATAAATAAGACATCGCAGAAAACGCAAAACTGAAACACGAGTTTAGAAAATGAAACAAAGAACGGAAAGTTCGCCGATAGGTGGCGCAATAAATATAATAAACAACCCGGGTCCTACAGTACTGTAAAAGAGAAGTGTTGACGTCACCAACGAGGATTCAGAAATAGAGCTAATTCCGAATCGCTTCGGGTTAAGCAAGGCATTCTCCTTTTGATAATGTGAAATCGCATTGAAGTATACATTTGTAGAATAGATACACGAGCACGTAAATGTAACAACTATGTCACAATATTTAAGATTACCATTTTTATCCGAAATATCCATTTCCATGTTAAATAACGCATTGTTTAACTTTAAACAAAGAAGCACATCGGATGAACGGAAAACCAAACTTTTCGCTGTGAAGTTTTATCGTAAAATAGTTTAAACTAAACACGCTTAGAATTGATGCCTCGCAGATACAGCTCAAACAGTGTACATATTGTATATATGTATGTCGGCTCCATGCTATGCAACATAAGGAACTTGGTATAATATTGGTATATTAGCAACTTACCGCGGCTTGTTCTTCCGGTTCCATTTCAGCTTCTCACACTTTGAGCGTAAAGTCTTCGCAAGAGACAGGAAAGCAAAATCGGTGCTGGTACCGTATTGGCGAGCACCTAAATATATAAAGGTTATATATCTGGTGGCACCTTTTCACGTTGTAGAGCAATATTCCACCATACGTTTGAATTAGTGCTGTACAATATATCGATAATCGCGATTTAATCGATTTCACTCAGCTACAATACTAATAAACGAGTATCGCGATTATCGTATTACGGACGCAGTATTTTATCAGGGTAACTTAACCTAACGATGCGTCTTTTTATATAGTATAATAGTGTCTGTGCACTCACAAACGCATTGTGATGTCGAACACCACTGCAACACTTGCGATTGTGATGTAAGAATTGCAATAAACTTTAGTCTATTACGGCCACGGTACCATACATCTGGATTTTTACCAGCTAATTTTTTTACAAACTTAGCACAACTTTAAGTTGTATTACGTAATATAAAGATTAACAATCAAATTGAGACGGGTGTTTTGTGATTGTAGTTATTAGGAAAACTTAACGAAAACACGAACTGAGTTTATCTTTCAAACTTTTCGTTTCTGAAGCAAACACATGGACTATTACGTCAGAATTTATAAAGCGTGGTTTAGTTTTGCACATCAGTTTGTAAGTTTAATGTAACATTTAGAAATAGGGTTGATTTCATTTAAAAGCGTTATTTAAAGACAAAATGTAGTTAAATTGTAACAAATAAAGGCGCTTGAGTCCATTGAAAGACGTTTAGTTTAGTATCGTTGCAGCCCTAGTTTTAACCCACAACTGCACAAACGGATAATAATTGCTGACAAACATTTAACTACACCACACACATAAACAATATAATACTCAAATACGATTCCGCTCACGTTTTCACTGTGTTGTCGAATCCCAGCAAGGAACACGGGATACTTGTTTCGTCTCCACCGATGTCCGTTCTCCTCGATTCTTTTCTCCGCAAAAGCAGGTTCTTAGGCAGAATCTGCACATTTTGGTGAAATTATAATGAGTATTTGAACTTAGGGTTAAAAATATGTTAGTTCCAATTAGGCGTCATTATAAATTTTTGGACTAATAATTGGTTAACTCATGTTACGTAATAATAAAAACTGGAGGTCAAAATGTAACTAGGCAGCAACGTTAGCGGGCCAACCTATAACGGTGAATATCAATTAGGTACACAATTCTATGACGTAGCACAAATACGACGCGTCTCACCTTTGCACACAAAACACCAGCGAGGACCACCGATCACCTCCTCTGCCACAAGTCCCTTCTGCTGCTCTGCTGATTAAATAGTTTTCCCGCAGGAGATCTTCGTTGCAATTAAGTTACGAATATATTTGTTATCAGTAGCTTAGCCAACTCTTAATGTTTTTCCTTGTGTGCTATTTGTGCTGCAGTACACAACTTCTAACCTAGGTAATGAATGACTGAATGAAATCTTGCCATTTATAGCACAGAAACGCGCAAACACCCTCTTAATTGCCCTTTTCTTGATTAGCCCATAGTTGACATCATAACTGATAGACAACGCGCCGATGTCGTTCGCTGTGTTTGAACAAAGTTATTTATAGGTTGGCAAACAATATTCCAAAATGAAACGACCGGTTGTCATAACAACCTTACATTGATGGTGGTAAATATACCATCTGGTTAAGCTGTTACCTAATCCTGTGGTGAATTTAGTTTTGTTAATCATAAGATTGGCGATCTTAGTTGTGGAACAATAAATGTCGGTATAATTTGTAGTATGAATGGGGATGATCGTAGACAAACGGTCGGCAATATTAGGTGAAACAGGGGTCGGGTCGCCGGACAAACATCTAGCGGACAATGAAACATGTTGCAAATTCCCATGTTTTTAGCACAAGAGTAGCACAAGAAAACACATAAGAGAACAACACGCCGACTGTCACCGCACATGTCATATTGCGGACGCCCTATTTTATTGCAATCGTCCCCATTGTTAGTTTTAGTATAAATTGCCGTGTTTTGTTTGTACACATCAGTCCACTTGGGACTTACAAATAGTTCTTTTCAGTACTGACTACCATTGCCTAGTTTAACCTTGAACCCTACCGTTGGCACCGAAGCCCTTTGTCGTGAGAAGGCAAATCTCACGCCCGGTCGTGTTTACTTAACCGTTGCGCGATTCATGAATAAATACGACTTTTACCCTGAACGCATTATTGATCGTGAGTCGAAATGGTAAGGAACCGACAAACACAATGAATAGCAATTTTTATATCAATTTGTTTTACGATTATAATATATCACACGCTAGGCGGTTTTGTTTAATTATCTAGTTGTTAAATTTATTTTATTACGTAATAATTGCGATTACTTTATAGTTGTTACGGTTTGGTCCGACCGGTTAGTCTGGTGGTTAAGTGCGTCGCCTTTCAATCAAAAAGTTGCATGTGCGAAACTGGTCGCTAGCTCGTCGGTAGTTTTCTTGGGCAAGGAAGCACTTTACGGACATTGTCCGAGCCCAGCGAATTAACGGAATCTAACAAATTGAAGAAGTCTATCACATACAACACAGTGCAATAACTTCGACAAACCGACGATGGACTCGAGGGAATTATTAAACCGGACCGAGTATAACTGCCCCCTGTTACGTAATCGTGGGGAAATATGACGCGGTTTGTTGATTTTCGAAGTTAAAATATAAATTTCCAAAAGTCTCTCTGCCCAAACGCCCAACGCTATACAAGTAAGCTCACCGAGTTGAGGTTTATAAACACAAAACGCTTAAAGTGTTATGGTCTGCATTTGACAATGTACCGTAACTCTATTAGTACGACGTTGCAGCTCGCATTATAACACCCTCCTGGGCGCGACATATATTATAATGAGTTTTCGTATATCAGGAATCAGCAAGAAAGCTGTCTTAATTTTAGTTGAACACCTTACGCACGCCCATGTTGGCAATAATTATTTATCCGCGGCTTGTGCGTGTTCGACCTCTGCTATTTATTATGGGTCCCATTTGAAAAATTGGTACAATTTTTTTTTGTCCGTTTTTTTCATTATTTTTTTCCATCAAACGCTTGACAGGCATGGCATGTCGCCACGACATCTACCAGAAGAAAAATGGAATCGCAATGAGACTTTGTCATTTGTTAGACAACATGGTCTAGATCAGTAGAAACCAAAAGTTTAGGAGATAAAACCAGGGGAATTCCGCTGGGACGTTAAACACCAAAACGGTATTTTTTTCTAAAATAGACTTTTTTGGGCATAGACCTTGAAAGGCAGCTTCAATTTGAATCAGATTTGGTGAAATGTAAGTGCGTTAGTTACTGATTTAACACTTAGAAGAAATAAAAAAATTGCCTATGTAAATACCCTCAAAAATCAGATTTTGTTTTCAAATCATGATTGTGACAAGCACGCCATGTCGCCCCGACATCTGCCAGAAGGAAAATTGGAATCGCAGTTAAACTTTGGTATTTGTTAGACAACATGGTCTAGATATACACAAACCAAAATGTTGGGTAATATATTGAGGGGAATTCCCCTGGGACGTTAAAAACCAAAACGCTACTTTTTTTTAAAAAAAATAGACTTTTTTGAGCATAGCGCTTAAACGACTGCTCCAATTTGAATCTGACTTTCTGGAATGTATCTGCATTAGTCACTCATTTAACACTTAAAAGAAATAAAAACATTACGTAGGGAAATACCCTAAAAAATAGGATTATGTTCTGAAATCATGATTTTGACAAGAATGCCATAGTTACTTTTGTAAGACAACTTGGTCTAGATATACAGAAACTAAAATTTTGAGTAATGATATGCAGAAACCAAAATTTTTAGTAATAATGAATCCATGGGGAAATTCCCCTTAAAACTAAAACGTTTTTTCTATTAAATTAGATTTTGGGGGCATAGCGCTTGAACAGCTGACCTAATTTTGATCAGATCTGGTGAAATGTTACACCATTAAACACTCTGTGCCATTTAAAAGAAAGAAAACATTTATTTAGGGTAATTCTCTTAAAAACGAAGGTATGTTTCTAAATTATGATTGTGACAGGTATGCCATATCGCACTGACATCTCCAACAAGGAGATCGACAAATCAGATTAAAACATTAAGAATTGTTATATAACATAACCCACATATGTAAAAACAGAAACTTACGTAATAAACCCAGTAGAAACTTATCTTCGAGCTGTTTTGGGAATTTAGCTTCATTTCAATACAGCGCTTAAAAGGAAGCTTTAATTTAAAACATTTGTGGTGAAATGTTCGTAAATTTAAGACGTTTATTCTTTATTTAACTAAACATGAAAAAGATGTTTGGTTTAATAACTATAGGACCTATGAGTTTATGCTTTCAGAAACAAACTACATACTCGGTGTATAAAATACAAATTGTGTTTAGGGACCATGTAGCATGAATATATGGCATACAACATGAGTTTTACAAATAGTGGTGGTTAAGTTTGTTTGTCGACTTCTTGTTGGAGATGTCAGTGAGATATGGCATGCCTGTCACAATCATAATTTAGAAACATATCTTTGTTTTAATGGAATTACCCTAATAAATGTTTTCTTTCTTTTAATTAGCACAGAGTGAATGCTAACGGTCCAACCTTTTATTAAATTTGATGAAAACTAGGTCAGCCGTTTAAGCGCTATGTCCAAAAACACTATTTTTTAGGTTAAAAAAATACCGTTTTGGCTTTCAAAGTCTCAGGGCAATTTCCCTAGATTCATCACCCACAATTTTGGTTTCTGCATATCTGGACTATGTTGTTCAACAAATGACAAAGTTTCCTTGCGATTCGATTATTCATTTTGTTAGGTGTCGGGGCGCCATGCCATGCCTGTTACAATAATGATTTGAGAACAAAATCTTATTTTTAGGGTACTTCCCTAGGAAATATTTTTTATGTCTTCTAAGTGTTAAATCAGTAGCTAATGCACTTACATTCCACAAAATCTGATTAAAATTGAAGAAGCCGTTTAAGCGCTATGCCGTAAAGAGATATTTTTTTGAAAAAAATACCGTTTTGGGTTTAAACGTCTCAGGGGAATTTCCCTAAATTTATCATCCAAAATTTTGGTTTCTGCATATCTAGACCATGTTCTCTAACTCATAAAAGTTTTATTGTGATTCCATTACTCCTATTGGTAGATGTTGGCGTGACATGGCCTGCCAAGCGGTTGACAAAAAAATAAAAAATAAATAAAAAATAAAGAAAAAACGGCCAAAAACAATATGTGTCCCATTTTTCCAAATTAGACCCATAATGACACTTCCATTCGTTTTGTGGTAGTAGGTATTAATTTCGACCAAATGTCCATTGTCCTTCGGGTCACGTATAAGCAACTAGTCAAAGCTAACTAGTTCGCAGTGAAAAGGGCGTTTCATTAGGATAGCAACATATATTCATGCGTATTCCCGTAAATGGAAAAACCAGGGGAGTTATCACACGGGCAACTGTCAGGGCTATTGCAGTGTATTGTGTATAATTCCAACGTTCCTTCAACTTAGTAGAACCCATTAGTCCACTAGATTCAGCCAATGTCCGTTAAGTGCCTTGCACAAGGACACAACGACTAGCTAGCGACCAGTTTTCCACCTGCAACGAGTCGCAAAATGTTAGGCTGAAAGGCAACGCACTAACCCACTAAGCTAATTGATCTGACTTTTAATTTTAAACCCTTAATTTTTCACGGTGATTGGTAGAATTCACAGATCCAGCCTTGAATTTCAGATTCGAAGACTTTTTGACTTTCTATCTTGATTTTCCGAACCACAGACCGCATTACACAGAGGAAATATTTGCAGACAATTTCCCTACAAAGTTGAAGGATGGTTTAAATTTCAACGTAAGTTTCGGTGCCAACTTTTTTAAGCTCATATATCTGCGAAGAATACGAATTAATATTGGTATGGCGATTGCAATTCAATCACCAAATTAAATAAAAACAAATAATCTAAAAAACTTAACGAAGCTGTTTGGACATCGTAGTTTTCTGACAACTTTGTTTCACCTTTCTATCATAAAATTGATATAATCACATTTAGAATAGGATAGGATGTTTATGTTTATCCCCATGAATGGGAAAACCAAGGGGGTTACCACACGGGCAATCGTCAGACCACCTCGCGCCCATCGTCGTGTTACCGGAGCTATTGCGGTGTGTTGTGTATGATTTACACGTTCATTCAATTTTGTAAAACACTTTGGCACAAACTAAGAGGAGCCAGGAGAATTATTACATAACGACAAAATACCAAATGCATTGCTTCACCTGGTAATCCAGCATTGAAATTGGGAGTTGCTTTGTTATCCGGTTCTCCATGAAATAAGGAAAAAGCCAAATAGTTGTAAGTAGTTGATGTCCATGTGGAGTAATGTTAAATAACCTGGACGCTTTGTTTGAAATCCATTTGAGAGCTGGAAAAGTTGAGGATATGAACATTGGGAATCATATGGAAGTGATGTAACAATGGAAATTGGCGCAACACCCAGCGCATGTTGGGTTACAGAAGTTATCGCTTTTTACAGATTTTATTGATCAAATCCACAGCGGTTAGGAGATGTAGTTAACAAGGACACAACCAACTAGGTAGCAGTTTGTCAAATTACAATTCCTATTTGACAGGGTTTTAAACGAAAATGTCCAACCAATAAACGCAACCTGAGAAATAGATGAAGGAACGGGACATACACGGTTATCCCTGTAAATGCGAAACTACAGGGTTTGTTTTCCATAGACAATTGTAGATTATCTTAAGGTTTTCTACTTTAGTTTAACAGTTTAATCCACCAGCTTCGGACAATGTTCACTGCCTTGTCCACGGACACAACCAACTATTCAAGACTCTGGTTTTGATCCAACAACCTTTTGTCTGAACCCCAACCCACTGAGCTAACCCACCGGACAAAACAATATCTAAACGAACATAATGAAGCATCCAACATACAAGGTTGATTTTCATCAAACCAGGTCAAGCATAAACACCGTTACCACCTACTTTCACAACCGCAATCCACAAGACCGCGAATGGGGTTCGACCACAATCGCGATGTTTTCTAACTTCTTCGCGAGTTTCAAAAATAATTCAAATTAACATTTTGATTCGTTGTTAAAGAAGAATCGATTGAACATGTTGAATCGGCAAAACTCTTGGTTCGTCCAAAACATTTCCTGCAACGAGTTTCGTACTTCAATCAAATCATCACAAATCCAGAGCATTTTGCCCACATATCGCTGATCGATGTCCAGCAGAATGCTCATCATCCTTCCTGTGTGCATTGATTGCACGTGTTCATGTAATCGTGGCATCCCAATACATACGACATGCGTGATACCTTGCGTCGATAATGTATTGTGGATGAATTCCGTGCATTTTGTATTCAGGAAGTATTGCTGGTGGGAGATAAGTGGTTCAAACAGGGGGGGCTAAGAGAAAGTTGGTACTTGTAGGCCTACTCGTAATTTGAAAAGTGAGGAAAGTTATATGATCTTATAACCCTTACACCAAGACATAAAATACCCAAGAACTTAATAATCTAATGGAATGAATTGATTGTTGTTACCGGAAGTAAATAGAAATCCCAATTAGATATTTTATCCACAATTATCTCCAAATAATTTAAATGGAAGGATTTGTAACATAGGAAGATTATGCCCATTGATTCGGATACAAACCAATCACAGACGACAGCTCAACTAGAGTCGATTAATGCACAATTACTCTGGCTGAACTATGGTTTAAGAAGTTTTTCAATAGTAATGGCAGCCAAGAGTTGGTTTTTCACATCGTGAGTCCCGGAGATCCTCCACAGCAAACAAGAGTGTGGATGACGGGTTACGACGATCGTTCTCACTTATGTTTCTCTTCAGCTTATGTCGGCCATGCAATTGCATTGACTCCTTGTCACCAAGTATGAACTGTGGATCCAAAGTTATTGGGGCTGAAAATCCATGAAAGTGTGCGAGTCAGAATTTACTCTTGCAAATAAAAAACAAATTAACGATCACCGCCACCGATTTCTATTCAACTGGCGTATAGGGGAATAAAAACAAATCCTCATCGTTGTGATGGCTGCATTATAAACATGGCGTATTTACTCCCGTTACTCGCATGAGCTTCCACATACATTCATACTCGCCCGAAATTTAATGGATTTTTGGCCCTGATTATGCTAGCTGGATATACTGTAGTACTGATGTCTGATGTATGATATGGATCTAGAATGACCATGTTTATCCCTGTGTAAGGGACAGTGCTGAGGTTAAATAGCCAAAACGTCAGCCGCTCAGCAAAATGTATAGACAGAACCAACCAGAACTCACAGTTTGGCAGTGACTCTCCCAACCATACTTTTCACACCGTGTTTCTAAATGGGATAGAATATTGTTATTCCCTGGATATAAAAGGGCAGATGAATCTTTAATACAGGTATTGTATAGTCCACAGTCGGGATATTTGAGCTTCTGTTCATTGTGTTGTGTATAGACATAACAAACTATCTAGTGGCTGGTTATGGATGCATTGGGGAACTTTATAGAACTATAAATTAAGCTGGTTTGATTTATAATAATCCATACGAATTTATGTGCATTGCAGAATATATTCCATCACAACACACGAACTATCCCCACACAAGTCATGTCAAATAATTCTTTCTTTTTCTCAACACCAAAGTACACCGGTTACCTTAACATCATGCTCTGTGATGTAATAATTGCAAGATTTCCTATCACGGTTCGCTGAACAAGCGTAAAATCGCGATTTCGATTTCCCTTTGACAAATTTCTTAAAAAACAGCATTGGGCCTGGGGGAAAAGAGTTGTATTTTGATGATTAATTCATAACAACACCTCTTGATTTGCTGCACAGGAAGCATTTAAACCGAATCCTCACATTTTGTTAATAATGCATTGTCAGCATTTATACATTAACAAAAATTATACTTGTTATCTAATTTTAACAAATAAATCCAAGTGATTCTATGAAGAGTTAAAACCTTAAAACATGTTGATCGAACCAAGTAGTAACTGGTCATTCTACAAATGTCCCAAAAATAAATCGAAACTGTTATATAATTTCATCTGGTCTGGCACCAATGCAGTTTGATGGTGATTGAACAAAATATGGAAACTATGATGTAAAGGTAGTAGAACCTAACAACAGTTTATTATACAATGTATGTTCCACTGACTATTGGACCATACCAGCTATAAGAAACA